>OY720445.1:20608579-20948936 GCA_963082915.1 Dolichopus griseipennis | reverse complement strand
AAAATGTCATAAAGAGAAATATTAGAAGGATTTAGAGATGAATAATTATGATTCTGTGGTATAATTACTGTTAATATACTGTATAATAATTTCAAATACAAATTGTCGCCGACTCGAATGTTTGTATTTCATTCAGAAACCGATGGGTAAGAGTGCAATTATGTGAGAGCTGCGATAAATGATAAGAGCGTCGATAAAAGCGTAGCATATGAAAATTCTATATATGATTTATATAGGGGTGTTTATATTGGAGCATCACTTTGGTCATCGGAAAACAATATAAATTTTTTATGCTATGCTCTTATCGACGATCTTATCAGTTATCGCAGCTCCAACATAAACGCACCTTTAGTTTTGTTTTAAAAATTGTATGGGAGTGTTTTTGTATAAACTTTCATAACTCTTTAACCAAAATGAATTTTGTAAATAGAAATATGGTCTTAAATAATAAAATTTTAGATTTAATTGGAATATAAGTAGAGAAGCAGATTAAGGACGGTAATATAACAGCGTTTTAACTACAGGATATCTGTCCTATGTGGAAGTGGTACCACCAACTCAAGTCCTCAGAGATCTAATAAGTCATTAAAAATATATTGGTCTACACTTGATTGTTGACTGTGATGCTAACATCAACAATACAGTGTGGGGAAACATCAACATCAAAAAGATAAACCAAAAAAGGAAGATAACATAAGTATCCTCAACCTCACGATCCTTAATGAAGGAAATGCTCCAATTTTTACAAATAAAAATCGCAGAAAGGTAATAGATATAAGCTTAGCTAATCATGAATTGGACAACTTCATTTGAAACATCTTACGTGGTAGATTATATAAGTATCATCAACCTCACGACCTTTAATAAAGGGAATACCCCAACTTTTATAAATGTATTCAACGAATTCACAAACTCTATACTAATAATCTGCATACTAATAATCTGCATATTAAGTCGTTATAAAATTAATTAAGATCTGAAGTGATTTAAAGTTTAAAACAGTATTTATAAGATTTGATGCATATGCATTTATATTAAAAAAATCTTCACTTAAAGTAAAAATCAAATTAATTTGAATTTCATCAAAACTTAAATATATCCCAAAGTTAGTCTAATACAAAATAAATATATAATATAGTTTAGTTTTTTTTCCCTGTTATTTATGTATAACTGTTTATTCCCTTTAGTAGAATATTGACTCGACTCAAGAGTACCATAAACACATTTTATATATTTCATATATGTGCGTGCTAATATATATATACTATATACATATATATTTTACATATAACTATGTACTTATAATACATATAATTTTAAATAAATAGTATACCTTATATTTTATTTATAATATAATATTATAGTCGGCTTTTTATCCCTAAAATACATAAATAAAAATGTACCGTAGTTTTTTTTTTACCGTTATATACAATTAAAAAAATATCCTTTTTAAATTTTTTTCTATCCTTAATTCTCTTTTCACATCTCTTACAAAAAAAAAAAACAAACTTATAACAAGTTTTCGTATCCAAACAGTTTTCCATGGGAAATTTTCATATTTTTTTATTTTGATTTCCCTCTTATATCAAGGGAAAATTTAATTTTTTTTCTTTTTATCCTTTCATTAAACAGATTTTTTTTTTTTAATTTGCTTTCATTTGCTAAAATTTCAGTTGTTATTAGTCGGTGATAGCGTACAAAACTTAAAATATTTCGGTAACAAAATTATTGAAAAATAAAATTTAAAAAAAAAAAAAACAAAAGAAAAAAAATATTATAAAAGAAAAAAACGGGCGTAGTTTAATAATGAAAACAGAATATATTTAATGAAATTTTCTCTTAATATACAAAAAAAATTCCATTTGAAAAAATTAAAATTTAATAATTTAATAAAATTTCTAAATAAATTTTATATTAAATTTTAAAAAATGTTTAAATTTTAATGTAAAGAATAAAATTTTAAAAAATTTAAAACAGAAAAACAAAAAATTTCTGGAATAAAGGAATATAACAAAAAAAAATAAAAAAAAACAAATTTGGGTCCTGGAAAAAAATTAGCATAAATAAAAAGAGAATTTTAAAGGGAATTTGAAAAAAAAAAAAACAAACCTAAAGTACAAAATTTTAAAGAATATATATTGATAGAATTTTTTGAATATTTTGTGTAAAAAAATAAAATTCGTTTTTTTTTTTTTTTTGATAAAAATGTGATAAAAAAAGTACTTTTTTGTTATTATTAAAGTAATTAATTAATTTTTACCTAAAGGTATGCAATTTTTTCTTAATCTTTAAATATCTGTTTCAAATGTATTTTTAAGTGTTATGTGCAATTAAAATTATATAAATGATAGCCATCATTGGTCCCGGCACCCATTTTCCTTTTTTATTTTAGTTTGAATTTAATTAACTTACCTATAAGTATGCAATTAATTCTTCATATAATTAAAATAAATATTTCGTATTTCGTTTATTTTTGTGCTATATATATTTAAAATTATATAAATGAGAGCCATAGATAATCCCGGCACCCATTTTCCTTTTTTATTTTAGTTTATATTTAACTAAATTACCTAAAAGTATGCAATTTTTTTCTTAAAACTATTATAATTATTTCAAATTTATTTAATAGCTTCATTTGTATTTAAAATTATATAAATGAATACCATCCATGATCCTGGCACCCATTTTCCTTTTATATATATTAATTTGAATTTAATTAAATTACCTAAGAGTATGCAATTTTTTTTTAATTAGTTAAAAAAAACTATTTAAAATTCGTTTAAAAGTTGTATTTAAATTAAATATTATATAAATAAATTCATCGATGTTCCCGGTTCCCATTTTTCTTTTTGGTTTAAAATCTAGAGAGTGGTTATAGTCTAGGAATTTTTGAAGTTCTTTGTGTTATAATTTTTAATGAAAGGACTGATTTTTGCAAAACGTGCATGGAAAATACTATTCTTTTAGTTAGAAAAACTATATATATATGCCAATTAAAAAATATTAATTTATTATAATATACTTAATACTGAAATAATTTATATATTTTTTATCCTAAATTGGCCTAATTTTCTTTTTAAAAACAATTGATTTATTTACCTATTAATTTATTCTTTTGAATTAATTTTATAAATATTTATTTTAAATTAATTTTTAATTTCCTGTTTTTTTTTTTGTATTACTAATAAAATAATTGCAAAAATTTTCCACATAGGAAAATTTTTAAAATACAAAACAGAATTAATTATCAAAAGAAAGATTGATAGATAGAATAAATTATACCTTTTTTAATACTATATACAAAATAACTATTTTCTAATGAATATAGTTATAATTTTGATAATTAAAGTTTTATTTTGAAAATAGATAAATATATACATAATTTAAAATATGTATATACATATATATTGATAAATATTCAGAAAATTAGAAAATTTCTAATCAAATTTAATATTTATAGAGTAAATTATTATAAAAAAAATTCAGAACTATATTTTGACTATATACCAATTTTTTTAAGATTTTAATTTAAGATTCATTTATTTTATGTTCTATGATTAATCATTTTTATATATATATATATTTTTTGCCTTAATAAATGTTTCCTGTTCAAAGAAAAGCATAATTTAAACTTTTACAAAAAAAAATGCAAATAACTGTTTGCTTAACTTAAAATGATACACCTACAAATTTTTTTTTTAACTATAGAATATTGTCCATGAAAATTATCCTATATTAACCTTATAAACAGCCCACACACACTCAGATTTATTTATTTTTTTAACTTGGAAGTTTTCCTTGTTCTTTTTCTTATTAAAACGTACGAAAGATCTTCCGAACAAAAATACAATAAACCATAAAACTAAGTAATCGTTCTAATTTATTCAAGAATCATTTTAATAATATGAAAAACTGGAAAAACTCAAAAAAAAGAAAAATATTGTCCGGAAAATCCAATAAAAAAAAATGCGTGCTAATTCAACCGTATAAAATAAAACAAAAAAAAGAAAAGATATATGAAAAGATTTAAAAAAAAAAGAAAAATTATAATGGGGAAAATGGGAATAATATTAAGATAATATATGCACAATTTAAATATTATTGAGTGTTATAAACAAACAAAATAAAAACTAGTTTTTAAATTATCTTACACTTTTCCTTTTTTCAAATAATCGACATTGTAAACTTATGTAAGTTGTTAAAGATAATAAATTATATTTTATTATATTTGAAGGATCAAATTGTATACTAATCAAAACGTGGGTTTACTTCAAAAATGCTAATTAAAAGGTGAGCCATCAAAACGAAGTGACCGGATATGAGTAGGACGAATTCCTTGAAAACAAAGGAGATCAGAAAATCGTAATGAAAACTAACTAATATTACAAAGTAGTATTACATTTCTTCTTGGATTTGTTTTCTAGTAATACTTGTAGATGCTTAATCTTTCATCCCATCCTTTATCACATCCTTTGTTAAACCATCCTTTGTTTCCCTAACTATTCAAAGAACATTACTCTGTCCATTTAATCCCTTTAAGTAGTCAATGATTATATTTATATATATATTTGTTCAAGAATATGAACTTAGAAGATGCTCTACCAGAGTCTTTTTTTCCCAAATGGTTCTTTGTATTCTAAGGATTTTGGATAAACATTGTCAGGAGAACCATTTGGTTTCTAATTCACACGTCTTACTGTAATTTAATAATCTCAATTGACTGCAATTATTTTTTATTTAAATTATATAATAACTATAATGAAATAATTACTTATCACATTTATGGAACCATATTCCTCCACGAAATGTGTTCCCCAAAGTTGATAATGTATATATGAACGATTAAGCCAAATTTTGAGAAGAACATTAAAATCTTTCTTCTAAATTTCCCCCATTCCCCATAATCCAGAAACCCCAAATAACTTCCACCATAATCCCTAATCCTTCCATAACCTCATCTCTGTAACCAAACTGTACACAGGTTTCCTCCTATAGTTTGGTTCAAAAAGGGTGTCGTTTTGGTGTGTTAGAGTCGCAAACTACCCATAACGGTACTGCACAGTTTCTATGGGTGGCTCTCGAGCTTTCCATTTCCTTGTAAAATTAAAAAAAATACAATTATTAGCCCTGACAACTGTTACTTTCGGCTATGAATTATTAATTTTTTATTTAATATTAATGTAAATATACATTTTGTTAACAGCTTCTAACTTTGTTTAAGTTCAGATCAGTTTTAATTCTTTATAATTAATATAAATCAAAATTCAAACTGTTACTCCTAAAAATAAAGATTAAATTATATAATTTTACTAGTATTTAATATAAAAATTCTAAATAATTTCAAAATCTAGTCTCAATCTAAAATTATATCTATAAAATTAATATAATAATATGATTTGTATATTATTTTTAAATCAAATTAAAACTTAACATGTCTACAAAATAATGTTAAATACAACACATTGTCATTTCAATAATTATCTTTAAGATTAATTCAAAATATTTAACTATAATTATAACATTATTTCTAAGCAAATAAATTTAATACTAAATATTAATTCAAAATATATAATTCACAAAAAAAAATTAATTTATTTAGCAATTTAAACCATTTAATCATTAGTAATTCAATTACTTTCGGTTACAAATTCTTCACAACAAACCTTATTACCATAGTATTCGTTTTTGTTTTTATATTATTATTTATATATTTCTTAAAAAAATGTCAACAATATTTTTTTTTTTATTTAATATGCTTTTAAAAACATTCAAAAACAAATTTTACGCATCATTTTTTTCCACCACATTTCAATTTTATACAATTTATTTTAATATATGAAAAAAATTTGTAAGAAAATTGCATACTGTTAGGCTCTATAAAAACTCAATTTACCATAGAAAATTCCATTGAAATTAATGTACATATTTTATTAATATATTCATTTTATATAGATATATATGTACATAAAATATATAGTAATATTATATAAATATTTATATAAATATGTATATACATATATATATATATATATATATAATATATATATTTTATATTATAGGTGAATTCAATTGTGGAATTGTGAATGAATTGTTCTGTTTATATTAAATATTATTCTATATACATTTCTTAAAAATAAAAATGGAAAAATGTAACAATAGAAAAGAAAATCTACTAAGTATATAAATATATATATATATCTACAAAAATGTTTACATGAAAATAAATAAATAAAAAAAAAAAAAACAAAATATACACAATAGAATCAAACCAAACCAAAAAGTATAAAAAACATGTTAAAAAAAAAAATCTATTCTATTTATTTAACTCACATAACATTCATTTATTTTATAAAAAAATATATATATAAAAAACACACTTTATATAAATATATATATATACATAATAAATATATATATAATTATGAAATGTAAAATGAAAATGTACAAATGAAAATGTAGGCTACGTATTATATCACTTTTAAAATTATTTGAGTGAATTGTCGTCATGTTTTAATGAAATGATATATATATATATATATATATGAACATATAAATATATATATATATTTTTTTTTGTATATATATATCACATACAAATAATTTAAATAAACTGGAACACTATCAAAAATAAAAAATAAAATGTTTTTTTTACTATCAAAAATTATTATAATATAAATTATTATATAAGATTATTATGTATTTTTATCTCTTATATACACCAAACCCAAACCTATCACATCACACCGTTATTTCAACACATTTACTGTACTCTAAACAATAAAACCATCCATTCATTAACTACTATACTGTTATCAGCAACAACATACAATAATAATAATAATAATAATGAATAATATATATATATATATATAAATATATAATAGTGACAATATATATATATATATATATATATATATATATATATATATAATTTATAAAATAGAATAATGAAAACCAAAAGAATATAATATATATATATATGTATATAAACAATGGAGGATATTTTTAGAATATAAAATCTATTCAAAATGTTATCCGAAAAAATTTTTTTTATTTTTTTTTTTTATTTTTATTGTTTTTCTTATTTTGTTTTTATTTATTTATCCCTAACAAACTAAACCCTTTCCTTAATACTGTTTTAAAATAAATTTAAAGTTGTTTCTATCTTTTTATGTATTTTTTTATTATTTGTTTTTCTTCTGTTTTTTTTTTTATTTATTATTTATCTGCTCTTAATACAGTTGTTACTAAATATTTTTTCTTCAACAAAATTATAATTTAAACAACTTTAACAGCAACAATAAAAAAAAAACAAAATAATAAGAAGGAAAAACCAAAAAAAAAAAAAACTGAACATTTGTGAATAATAAAAAGAAAAACAAGAAATAAAAATGTATGTACTAACAAAAATCAACACAAAATAAAATAAAAAACTAAAAAACAGAACAGATAAATACAGTGAAATCTAGAAATAATTAAACTTATTTTGTATAAAGAAATTAGTTTTGAAAATAAAAAAGTCCTTTGAAAGGATTTTTTGAATGAATAATTAAATTGCATACTTCTAGGTATCTTAAATAAGCCTAACTTTACCTTCCCTTAATACTATACCTTAAAACTTGCCCTAAACCTATGCTAATGTTAAATTTATTATAATAAAAAACTGATAATACAGTGAAATCTAGGAATAATTAAGCTTTCTTTGTATAAAGAAATTAGTTTTGAAAATTAAAAAGTCCTTTGAAAGGATTTTTTGAAAGAATAATTGAATTGCATACTTCTAGGTATTTTAAATAAACCTAACTTAATCTTACTTTAAAAATATACCTCAAACTTTCCCTAAATTTATGCTAATGTTAAATTTATTATCAGCTCTTTATTATGATTCCTTTTTCTGTCATAAACATGTCATATTTAAATGTATTTGTCTCTATGTTATGAGAGTTACATTCGATACACTTACATGTAGCCCGTCTATTATAGTGATATAATAGGAGGACATGTGGGTGACTTTAAATTTAATCTAATATTTTTAATATACTCATCATATAGTAATAGGTATACGATATAAGACCATTTCCAATAGTTCTATAAAATAAAACTAGTTCTATAGTCTATATTTTTGATTTACAGTAATATATTATGCTGAATTAAATTGCCTGTATTATTATAAGCCTGTATTTTGTTTTGTCTGTATTTCATTTGTTTCTATTTACAATTCTTGTATTTCATTTGGCGGTTTCTCTACTCTAACTTCTCTTATGTTTTTTTTCATACGCAATATGCTAGGAACAAAGTATTTTAAATAATAGGGTCAGCCGTCGCTTAAACTCTACTAAACAAATTATTGAAACTTTAATATTGTATCCATCTAATTCGAAATAATAAGAAATACAGGAAACAAAACTGCAGACAAAAGATCGCAAATATGGTACCATTTTCTATCACATCGCATTTCTCCGAAATTTGGGATGATTAAATTAAGATGGATGTAAGGTACATTTTTATTTCTTAACTTAACTTTATCTTGTCAAAATATTATACTTTAAAGTCCAATAAGAGAGGTTCGGATAAATTTGTCCTTTTCAAAAAGTTCTGAGAAATCATTGAATAATTAGACTTATGTAAAATATCTCTTGATGATTCCCATCTACTCTACTCGTATATATTAATATTCGAAAACTATTATTACAACACCAATCATTTATCCATTCATTTACCCCACCATAAATAAAAATATTAAAAAACACTAAAACAGGTAATGAAAATTGAACTATATACAATTGGTATTTACTTTTTCTCTATAATGGTTCCTGTAGAGCTTATAAACTCCCAAGTTTCTCTTATAAACTATCAAGTTTCTCTGGAGAATGTCTGACTTTAAATAACTGTAAAACCTCACCTCTAAAACTAAAATTTTGATTATACCTTTAATACAAAGGCACATAATTTGAATTTAGAAAGAAAGTTCGGAGAAATTCGGATTAGAAAAGAAAGTTCGAGGAATTAAATTATTTGTTATAAAGGTTTAAAAGAAAAATTAATTTTGGTGAAAATGAAACTTAAATATAAATAATTTTCGATGCAAAAGTCAATCTAATATCTAATCTTTTATCTTTCTTTCAAAAATTTTACTTAATATTACCTTGGTAACCTTATTTCGGCAGTTTAAGTTAAAAAACAAGTGCATATTATAGACGCTGAGCATCCTAAAACAATTTTCTAATCTTTTCTAAGATTTCACTGTGACTATAAAGATTAACAAAATAATATTAAATAACACATATATATATATAAAAACATCAAAAATAATAAAAACATCAAAAACATCTATACATTCATCATTAGTATTACAATAATTTTTGTTTTTACTCTTAACTTACATACAATTGAACATAAAATATAGTTTTTTTTTTGTTGTTTTTTTTTATGTACTCAAAAAAAAAAAAAAAATCAAAAAAAAATAAAATATAAAATAACTGTTTGCCTCTATAATAATAATTTTTTTTTGCATATAAAATTCAAGTGTCGTGTCAGTGGCGTAACGCCCCTGGTTTCTAGTTCATTGTTATATAAAAATAACAATTTATTTTTTTTTGTATCATTTGTAATCTTATCTTTTGATATTTTTTTTTTTTGTCTTTTTATTGTTGTTTTTTTTTTTTGATTTGTACAAAGAAAAAAAATTTAATATAAAAAAATAAAAAACAACAGAAAACAGCAGAAGAGAAAAGCCACCACAAGTTTATAAGAACTTGTGATGTATTAAATCGGGTCACCCACCATATCTTAAACAGTAAAACCTTCAAAACCAAAATCTTTAAAACCCTAATCTTCGCAACAAAAACTTTTTTTTTGGGATTATATAAAAAAATTTTTGAAATTTAAAATAATTTTCTTGGACAAAATCTTGCAAAACAAATTCGTGGAGAATTCATATTATACTGATGATAGTGCGTGAAATCGTTTGCTTTTTCCATATTTTAAATATGAAAATATTTTGGATAAAGAGAATATCCTCTTTGAATCAAATTTTACAATCTTTACTAAATCAGAATATCGCATTTCTCTGTACATAAATTTTCTGAAATAGAGCACAATAATAATAACAACCAACTCTAAGGTCTCTACTAATTGCTATTTTTTAACATAAACATTTTAAAATTAACTAAAAAATATTAAGATTTGGACACAACAAAATTCAAAAAGCGGGAGTTTGTACTATTAAATCCAAGACAGATAAATTGAAATTCGTTCCAATTCTTGTACTATTAAATTTGACTGCAAATATATTTTAATAACAAAAACGTGAAAAATTTGCAAATCTTTCCGTTTGGTGGGCCTTGCTTACCAAATTATTTGACCCCGAATTTCGAAATCAAACAAGGGACACAATATAACATTTCACTTCATTACATTATACCTTAACTTTTCTGATTTTTCTATAACACGCACAGCTATTTAATATCAAAACATAAAATTCTAGATTTTGTCATTTAAGATTTTGTCTGAAAAAAACTTTTGCCCTAAAATGACAAATTACAAAAAACCAAATTAAGAACATTGTTATTCCAGATTTTATTACTTCCAAAAATTTTTATATAAAAAATTTTGAATTTTAAGATTTTAAGTTTTAAGATTTTGTTCATTCAAAATTTTGACTGGAACCTATTAAATACAAAAGAAAATTTATAAAAAAAAAACAAAAAATTAGAAAATCCAAAAGAAAAATTATCAAGGATAACATAAAGAAAAACAATAATACAAGAAAAAATAAAAAACAACTTATAAAGAAAAACTTATAAAGTGCTAAACACAAAATATAAAGACAACAAAAAACTTTAAAGAGAAAAAATCACAACAGAACACAAGTTTTTTTTTATATATATATATATATATTATATACATATTATGTATTATTATATCTATATAAAAGCAAATCATTATTACACCATCTTTTTGCACATTATTATTTCCTTTCGATAAATATATATATATATAAAAACATTTCCGTTTTTAAATTTCAAATTTTTCTTTTGTCTTATCCAGTTTCGTTTTTTTCCCCTTCTTTCATGTTCCTCAAGATCCTCAATATGAGCTGGGCATAATCACATAACCTCTTCATCCAATTGTGTTATTAGCCCCAGCTGTGTTTATATTGTGACCTAATTATCTTGATTTCTTGTCTCTTCCATCGCTGTATAGCACGCAGTTCTCTGTCACTTTTTCGTATGCTTGCAAATTCAATTCCAGGAATTAGCAATGAATTGTTTTAGGTTAATATTGTCAATTTATAACTTGGTTAATAACCCATTCTTTTCTTTGCCATTGAGTTGGACTCTTAAATAGGACTCTTAAATAGTTCTTTAAATATTTATTCACACATTTGCCCTGGTCAAAAGAATTTGCAGATAGATATTTAAGAACCTTCGTTTGAATTTTGAGTAAATACTTCGTCTTTGAATGTTTTAATAGGCGCAAGAATTCGCAATCGTATACTTGATCTTATTTTAAAGATATACTCGATAAAACAAATGTTCTTAAAAATCTATTTGGTATTCTTTATCAACTCAGGAGATTCCCATGTGATCCTATGTCCTTCCCATAGATTGATCTTTAAGAACTCGCGTAAAAAAAAAAACTTGGATTTTATGAATAATTTAATTGGCGCAAAACTTTTACAATCATCGTACTGATTTTAAACGTACGAATACGATAATTTAACTTAATTTTGAATTCCTTTCCAAGTTAAGAGATCCTAATATGACCCAATGTGCTTCTCAAGCTCTCGTTATCCTATTGACGTGTTTTTTAACAATTAATTGTCCTAACAATCTCTTAAATATTTCTTTTTATTTTAGAATTTATAATTCTTTTAATTTCTAATTAACTTTTTAGTTTCGTAACCAAATTTTTTAAATTAAAAAACCTAAAAATAAATTAATTTTTTATCATTGATGTTTAAAATCGCAAAATAACAATTCAAATTCAGAATAAATTTAAATCTTTACCCTAGAACTGACTGAAACAGTTGTTAATATACACTTATATATACTGTTGTACTAATGATACTCTGATATATAACACAATTTGTATAGCATATTAATTAAGTACTGAATTTATATCTTTTTTTTTTTAAATAATAATAAACTTTTTAATAAAAGTTTTGTCGAATAATTGACAGAAATAATTAACATTTACAAGACATTTAATTATTTGTTAAAAAATAAATTTTTTTTCTTTTTGTGGTAGCGGTTTATTGTAAAAAAAAAAAAAAAAACCGTTATTTCTTTTCTTTTAAGAATTTTGCGTAACAAAATAGTCAACGTGGGAGTATAAATTTTTTATTTCTTACAGTGAATGTACAGAGTGTATAGAATAGAATCTATTTATTATATTTTGTAGGGTTTTCTTTGTTTTTTATGTTAAATTTAATTTATAATATACAGTAGGAAAAATTTGTGTAGGTTCATCTAATAAAAATCGCATATGTATTATAATGTATTTTCATATGATAATTTAAACGTATTGGCAACCTAAATATATTAAAAAGTTCTGATAAATGAAATAAAATGTGAAATCACCTACCTCTTAAAGTGTGGTCTAAAATTAGAATTAGCGCAATGGATATAATTGAAATAAACAAAGGTATAAAGAGGACTTTATCATCTTTGTCCTACATATTGTCATTTCCAAAATATACCTTTGTATTAAAGGTATTTTGCTAAAGTTTATCGGTGATTCGATTGCTAAAAGTTTAACACAGGTAGTGATTTTTCAAGTTGACTCGTGAGTCGTAATGTCCGTCTATTTACCCTCATAAAAAAAACACAAAATTTGTTCAACATCTTTTTAAAAATAAATAAAATATAAGAACCTGTACTCTTACGTCAGTGCTACTGCATAACTAGTACAGGAATTAAAGTTGATAAAATGTACTTTTGATAAATTTTGAGTTGATAAATTGTACGTTTCACAAGTATATTTATCATTGACGTTAAAAACTGTCAGCGAAAGCTTATTTTTATATTATTTTATTTGTTATTTGTAGTACCAGATAATAGCAAATATCGCCTGATATTATGATTATCTTAGCCTATTTGGCATTTGGACTTCTTATTAAACTATTATAATATACACTAAATTTATTTATTAGACATGATTATTGACGTTCAAAACTGTCAGCGAAAGCTTATTTTTGTTTTATTTCATTTGTAGTACCAGACAATAGAAAATATCACCTGATATTATAAAATCCTTATGGACATTTTATTAGACATGACCAGGATTTGAATCCAAGACTTTTCCATTGAAAAGCCACCACTTTAACTATTGAGCTATCGGTCAGATTGAAATCTTATATTCAAAACAATTTTTCTTGATTTTTCGACCATTGTTTTACAAGTTTAAAGTAGAGCAACTAAGATACGAGGACAAACTCTGAACTATGTTAAAGAATACAACTGCAACTTATTGAACCAACACATTGCCATGATTAATGTTAAGTGAATGATACAAAAAGGTCCCTATTCTTCCTAACTTTAATCACCATTATAAGTTAAGTGTGTTATTGAATTTATCTCACCGATAGTTCAGGGGTAAAGTGGAGGCTTTTCAATCGAAAAATCTCAGGTTCAAATCCTGGTCGGATTATATCTAATAAAAAAGTATAGTGTATATTAAAAATAATTTAATAAGAAGTTCAAATGTCAAATAGGCAAAGTATTAATATTGTCAGGTAATATTTACTATTGTCTATTGAATATTCGAAAAAAACAAATTTCCAATTTTAAAAATTTTATAAAATTAATAAATGAAATATAAATCGATTTATTAGCGAATGCATTTTGACATGATTCCATGACAACCCCAGGATTTTTTACTTAACTTAACGTAAAAAAGAAAGTCAATTTGGAGTGTTTCGTCCATCCAACACTTTTGGAGTTCTCAATAGGTTTCACTAGTGATTCTATACCTAACTCCAAATAAATTTTGATCTAACAAATGCTTTATATAAAAAAAATTATAAACATCATCTGTGAGTTGTAATAAATTGATCAATAAATTGTTTTTTAAATTGGTTTAATGACCGTGATTTGTAGTTGCCAAATACTTTATTTAATATACACATTTTTTTTAAAAATTTATCTATTTATTTATAACTAGTACCAGGACAATAGTAAATATTGCCTGATATTATTATAGTCCATTGCCTATTTGACATTTGAGATTCTTAAATTAAATACGTTCTATTTATTTATAACTACTATATTAATTATTTTGTTTATATTATATATTTGTATATTTATATTATATTTGGTCACCATGGGGATTTGTAAAGAAAAATTGTATGACCTGACCGGGAATCGAACCCGGTCCCCTTCGGTTAATCAGCCAAATGCTTCACCACTACACTACCGAGCCCCCTTTTTATACCCGTGCATACATATATGACATCGGGTATATTAGATTTGCTCCTCCGTTTGTAACGCATCGATCTAGACGAGCTAGATATAGTGTCAAGGGAACGTATCGGCTCAGAATCGATCGAAATGAGTCGATTTAGCTATGTGTGTCTGTCCGTCCGTCTGTGTGTCAGCACGATAACTCAAAAACTAAAAGAGCTACAGTTTTGAAATTCTCACAAAATATTTTTCAATAAATTTCTAGGTTCCCTATTTTTTTTGGTTAAGATCGGACCAAAACTTCGGGTAGCTCTCGAACAACTAACTTTTTCAACTCCAACATTTTCATACAAAAATTTGAAATTTTGCTATGCATCTTGTATTTAACATGAAATTATATGAATTTTGTTTTTTTGTTTTTTTTGTAGATAACGACTTCGAGTTAGAATTTCATATGATTTAAATGATACGTAGTTTATTTAAGATTAGCAAAAAAGAAGACAAAGATTTTTATACCCGTGCATATATATATGACATCGGGTATATTAGATTTGCTCCTCCGTTTGTAACGCATCGATCTAGACGAGCTAGATATAGTGTCAAGGGTACGTATCGGCTCAGAATCGAAAAATTAGTCGATCTAGCTATGTGTGTCTGTCCGTCCGTCCGTCCGTCCGTCCGTCCGTCTGTGTGTCAGCACGATAACTCAAAAACTAAAAGAGCTACAGTTTTGAAATTTTCACAAAATATTTTTCAATCAATTTCTAGGTTCCCTATTTTTTTTGGTTAAGATCGGACCAAAACTTCGGGTAGCTCTCGAACAGCTAACTTTTTTAACTCCAATATTTTCATACAAAAATTTGAAATATAGCTATGCACCTTGTAACATGAAATTATATGAATTTTGTTTTTTTGTTTTTTTTGTTTTTTGTTTTTGTTACAAAAAGTAGATAACGATTTCGAGTTAGAATTTCATATGATTTAAATGATGCGTAGTTTATTTAAGATAAGCAAAAAGGAAGACAAAGATTTTTTTTAAGTAAATGGCTTCATAAATAATTTATATATGTATATTCATATAATATGTATATGTGTAATATTTTGAATGAATCATTTTATCAATATGATTATATGATGCTTACTTTACTTAGGTTTAATATATTCGTGAATTAAAAATTAATTAAAAGAGATAGAATTGAAAAATTAGAGCTAGAGTTTTGAAATTCACACAAAACATTTTTTGGACATTTTTAAGGTTCCCTATTCTTTTTGGTTAAGACCAGACCAAGGTTTCGGGGAGCTGTCACACAACTTATTTAAACCAATATAAATTTCTTCAAAAGTAATTATACTAGAAAGACGAAAATTACACACGGTTAGTTTTATAATGAATCAACCACTTATATGAAGTTTCAAAATTTTACGGCTTCATTTGCGGGGGGCTGCCATACAACTTCTTTGCAATATGTATTTCTTGGAAACTGAGTATACTACGAGGATGAAAATTACACACTGTTAGTTATATAATGAATCGAGCACTAATATGGAGTTTCAAAATGTTGCGACCCCATTTTCGGGCAGCTGCCATACAAAGTTGTCAATTCGATAACTGTGAATCTAATGAAGCTACGAGGTTAAAATTAAAACTGGGCAGTAAAGTAATAGGGCAAGTTAGTTGGCAAAGTTGGACATCGCTCGGACCAACTTTTGGGGTGGGCTATTTTTTTTTTATGGTTATTTTTTTTTATGGTTTTTTTTTTTTGTTTTTAAGCAAAAATTATGGTATAATGAATTAAAAATTTAATATTTTTTTTTTTTATTTAATTTTTTTTAAGTAAAAATTATGGGATAATAAGCTAAATTTTTTTTTAACTATTTTACTTTCTTATATTTTTTTTGTAATATTTATAATAGCATGTGGAAAATAAATAACGGTTAGTGGGTAAGCACGGGTATCTAAAAGTTGACAAGGGCAACTATAATCTTCCTCGTTTTTAAGTATAAATGGCTTATTGATATTGATAGATTGATAGATTATGAATATGATGATTATTATATGAATATGATCATATGAAGTTGATTTTGCTTAAGTTTAAAATATTGGTGAATTAAAAATTAGTTATAAGAGATAGAATTGAAAAATTAGAGCAAGGGTTTTGAAAATCACACAAAACATTTTTTGGACATTTTTGAAGTTCCCTATTCTTTTTGTTTAAGACCAGATCAAGGTTTTGGGGAGCTGCCACACAACTTCTTTGCACCAATATGAATTTCTTAGAAACTGATTATACTACGAGGATGAAAATTACACACTGTTAGTTATATAATGGATCGAGCACTTATATGAAGTTTCAAAATGTTACGGCCCCATTTTCGGGGGGCTGTTATACAACTTCTTTGCACCAATATGAATTTCTTGGAAACTGATTATACTACGAGGATAAAAATTACACACTGTTAGTTATATAATGAATCGAGCACTTATATGAAGTTTCAAAATGTTACGGACCCGTTTTCGGGCAGCTGCCATACAAAGTAATCAATTCGATAACTGTGAATCTAATGAAGCTACGAGGTTAAAATAAAAACTGGGCAGATAAAGTAATAGGACAAGTTAGTTGGCAAAGTTGGACAACACTCGGACCAACTTTTAGGGTGGGCTATTTTTTTTTTTTTTTATGGGATAATAAGTTAATCAAAAATTATGGGATACCTAATAAGTTATATTTTTTTTAAACTATTTTACTTAATTGACAAGGGCAACTATAATCTTTCTCGTTTAAATTATACTTTGATTTAAATTTTATAATACAATTTTTTATTTTAAATGAACCTATAAAAATTTTGCAAGTTGTAATCATTTTAAACAAATACATATTTTTAATATACCCATATATATTTCGCCGGTCATGTAGGTAATTCTTTTCTTGTAAAATGGCTGACCTTCAATTTTTTTTTTTTGTTTTTGTTTAGTTTCAACTTGACAGTTAAGACAAAGGCGAATAATCTATCTATAAATACATATAATTTAAAAAATATATATGTACGAAATATATGGCCTTATATATATGATAAAGGCATGACATGAAAACCATAAAAGAATATTAAAAAAAAAACAACAACAATAAATGCGCTTTGTTAAATATATTTCTTAGATATACTTCTTAGATTTTAGATATACTTCTTATTAATTTGGTTTTTATATCCATTCAATTTCACACTTGAATTTTATTTTAATCATAAATAACAAACAATTCACAATAGAACAATAAAAAACAATTAAAAAACGTTTTATTTTATTTATAATTTTCTTTATAGGTATTTGATTTCATTAGATTTGCGTGGAAAATCACCTTGAAAAATACAAAAACAAAAGAAAATCATCAAAAGTTTTTAAAAAGAAAATTTAAAAAAAAATAGTTTTCCACCTTAACCGTTATATCAGGTGGAAAAATTATGTGAACAAATTTTATTTTTAAAAACATAAATTTAAGGATTTATGTACAAGTCGAGTACATCTCATTTAGTTTTTAAGAAAACAAATTTTTGAAAATAAAAGGAAAATTTGAAAAATAAATTAGAATTTTCACAAAAAAAATAAAACGAAAAACAAAAACAACTAACTCAATATGCCAAAGAAAATTATATATTTATTATATTCATGCACTATATGTGTTAGTTTTATTGGACGTTCTGAATCAGGTGGTGAGTATATTTTATATTATTAATGATTAATAAATTTTATATTAATTTTATTTTTTATAAATTAATGAAAAATAAATACAAAACAGTAGAATTATTATTTTATGAATTTTTATATTTTATATTAAAGAAAAAATTATTTTTAATTATTTATTAACAATTCCTTGCCTTATTCAATGCGATAAGGAAGTTAAGTATCCCTTGCCTTTTCATGCTTGGCAGACTATACAATTTATTAATAAATATTATTTATTTTATATGTATTATATTATTTATTTTGTTTATATCATATATTTTATATTTTACAATATAAATATTTGGTAACCATGGAGATTTGTAAAGAAAAATTATTTTTCAATAATTATTTTCGATTAAAATAAAATCATTACCTATACGGGAATCGAATCCGCACCCCTCGATTAATAAGCCAAATACTTACCAACTACACGAAAGAGGCCCCTTAGAAAATATAGTGACAAAAAAACTAAAGTTCTTAGAAGTGTTTTGTCCTGTAATACTATACTGACTCATAAGTAGTTTTGAAGTATTACATTGCAAATGGACAAGCTCCTGATTAGACTTCAATTAATTCTTATAACTTAAAGGAAATTTTATAAAAATCTATGTGAGTTATAAATTATACTGCGTGTGAGGTATAAGTATCAATTAAAAATTTTAATTAATATGTTATTTAAATTTTCTATACTTAATGGGATACTTATATTTCGAAAGTTTTTTTATTTCATCATCTTTTAACCCAATTGTAGTTACCTTTTCCTTTATTTTATGTTGTAATTTCATTATTAGAAAAGCTTTCTATCAGAAGCGTTTATGTGCTGTTGTAATCATTGTTCCTAACTTTGAGTGTACTATAATAATGACACCATTTACGATTGCTACATACTAGAGTCAAATCCTTATAATGTTTGTCAGTTTTTTTTTAATGCTCCAGTTGAACTATAATGCCAATCAGTATTTTATTCTATATAACTACAGTAGAAAACCCCTTATGAAAAATTGTTAATTAGATGTTTGATGTACCTACACAAAAAGTTCAATACATAAAATATAAAAGTACTTACTAAGTTATATAATAATTTAAATCCATGTAAAGGCTGAATCATCCCGACTTCTAGCGAACCTAACAACAAGAGCTAGTTAAACCCATCCCCATTTTTTGTCCAAAAATCTCTGAGAATATCCCTTCATTTTCAAGTCAAACAGCTTGCATAATAATCCTTAATCAATCAAATAACGAAGTTAAGTTAAAAAATTTTTTTAATAATCCTAAAAGTATGCAAGATTTTTAAATTTAAAACAAAGTTTTAAAATCCTATGTTTTAAGAGCTTTTTAAGTTAGAAAAGGTCTTGTAAATATTTCACCATCCAGTTCTAACCTTTTTTTTTGAAATTTCAACACTCAAGCTAGTATTATAGATTATATATTGAAATATAAATCAATTACAAAATTTGTATCGAACAGACAGACATGAAAACTAGCTTTACTTAAAAAATTCAGTTATAATTATAATTTTAAACAACAACTAATTTATATTAAATTATTTATAGAATATTTAATTCCATATTTTAAAATAAATAAACTTAAAATTTTAATAAAAAAAAAAAACATATTAAAAAAAAATAATAATAATAATAAAAATTCAATATTGTAAATAAATTGTTTATTAATATTCATTGTATTTAGTAAATTCTCTTCCATTTTTTTATCTAAAATAAATCCGAGTTTCCATAGAATAGAAAAAAAACAAAATTAAATTTCCTATTAACCTCTTTTTTTATGCCAACATATGCTTATTAATACTTCTTAAAAACAAAAAACAAAACACTGGAACTCAAATTGAATTCAATATATAAAAAAATACACAAATATTGAAGAAAACAAAAGAAAATTGAAATCAATTTATTCATGAAAGCATTTTATAACCATTTTTTTTTGTTTTTTTATTATGTATAACCTCAATTCTTAAAAATATCTGCTGCTATATTCGTTGAATATTAAGGGAAGTCGAATTTTAATATAAATTTTTTCTATTTTTAGATTTCCTTAATTTTTTTTTAGCTATTTTAGTTCTATTTATTTCATTATATAATATTCATTATATAAAATGAAATAACATTTAGAAATTATATTAGCTTTCAATATATTAAAAAACTCTTGATTTCTAAGAATTGATTTTTTTAATAATTTGGGTTCTCTAACTTTTTTAATTTTCAATTTCAAAGAATTTCCTAAATTGGAATTCTCTTATACCTACAGATACTAGGAAAAGATGATTTAAAATTATATTTGGTCCCACGATTTTTTCATTTGAGTTATTATGATGCAGATGAATCTAACAGCACGTGTAGTCATTCGTAGAAAAATTTGAGAAAAAAATTAATTAAGCTCCGCACATTTTTTTAAATAAGCCTAATTTATTTATTTTTTCTAAATGTATTGAATGTCTTAGGAGACTATACGGAACGTTCGGATATCTTTTTCTAAAATGCAGTTAGAATATTGAAAAGAAACTATTCAGTTGGTCATGAAGTCCTTGATACAATATCCTCAAAGACTATATTAGAAATCGA
Source organism: Dolichopus griseipennis (assembly GCA_963082915.1). Taxonomy (NCBI): domain Eukaryota; kingdom Metazoa; phylum Arthropoda; class Insecta; order Diptera; family Dolichopodidae; genus Dolichopus; species Dolichopus griseipennis. Next base: position 20,928,237 of record OY720445.1, on the reverse strand, counting down.
TGTAATATAAATATTATGAAAAAGGCGAATATCGCAATGCACAAAGCCGTATTGGTTTTTGGTAATTCGGTTTTGGGGATTTTTTCTTTGAGGACAATTTTTTGGGCATTTTGGCTTTTTCAGGATTTAGTCCTGTGGGTAAGGATTTTCGTAGCTCGAAATTTTTTAATTCTTACACGGAAGCTATGATTCTAGAGACCAATACTTCTGCAATTCAGCTCTGATACGTGTTGAGTACATGAAACTGTAAAAGTGAATATCGCAATGCACATAAAAAATCATTCGTTTTTGGAAATTTCAGTTTTGGGAATTTTACCTTTGAAAACAATTTTTTCGACATTTTGTCTTTGTGAGGATTTAGTCCTCTATTTAAGGATTTTCCGTAACCGGAAACTCCTTACATTTTACACAGAACAAAGCTATGATTCTAGAGATCAATCTGCAATTCAGCTCAGATAAAGTATTGAGTACATCGAACTACGGAATTTATATGAATAGTGCAGGACTCCAAAACTTTAAAACTTAGACTATTTTGAACCTAACTTTAAGTTGGGATCTATGATAAAAATGCACAGTTTGATTTCAAGAATGAGGATTTGAAAAGGTTATAGTAGGGAATTGGGTATTAAAATTATGGTGTTTTGATAAGTGAGGAAAAATTGAGAGGGATTTTTAGAATTGTATATACATATGTATTAATAACTTATGGAAATGCATTTGCATAAAATTTGATTCAAAAAACCAGTTTCCATAGACTGTGGTTAAAAGAAATTAGTTCAACTCTTAAGGAAGGAGTATTTATTGGTTTCTTTATTTAGAATGCTTTCATTTATTATTTTATTTCTTTAATTAAATTATAATCAAATTATTTATAATTTTATATATTTAGAATAATTTTTAACTCAAGATTTGTGTTTTTTGAGTAATTTATAATTCCTATAAATTTCAATGGGTATTTAATTAGTATAGGATATAACCCTGTATTCAATAACATTTGATTGATATTTCTTTTCTTCCAAAGATTCTTTTACTATAAACTCTTCTTAATTGGCTACCAATTCTTTAGTTAATTGACCGAATTATTTAAAAATAAAACTCCTTTATTGAGTTTTCCCCCATTTTAATTTACATGTTTTCATTGATTTAACTCAAAACAGATGTGTTTCCATTTCCTTTAAAAATAGCTATATGTATTTTATAACGGTATTTCCCCACTTATTTTGAGTTTTACTTCACATATAATTAAATTTTCTAAAACTATTATCACTACAGAATTAACTACTTAATTTAATAGATAAAACTTTCATCTATATATTATTCCATTTTCCTGGATTGGTTATTGCAATGTGTAAGTGTTATACAATATACATACAGTGTTATACAAAATATTAATATATCATTTATTGTGCATCTATTGTATAGCTATTATAGTCCTTAAACAATTAATTCATTTCTAATAAAGTATGAGGAGGAAGAGTGTAGTAGAGTAGACTGTGTCAACTCTAGGATACCCAAATGACTGTAACATATCATCCGATTAATTACTTTGGTAAAATTTTTAATACACAACTTATTAGGCTTTTAGTTATGAACAATAGAAAATATAAGTTGCAAGGCAGCTCTTCGAACCTATTCCACAACACCAATAATATTTTATTCAGACGTTGGCAATTAAAGTTAACTACAATTGACAAAATTTCAGACATCCAGCTTTATTAGAAATACTCATATAAAAAAAGTCGTGTGGCAGTACTCGATCCTGTGAAGCATCTTGGCTGAATTCCATTTGCATATAAACTAGTTTAAGAAAATTCAAAATCCTAGCTCTTTTAATTTTTGAGTTTTCATGAGGACGGGCGGACAGATGGACGGACATGCATAGCTAGATTGATTTACTTTTTAAATCTAATCCGATCTATATCTTTGAATCTACATCTACTCTCTCACTCCCCACTTTATTTCTGCGTCACAAACATAATGGACAAATTTAGTATACCCTTTTGACTTAAAGTCATACGGGTATAAAAAACCCCACAGTTATTTTCCAAAAAAAAAAAAACCAAAAGTAAATAAATAATTAAATAAGTTAGGTAATTAAACAAAAACTATTTTATTCGAAAGTCTCTGGAGCTTTATACTCCTTCCCCTGATCATGAATAATTTACCAAAACATATACTAAGGAAAAATTAGATTGAATTTTCAAGTAAAACTGATTGAATTAAAAATTTTACATTTTTTTTTATTTTTTAACACAAAATTACCATTATTTATATATTTTACATATATGTTAATATGTATGTTAAAAAATTACATAACCTAAAAATAGATTTTTATGCTTAAACACCTAATGTTATGCAATCTTACGTACAATTTTCTTTTTTTCGATTTTTCAATATAAGTACAAATAATTTATAAAGAGAACTTTAAGTTATGTTCGAGTCAAATTAATTTTAGAGGGAAAATTTTTTTTTAAGGATCTGTTCTGTTTTTGTATTGTGAAAAACGTAGCTAATAAGTTTTCTTTTAGTTTTTATTTTTTAATTTTTCAAAAGATAATTGCTATAATTTGTTATCATAAATTTTCTTTTGAAATCTCGAAATATTAAGGAATTTTGAATAAGAAATATTAATTTTTATGATCTCATATTTGAGAAATAAACAAAATTAAGAAAACAAAAAGGGAGGTAAATTTAAATTTAGCTTTTATTGATTAAACTAAAATATCTTAATATAGATACGCGTATCCATGAAATGTTCTTGAATAGGATGGAATACAGTAGGTTTCGATACCTAGTATAATCCTACGATGTTTAATTCAATCAAATAAAAATCGCTAATTTATTCTATAGCCCTATAATTATCTTTGAAATCTATAGATCCTAAAGATGATTCAAAATCTATTAACTTTATTTCACTAATCAACCCATGACGCTAAGCTATCCATCAAGAAGTAGGATAATTTAATATCTCAAGGACAGCAGCAAATAAACCAACTCCAAATCTCATGAGATAGGTCTGTTAAATGAAAGCTTATGTAGCTAAGAGTTCTCATGTAAATAAATTCTATCTTGATTAAAATTTAAAGCTCTAATTTTCTCAGTACTTAAGTATTGAAAACGTCTGCTATAACATTATAAAAATTTTAAAAATATTTAAAGATTGTATATTCTACAAAATTGGGATGCATAGTAGTAGATATGTAGCAAACCGTTTGCGATCTTTGACTCAGCACTTAATATTTGAAATTATCAATAATTAAGTGCATTCAGCTAAGTTCTCAAAATGAGTTGGCCATTAAAATATACCAAAATATTCTAAAACTTTTTTTAGCCAATCATTTTCCATGAATTATTAAAACTATAAACCTTGAATTCAGAATAAAACAATACTAATCTTGAATCATATATTCCTTTGTAAACTAATAAAATTTTTCAAAATTAATTATTTTACACAAAAAGGAAGAGAAAATTAAGTCTAAACAGTAAATCATAAAAAGAAAAATTCATAAAAGCCTATAAGTATGCAAAATAAAATTCAAATTGCATTTTCTTTTTTTTTGAAAATTTTTGAAGTGTTATGAAACATATATCACTTCAGAAATGTACAATTACACTTATAAAAATAAGAATTACAAAAAAAAAGGATAATAAAAAGGCCCTTTCATTTTTGGATTAAAAAAAAAAAAAAAACTAACAAAAAAAATACAAGAAGAATATAAAAAAAGAAAAACCCTTTCTAATAAACTAAAGAATACTTAAATCATATTACACTTGAAAACAAAAAGCAATATATCTCAATTCAATTCCTCAAGAGATTTTTTTAAGAAATTATTATACATATATATATATAAATATACATTTGTATTTTGTATATATATATACAAAGAAACCTTGGGGTTAATTTAAAAAACAAAAAAAAAAGGAAAACTTGAAACTATATATACTATATTTTGAATATTTTCATAATATGTACTCGGTATTCTGTATATAATAATCAAGTATTCGTATATACGAGTATATGATGTCTCAAGTAATCATTAGGTCATTAAAAGTTTTAATTTTTTTTTTTTTTTTTTTATATAAAGAAAAGTAATTTAAGATTTGTTTATTGTAAATTGGTTTTTCCGCATCAGAGATACTAAAACAAAAATTTTCTCTTACTTTGTGCATAAATTATTATGTGAAAATGGTAGAGAAGATTCTTATTTATATAATATATATATATATATAAAGTGTTGTTGACCTACTCTGTACATATATAATTTATTCGATTTTTCTAATTATCTCAAAAGTAATTATTAAAGAAAAATGAACCAGTTTATAAAAAAAAGAGTACTCCTCGTTTGTAATTGAACATTAAATTTTTTTTTTACATTCCTTCTGAATTAAATTTTTTAATTAAAAATTTAAAAATTTTTAAATGATTAAATATATATATATATATACAATATATATATTAAACTAAAATATGTATATAATAATATAATTTATAATTTATGGTGTACTTATGCTTCGGTTACAGAATAAATTTGGTTTAATTGGTTTTTGATGATCAAGAAAGTTTTTTTTTTAGTATCCCACGTTTAATTGTAAAATATCTTAAGATATTTTATAATAATAAAGTATAATATAATTGGATGTGGTACCTTATGGGTAACCCAAAATTATTCTCTAAGTTATTTTTATTTTCTTCTTTCATTCTAAAAATAAAGTACTCTTAATGATTTAATACGTTTTACTCCATTAAATTACTGAAAGAATGATTTCTCTGTTCAGTTTTTTTTTTATATAAATTTTTTAAATTTAAAAGAAAATCTTAAGATAATGGAAGAAGTTCAAGATGATTTCAGGATAGTATAGTTGTATAAGGGTTTATTAATATTTATAAATTTAAAAATAGAATGATTGAAGTAAAGTTAAAACTTTAGAGATTTCAACAAAGAAAATTTTGGCAAAGAAAAATTTAATACCTAAAAATTAATCTGGTGAAGCATATATTAACCACATCTTATAACAGGACTTTGTGTAAAACAATGTATATGGATTTTTACTTATGACCATATGTTACTTCTTTTCAATTTCTTTGGATACTGATCCTTTTCACAAGGTGATGATGTGTCAAAAGTATATCAAAAGTCCTTATGACTTTCTTCTTTTTTTTTTTTGGGGATTTTTGACTTACGGTCATACTTTTAGCTCTTTCAACGTGTCATAAATCTCCAAAAATTTCATTGAAAAATCAATTTTAACTTTATTTATAAATTAACAGTAAATTTTGCTGTGACTTAGGCTGTGACTCGCCACCCCACCGGACCTCCTCGTAGCTCTGTTTTTTAACAAAATACATCAGCAGCTGCTTGTATTCGGAACGAGAAACAATTTTAAATGTACCGTCAAAAAAATAATTTCAATCACAATGTAAGCAATTATAATTTATTACTTCACAAATTTTTGATGCCATAAATATTGTGTTCGACATATTATTCGGCATATACTCCTCGATTGGGGAGGGTGAAATAAAGTCAAATAGACTTTATTTTCAAAAACGATGTAAATAAAGTTGTTATAAGAATTCTATTTTATTCCCAATTAAAACTAGGAAAAAATAGTTCAAAAAATAAATTAAACGAACAGGGACAACTGATTTCAAATCTAACTCTTATATCTCTAATTACAAATCTCGCATAACAGGTAGGGATACAAATATTTTGGAAAAGAGAAATGCCCTAATTTTGTACCTAAATCTAAATCAAAATTTCATGCCGGGATTTTATGCCGGATTTTATCTACTAATTTTTTCCTTTTAATAATTTTTACTTTCGAAGCTGATGCAAGAGAAAATGTCACTATTTAAGTTTTTGTCATAAATATAATTATTAGAAATTTATTGTATTAATATCTAACTAGTAAACACCAAGTACGCGTTGCAGTGCCTCTTAATGGGTTTTTTAATTGAAGTTGATGTTATTATATATGATGATAAAATTATACATGATGTAAATGACAACTATATACACATGGTAAATTGTGACACATTAGGTTAATGGAATTCGACGAAATATGTTACAAAACTGTCTTTTGGGTCAGATCAAATCAGATCAGTACACTTCAAAATTAGACGAAATTCACTTTTAAAATTTTTTTGACCAATCGTCGTGCGATTAAGGGTTAACAAATTCAAAATCTGTTAATAGAGCCATAGAGGAACACGAATTCCAACTATGAAGTCAATCTTTTAAACTGTTTTTATGTTTAAATAAAAAAATTTAAATGCAAGCACTACAATCCTAACTTGCATCAAAGTCCTTTAGAATTTTTAAGGATTTTTGGGTTGGATACAAAATCAGAATTTTATGATCCTTTTACAGAATATAAAAACAAGGGAAACGAGATTTCAGACTCAAGTCAATTTAAATAATTCTCACTAACACGACTACAAATTATTTAAATCGAAAATTCGAATTATACTTCAGTTCTCCTCAAACTTCTTAAAACTTCTTTAAACTTACAACCAAAATCAATACAAAATCATTTAAAAAATAAATGTTCTACAGAAAATTAATTAATTAAATAAAAAAAAATTTATTATAAAATAAAATAAATTTTATACTATAATTATATAGATTTAAATAAATAAATTCAAAATAATCTATTTAATCATTTATTTTCTATAAATAGAACGGATATTATTAAAAAAATTAAAAAAAAATTTCATTTAATCTTAAAAATAAAAATAAAATACAAATACAAATTTTTAATATAATTTTTATTTAAAATTACTTTATTTTTTTACTTGCTGATGTTTTATTTTCAAAAAAAAAAATTGTGAATTAATAATAAAATTATTGACACTTTTTTTTTAATATCATTTTCTAATCAAATTACCCATTCCTTCTCCTTCAATTTCCGTCATTTTCTTTAAACGTTGATTTTCAATTATATTAAAAAGAAAAATGAAAATGACATATATTCGTATATACCTATATCTATCTATCTATAAAATAAGCTTTCTAATAAAAATTTTATAATATTTAAATAAAAGTTTAATTCAATTACTTTCAATATCTTTCATCATAATCCAATTAAATAAAAGAAAAAAATCAGAAAAAAAATGATATAATCATCAGCCAGCCTATATTTTTTTGTATTATTATTAACTTGTATCAATTTCTAGATTTTAAATTAAATCTATAGCTACATAAAAATTAAATGACTGCATGAAAAATTTTCCAACTAAATAAGTCCCAATGAAATAATATAATACTAACTAATAAAATAATTTATATCAACAAATCATGGAACAATTCCCGCCAGCAGCTAATGAAATAACACCCATAATTAGAAATTTAAAATAACCTTTTTTATGGACCAAGTACAATTCCAGTACAAGTACTGATATTGAAAAAGATACTCAGTAAAATTTAAGTATACCTTATTTATAATACATGATTTATGTAATTCTGTAAATATGCAGAGTAGAAGTTTTGCAAGTATCATTTCAAGTCAAGTACCAGTCCTGATACTATGGAAAAAATATTCAGTAAAATTCAAAGTACTTCAGGTACTAGAAGCTATCATTATTTTACCAGTACTTACCAGTACCAACCAGTAGATTGACAGTACTTACCAATACTTAATCGGTACTACCAGTAATTTGCAGTACTACCAATACTTACCAATACTTAACCATTACTACCAGTTCTTACCAGTACTACCAGTATCAACCAGTACGAAAGTACTTGAGTTCCGACAGCTCTGTGTATATGAAATTTTAGTGTACACGTGTATACTGTATATGTAATCGAGAAAATATTTTAAGTGACGCCCAGATTTTTATACAAAATGTACTTATAATCGATAAGTACATAAAAGTAATTCTTTAGGATCCTAATTTTGAATGCAATTACATGCCATCTAATTCAGATAATTATAATTCTTATAAATACATTTATCCACCCATATATACATTCTGGAAAAGGAGAAAACCAAATGAGTTTCAATCTAACTGTAAAACCTCTCTTATTGTTTTCATACATTATATTTCAGCACTGAAACATTTAAAATAATGGAGGACTGCTGACTAAACCCTAAACCCCTGCTCAACAAAATATTGTAAACTTGATTTGGTATTAAACCCTTAAGGCCCCCTCCTTTATTTTTATAATTCTTAGGCTTTGACTCGTGGCTTAATTTCTTCAAGAAGTCTAAAATAAAATGTAAAGAGGTGATATTTCTTGGAGGCTTTAATTCCTATAAAGTGGAAATTAAGACTAAAAATAAATTAATGATTTCAGGGATTTCCACTTTAGGGTATTTTTCTTCTTTTTTCAGAATAAATATAGATTAAAATATATCGACCTAATATATACTGCGGAAGTTTTGGGAGTTGATTACAAGTTGGGTAAATTTTCCAAAAACGGGCGTCAAATAGCTCCGATTTTAAAAAACAAATGAAATAAGTTCCAAAAATACAAATTGAATGCGAATATCTTAATATCAAGATAAAATAATCCCAAATCTGATATTAAATCAAAGATTGAATTATTTCTTTAATTTTTCCTGGTAGTTATTTCATTGGGATTAATTTCCTACTTACCCATATTTAGTTAATAAAAATTTAATAATTCTACTGTTTTTTTTTTTTATTATTACAAATTTTTAAATGAAAAACAAATTTTACTCTTATATATTTATTTTTTTTTTTAATTTCATTTTAAAAAAAAATAAAGTTTTTCCAGAGAATTTCATTACAAGTCCATCGTCTTCATCTTTACCAACATCATCATTATCATCTGCATTGGTATCAGCAGTATCACCATCATCATCATCATCAGCATCTTCATCTTCATCATCAGCATCATCAGGATTGGCATTAGTATCTTTGATGTCATCGTCATCATCATCTCCATTAACAATATTAATTCAACCACAACAGAATCAGCAGCAGCAACAACAACAACAACCACCGCCACCATTACAACAACAGCAATCACTAATGGATTTGGATAGTACATTATTAAAAAATTTACTCAACATATCAAATAATCCACCAGAATTGATTGAATATTATGAATTAGATGATGATATACCGACATCAACATATCAATCAATATATGAATTGGGTAAAACAACACAAAAATCTACAATAGGAGCAACATTAATGCCTTTAGCAACAACAAAAACAATAACAACAACGAAAAAAACAACAATAAGAACAGCTGAAGGAATGGCAACATTAATATCATCATCATCATCATCATCATCATCGTCAGGAATATCAGGAAAAATATCATCAATATTAGAAAAAATTACAATACCAACAATACAACAACAACAACAACAATCATCATCATCATCACAACCATCACCAACATCAATTTTAACTCCTCTTCCAGATATATATCCGGATCCAGAAGAAGTCAATCGAAAAATTAAAGTATTAAATATGTAAGTATATATGTTTATTAGTATATAAAAAAATATACACTTATATGAGCAAGGAAATTTTTATATATATATATATATAGAATTAGTTTTTGTTCCATTCATTTCTTTTTTTAAAAATTCAAAGAATAAAAAATTTCATTTTTTTTTAAATAACGGTAAAGGATTCCTTATAGGATTCTGTTTTTTTTTTTAAGGATAATATATAGATATTTAATAAAGTTATAAGCTTTAAGATATGTGCATATTTTTTTTTAATGGAAGAATAGAAAATTTTTGAAATTTTAAAATTTATTTATTAACCCATTTGCTACGACCGTACTATATTTAGTACAGTAAAATAGGTGCCACATATTCAGTTGCTGTTGACCTTGTTTAGATCAAAAACTTCCAGAATCCCAACCCATAGTCCGATTACGCAAAATTTTCAATCTCCACCATACTTTTAAAATCTAACGTTTAAATGTCATCCAGATACAAATGGCGTCATTATTTTTTGAGTTATCGTGTTTATGGACAGACGGACATCACTAAATCGACTCAGAAAGTGACACTGAGCTAAATTATATATTATTATCTAGCTTGTTTCCTTTTGATAGATAGAAACACCGTATTTTATAGGTTTACGGGCTATATTTTAAAATCTATGGAATCTTTTGCTATAAGATTCTAATTTTTCAATGTACCTCCGCAACTATACGATTGTTAAAAATTTTTCGAATTAACACAACGATAACTGGTAGTCTGAGCAAATGGGTTAATATATTTTTTTCAAATTCTAATATTTCCAATTGGAATTAATCATTTAGATTTAACTCAAATCTTATATTTACTTTCTTTTTATTAAACACTCTGGTCAAATTGATATATTTACTGAATAATATCAGGTATTTACAAATTAAATTCAGATTTCTTCTTTTAGAATTGAGAATATTATTAGATAATTCCAGGATTTTTTTTAGAATTCAGAATTTTGCTAAATAAATTCAGATAATATCTTATATAATTTTATTAATTTTCCATTTTTTTCAATTGATTTGCTCTAAGAAATCAGACACAGGGGTTGTTCCAATAAGTGCTTCTGATTGTATATCCTGGTTATGTAATATGATAATATATATTGGCGCATTCTTTATACAATTTTGTTATTTTTTGTAAGAATCATAAATTTTTACTCCAAATTTTGTATATGTTGTAAATTCTATATCAAAAAAAAAGATCTGAATTGTTTTAGAAATACCTGTATATATTTTTTAAATACCTGAATTTGCTCACAAAATGCTTTATAAGTTAAAATGTACTTTACTTCAAAGTCTTTATTTAAAATTTTTAAAAACATTTGATCAAAGGTTTTTCTAAATTATACATAGATGGGTATTATAATAATAATTGAATATAATGAACCTATCCGAACAATTCAGTACATTCAGTATGAACTTTTATATAAATCCAAGATGCCAACACATCATCCGATTTTTCAAATTACCCCAATCTGATGGGGAAGTTTTGTATTAGAAGAACATTAGAACTTAATTAGAAGAACATAAATTTTTTATCTTAAAAAACAAATTTGCACTGAAAACACACCTTCGTATTTCAAAATCTCAATTTCAAGTGAATTTACAGTCAAAATACCTCACTTTGGATCTTCTTAGAATTTAAAAATACCATTAATCGTTAGAGCATCTCCCATCTAATTAATAAATTAGTTTTTTAACATTTTAAAATAACAATTCTATTTCCTGGCGAAAAATAACTAATTCACCACTTCTGAGACACCCAGTTATATCATATAAATTTAGATTTCTAAAATTCAATTGATATTAACCCTATTAATTAAAAAAAATAAAAAATTTCAAAACAGTTATAGATAATCCTTGTTAAATCCTTTCTATATACTGATTCCATTATAAGACACTTGTAAACATACCGTTAATTATATATATATACAAATATATATACACATATAAAAATATATTAACCTACACATGTACACAGATAATTTTGTACAATTAATACAAATTAAATACTTCAAAATGAAGAATAAAATAATTAGACACTTACCAGAATGAATTTATGAACTTAGTATATTCACATTAGTACCTAGTTCTCAGAAATCTGTTTTTGGCATTAATAAAAAATAAAACCCAAAAAAGGAAAAAAAGGGTTTTGTTGGCTTCTCAAAGTACCATTGAAATATAGTATGTATATACCTAAGTTATATGTATATAAATATTATATAAAGTTACAAAAACAAATCTTATAAATTATAAAATACAGATTTGGTTTTTTTTAAAGGACAAATTTTTTTATTTTTACCTTAAAGACATTTCAAAAAAAGTATCCATAACACATGCCATCATTTATCTGAAACTTTTATTTTATTTTTAAAATTCTTTTTAATCGGATTTGTAAAAAAAAAACCTAGTTTAAAAAAAAAGATTTACTTGTTTTTAGTTTTTTTTTTTATAATTAAATATAAATGACAAAAAATAAAAAATTAAGTTCATTATAAAAAATTTTTGGAAAATCTTTTAAATTTTTATAAAATGAAAATAAATTGCAAAAGAAATTTTCTTAAATAATTATAAAAATTTTAGATAAAAGATTACTTTGAAGTTATAACAAATGAAGCACCTAAAAGTATGCAATATTCTGTTGTAACGTTATTTTAAATATGTTTCACGGATTAAGATGCAGTTACAAAATCTGAGGAAAGAAATTTTTCTTAAATAACTACTTAAATTTAAAATAAAAGACCATTTTAAAAATGGAAAAAATGAAGCACCTAAAAGTATGCAATATTTTTTTGTTACGTTTATTTTTAAATAATTTTCTCATATTAAGATGCAACTAGAAAATCTGAGGAAAGAAATTTTTTTAAATAAGTAAATAAAATAAAATAAAAGACCATTTTAAAGGCGGAACAAATAAAACACCTAAACTTATGCAATGTTTTTTATTACAATTATGTTTCTTTCAAATAACACTTTTACCAGTTATTAGAGAGTCTATAAGATAAAAATTCTGAAAAAAAAACTCTGAAATAAAGATTATGTAACGGTAATTCTCATTTATAATACCTTAAATATTACTAAAAGGATTTAATATATCCCATTTGAACTTAATTTGTAAATAATTTTGTGCAATTTTCAGAAGATTTCATTGGTCCTCGAATTATAATGAATACAAAGAAGTGAAAAATTTTCAATAAAACTTTTGAAAACGTTTCATACCATTTTCTACCACTTTTTATAATATTAACTTTAATTAAATCAAATGTAGCAACCACAAAATAAAACTAAATTATCAAAAAGCATCATTAATTTAAATGTTAATTTTTTTTTTATCATATATACAAAGAGATACAAACCTTTGCATAGTCTTAAATTTCTTTGATTCTTTTTGATATCAATAGAATTATACTTCATTAAATTTTATTTGATTGCTTAACAAAGTTATTAATTTTTTAAGTACAATTTGATTTTAATCAAATCTAATATTTATAAAAAAAATAAATTGACTTAAATCGCATCCTTTTTTGATTGTAATTTTAAAACATTTTAAACAGATTTAATTTAATGCAGAAATGGAGTTTCATAATGAATATCTTGCGGTATAAAATAATTAGATTGGGACTTGAGATACATTTGATCTGATTACTTTATACAAAAATTAAAAAAATTCCATTTATTTTTAACAAAAACTTAACAAAAGTAAAAAAAACGTTTTTTTATTTTACTTTAATAAAGTATAAAAATTACTTTGACATTCTGTTTTGAATAAGAGGAAATAAAAAAAAAATAAACTGATGTAAATTACACTTAACATAAATTTACAATATATGCATTAGCGATATTTTATACATTTTGATTACTTTTTGATAAATTGAACCAGGTCAATATGCTTTAAACAATAATATGAAAACTTAATTCACTATTCAATCAAAAGTTTACTCAATACTAGTGTTTTTCTTTTAGGAAAATGTTTTATTCTGAAAGTTCCAATAAGAATAATAACAAAAAAACAGTGATTTATCACTTATTTGTACCTCCCTGCATTAATACTTATAAAAAAAAAAAACATCATCCTAAAAATATGCAAATATTACATCCTAAATTTATGCAAAAATTTTAAATTAATATTTCAAAAGAGAAAAAGGCAAATAAATATTGTACCAATTGTACCGTTATCCAGTTCTGATTTGGGTTTAAAATTTTGAGTCTCTAGCTCATAGAAAAGTTGGATTCTAATCGACTACAAAATTTGTCCCAGATCGACGGATAAAACGCGAGTTTTTAATAACATTTTAAAATAATTTAATATTAATATAAATATACTAATTAGATTGATATTTAATATTTAAAATTTTAATTTTAGAAATCATATTGCTCACAAAATTCCATCAAGTTTTGAAAGTGGAAATCCTAGAGAAAATATCATCGAAAGTATCTCTTCATCATCCTCATCGTCATCGTTATCTTCGTTATCATCATTATCATCATCAGTGGGTAATAATATAATCGATTATAATGCACGTGATAATGATTTTAAAGGACATGATTTAATCGATAATATTATGTATATATATTATGGATCACAAAAATCTATTCGTAACGGAATTGGCAGTTCAATTGTAATTGGCGGATCAGTTTTAGCATTAGCTGCACAAATTTTGTGTTTAATATTAATGATATTAAGAAATCGTCGTCTAAGACGTCAAAATGCTTTATTTTCAATATTTTTTAATTTTGTATTTACATTGTTAATTGCAAATTTAATATTTGTATTGGGTGTACAAGCAACACGTAGTGAATTTCGTTGTGGGGTAATTGCAATTTTATTACATTATTTTCATTTAAGTACAACAATATGGGGTCTCATTTATATATATATAATATATGATTATATTGTTAATGATTGTGGTATAAATTTAAAATATAATTATTTTATGGCATATGGTGCACCAGCTATTTATGTTTTGGTAAGTATGTATTGTATATAAAATATTATATTTGTTTGTTTTATTATGTATGTACGGTATATTGAAAATGAAAGTCTATTAATCATAAATGTAATGTTAAGTAGTTTCATAAAGTATTATTAAATTATATTTAAGACTATATTTTACCACTTAATTGTTTTTTAATCGATTTTTAAAATTGAGGGGAAGTACAAAATTTTTTTCACAAGGAAAAATTTAAAAAAGGCTGACATTTTTTTAACCTTATAATTTTTTAACTTTTAAGCATTCTGTACCTTCTTAGATACATTTTAATATATTTTATTTTCGGGTCTGGTACAAAGTTTAATTTTTTTAAAATCCCATTTTTAAAAAATCTTGTTTTTAGAAAATCTTGTTACACATAATATTTTTTTAAAAAAAATTTTTTTTGTACTCGACATCGACATATGCCGCCTCGACATATGCAATTGTAAAATATTTCTGTTAATTCAGAATGTCACATATGTAAAATTGAAGTAATCAAAAGAATGGTAATAGAAACATGCTCTTAGCAAATTTTTAAAACTCTGAGATCCCTTCTAATAATATGATTTTTCTTATCTGGATGAACTATTTTAAAGATCAGAGATTATAATATACCATTGTAATATTATAATAGATTATAATACAATCGGGATGACCACTGAGATTATAATATTCCTTTATTTTCAATACTTTACCTAATAAACTTTTCTAAATAAGTACAATCCAAATATCCTAATACTAAACGCCTAAAAATATGCAATTATCTTATTGATTTAAACTTAATTATTTTAACGCATTTATTTTTATTAAACAATATTTATACCTGTGCATACATATATGACATCGGGTATATTAAAATTGCTCCTCCGTTTTAATTTAAATTTAATTGTGTTTTTTTTTTTTAGTTTTCTTGTGCCATATCAAGTTCAAGTTATGAAACTGTAGAATTTTGTTGGATGTCAGTACATCGTGGCATGATAGTCAATTTTATGATACCAATATCTGGTATTATATTAACTTCAACAGTTCTTGGAACATTATGCCTTCGAGAAATTGCAACAAAACAACGTGAAGTAATTGCTGAAAGTATTGAAAATATTTTAGAGGTAAAAAATTATCTTAAAAAATAAAATTTCCTTTAAATTAAATAAAAATAATAAAAAAAAATGTTTAATTTTAATATAGAATGCAGCAAAATGTCATGAAATAAATAATGCTGCTACTGTAATTGAAACAGATAAATGCTGTGAAATAGATGAAAGAGTAATTATATTTATAATAATAATTATAAAAATTAAAAATTAAATTAATTTTTTTTAATTAATTTCCTTTATTTATTCTTACATAGGTAACAGAAATGTGTAAACGAAATGATTTTTATGATTCAAAATTTGATTTAGGTGTTCTGTCAATTGTTGATCTATCATTACAAAGTTCTGCTGATGCACAAGATTTTACTGATTTTAAAAGATCAATAAAATTTTGGTTATTTTTTCAACCAGCATTTGCATTATGTTGGTTTTTTGGTACAATAGCAATGGAAAATCGTCAAACATACATTATGCCAATTATTTTTATAATATCTTGTAATATAATGGTAATTATTTCATATACATGCAATTAAATTATTTTATTTAATCAAAATTTTTTAAATATATATTTTGTAGAACTGGTATCTATTATTACGATCACCATACATTTGTCCAATAATACAAGATCAAAATCAAAAAGAAAAATTTCCTGCCAATGATAATAACGAAGAATTACAACAAAATGTTCAAGGTACAGATACAATACCATTATTATGTACACCAAATTCAAAATTACAAAATCCAAAAATTTCAAATATTATTGAAGATAGTATGAATGAACAAATAAATAATTTAACAGTTAATTGGGGTGATTCATTAGGTGATATATCAATAAATTTAGATTCAATTAGTACAATAAGCAGTTAAAATGGGAATTAAATAAAAAACATATTTCAATTAGAATTTTTGTAGTATCATGTTTTTTTTTTAGGGATAAATTATTATTATAAAATGCATTTATATATGACAAAAAAAAAAAATAGATTAAACTATAAATAATAGTTAATTAGAGTTATATTAATTTTAAGAATATTTTAAAATAAATAAAAAAGTTATTTAATTTCAAATGAAAATTGTAAATGTTGTACAATATTTGGAAAATTATTTAAAACTATAATGAAAATATGGAATTGGTTATTAATTATTATTATATTCATCTTTAAGTCAATATTTAATTAAATTCCAAATGAAATTAATAATGGATTTGAATATATATATATATATATAATTTTTAAAATGTTACAGTTTTTTAAAATTAAAAAAAAAAAATATTTATTTAGAAAAAAAAATATATCAAATTAGTATAAAATTTTTTAATGTATCTTTTGTTTTTTGAATAAAATTGTAAAACAAATTTGGATATAATAATTCATTAGTTTCCGATATTAATTATTATTTGTTATAAATAAAAATATATTTATTTATCTTAAATTGTATTAAATTGTCTAAAAATATTGATATTTATGTAATTTAAAATATATTGTAAAATGTTTCGTTTGTTATTTAAGATGATAATAAAAAAAAATTTTTTAATAAATAATTAAAATTATTTTAATTATCATCATTATATTGAAATTAATATCATTTGTTTGAACATCAATACCATTTTAATTAATAATATATTAAAATAAATGTTTTATTATTGTTAAATTTATTTTATCATATTTAAAAAAAAAAAAAATTATTAAGATTCTATATGAAACGGATATCTTTTAAGACTAAGACTAAAAAATTAATCTATATATCGAAATGATATTAAAAATTTATAAAGAACAAAAGTTTAACGAAGAATTATATATATATATTTATTAAAAAAATGTTTATAAAATGTAAGTTTATAATTTGTTCAAATTGAACTTTTTATTAATATTATTAATGTACTGTTTATTTTAAATAAAAAAAGAGTTTTAAGCAATATTAACTCTAATAATTGGAATTTGTTTGATTTTTTACATTAATTAAAGCTTCACATTAAAAAAGTGAGGCATTTGTTTTATAACAACTTAAGACTTTTTACTTTAAGTGCAGTTCAATTATTGTTAAAATTTAAGATAAAGTGATTTTTAAAAATAAAATCATTTAAAATAGGCTGGAAAGAATAAAACTGGAATCTTCGAGAATGCGATGTAAATTATTTATAACAAATCTTAATTTTAAATAATGATGTCTTCTACTAATTAAAAAATTTGAATAAAATCAAATATTTCTTTAGTTAAAGCAAAAATGATGTAGAAGTAGCGAATTTACCAGTCACGTCATCATTACGATACTTCTATTTGCAGAAAGTTTTTCAAAAATCTCTTAGTGACGCGATAACGTGGTAATTATAAATTTCTTCATTATTTATTTTTCAAATAGTTTTAATTTTTTAAAATTTCTTTATTATTTAATATTATATCTAAAAAATAGATGTAAATATATAAATTTATACAAAATAAATGTTTTTTTAAATAAACAAACATACAAAAAAAATGAAGAATTACAAAATTTTATACAAATTACGATAGAAAACTCAAAAATAAAGCACTGAATTTAGAATTTAAGAATAAATTAAAATAGAAAAAAAAAACCAAATATTTAGAAAGTTTTATTTTTTTGAAAGAAAATAAATTACAAATATTATTGTAAATAATTATCGAACAAAATATTATTAATATAAAAGAAATTTAGTTAAAATACAAAATAAAAATCAAAAACGATTTAATTAAAAAAAAAATATATACACAAAAAAAAATAATGTAATAGTTAATAATTGTTAGTTGTAAATATAATAATATTTGCATACATGTTAGAAAAATATTTATACATATATACAGATCAAATATAACAAAAACCATTAGTTAATTATAAAAATAACAAAATGTCTTTTTTAAACATGTTTATATAGATTTTTTTTAATATTAAGTGAAATAATTTCTGTATAATTTTAATGACTTATTACAAAATAAATTTCCAGTCAAATTTAAAATTTTATTGTTGTATCGTTGTTTTAAATTAATTTTAATTGTATTTAATTAAAATTAATATTGTAATTCTTCATAGATTTCCTTTGAAAAGGTTCTTATCTAACTCATTTTAATCTTTTCTAAAAGTTTCTAACTAATTTAAACTAAAAAATATAAACCATCTTTTTTCTTTAATATTTTTTTTTATTCAATTGATTTTTTTTTCACAATCTTTCGAAGTACAATTTATAATAATTTTGATTTTGCTTTACATAAAAAGTAAACTTTTTTTTTAAACTTATAATAATAGAAAACAACTACCAATAACAGTTTTAAAAAAAATAAAAATTGTCAAAATTATAAAAATGGGACTTTAAGTACATAAATAAGCTTAATTTAAATTAAATAAAAAAAATATGTAACAAAATAAACGATACAAAATTTTAATAAAAATACTTTAGAGAGAAATATTTGATATTTATTTATTTAATTTGTGTTTTTTAAGGAATGAATTCAAATTTATGTTAATCTTAAACTTAGCCAAATTTACTCTCTGTCTTTTTATGAAAATCTTTATACGTATACAATTAACAACTCTTTTGACAATACAAAGTAATTAAATTCATTAAAAATATTGCCAATAACAAATAAATTTATTCAAAAATTTAAAGAACAAATTTAATATATTGTGCATGCCCCCATCAAATTATAAATTAAATTTTTATTACAGTCACTTATTACAATTTCATTAAGTAAATTTCAAAATAAAATCTTAAGTTAACTTTAAAAAGTCATGTTTATATTTTTAAATACTTTAAAACCTAAAGAAAACTTATAAATATATCTGCTTAAAGTATAATAAATGTCTGTCCTTTTGGCGTAGTTTTAAGTTTTAAATTACAATTCCAAACTTTAAAATTTTGCTTCATATATGTTTTTTAATTCAAATTAATTAATGTAAACCAAATTATTTAAAATCTATCTTGAATTCGCATGTACTAACATCATAAATGATGAAATAACAAATATACTTGCTGGTATTGAAGCTAATAATTTAAATCTTTCTTCAGTCATAACTCTACCTGATTTTGGTTTTATCCAACCTAAACTGCGATGAATAGCTTTCTTCCACTTCGTATAACGATTGTCACGCTCTTCATCTGTTGTTGTTGGTAAAAATGTATCATAATGATTATTTTCATAATGTCTTAAAATAACAAAAAAAAATTTATTTAAATTTAAAAGAAATTAAGTAATTTTTTTATAAAACATTTACCTTTTACTTGGATCCAATTTTACAGCATTAATACCATCAGCTTGAGCAGCACACATTGCTGCTCCAAAGGTTGTAGTATCTCCTAACTGTGATCGACCTTAACAAGTTTAAAAATTTTCCAATAGATGTATTTTTCAAAATACAATGAATTTGTTAAATACTTACACACAGGAATACCCAAAATGTCAGCTTGTAATTGCATTAATAATGTATTTTCAGACAAAGGTCCATCAGCATATAATTTACTTAACACAATACCACAGTCTTTTGTAATACATTCAATAATGTCTCGATTTTGAAAGCAAACAGCTTCTAATGCAGCTCTAATAATGTGATTTTTCGTTGTCTGATGTGTTAAACCACAAATAATTCTAAAATATATAAATTAAGTTATATAAACTATCTTAAAAGTTCATAATAATTTTCTGACCCTCTTGCATCTTTTCTCCAATAGGGAGTATAGAGTCCAGTAAATGCTGGTACAAAATATACATCTGCGGTTGAATTGACTAAATTTGCACATTTTTCTGCATCATCTACATTTGTTAAAATTTTTAAATTATTTTGTAACCACTTAAGTGCAGCACCAGCAACTGCAACAGCACCTTCTAAAGCATATATACACGGTTGATCTTTTCCTAATTTATATGCGATTGTTGTCAACAACCCGTGCTCCGAAAATACAACCTTAAATATATTTACAAAAGTTTAATAATTTAAAAACATAAATTTAAAAAGTATTACTTTTTCACCAGTATTACATAGCAGAAAACAACCTGATCTATAAGTGGATTTAGCCTGCCCAGGTTTAAAACACATTTGACCTAATAAATTTGCTTGTTGATTACCTAAAATCTACAATAAAATATTAATTTACAGTACAACAATAAAATAATAAATTTCTTACACCGCTAATAGTAATTCCATTAATTACACTGTTATCATTAATTTGTCCGTATATTTCAGATGAGCTTTTAATTTCAGGTAACATTTTAGGATGAATTGAAAAAGTTTTTGTTAAAATCTTAAACAAAGTTGAATTCAATTAGAATATTTTCAACGAATTTTAGATAAATATATTATATATACTTACTGGGTCCCAATGTAAAGTCTCAATATTCATAAGTAAAGTTCTAGAAGCATTTGTAACATCGGTTATATGAATACCACCATTTACACCACCAGTTAAATTCTAATAATTAAACATTTTGATATTTGACAAAATAATTTGTTGACATAAATACCCAAACTATCCAAGAGTCTACAGTTCCTGCTAAGCATCTACTTTCTCGACAAGCTTTTTTAACTGCTGGAACATTATCTTTAAGCCATCGAATTTTTAAAGCCGAAAAATAAGGAACTATGGGTAAACCTAAAAAACAAATGAATTAGGTATTTTATTTATATTTATTAATTCTTAAAGATATTACCACAAATATTTTTGAAATGGTTTTTATCTTGTTCAGGTATTTTCGCTAAAATTTTATCTACTGTTACATTGGTTCTAATATCATTCCAATCAATTGCATTATATAGAGGTTCACCAGTTACCTTATCCCAAACAATAGTAGTTTCCCTTTGATTTGTGATTCCGATTGATAAAATATCACTAATATTTTGACCTGATTCAATAAGTTTTTTACATGCATTTTCGGCACTCGTATGAATAGCTTCAATTATCTCTTTTGGATTGGTTTCAAACCATCCATCTTGTGGGGTTAAAATTTTCAATTCTATTCGATCACATATTATTTCTTTGAAATCGGCAGCTCTATAAATCTAAAATTAAAAACAATTTACATTTGAAATTTCAAAGTAAAAAATACTTGAATGAAAAAGGATTACTTCACAATTTTCGATAATATTAATCTCGAGACTAAAAACAAAACATTATTTAAGAAACGAAACTTACTGAAAATGACACTTGATTTGATCCTGCATTAATAACACCTATTAAATCAGTTTGGTTGGAACTTAACATTGAGGAAAGTTTCTAAAATATATTAAAAATAAAACATTTATTAAAATTTGATAAGAAAATAATAATCTATTTATATATAACATTATCTTAATATACATCAAACAAGCCAAAATCGATAAAATGTTCAATAATATGTAAAGATAACTAATCAGTTTGATTTTTGAACTTTAGATTTGTACATATTAATTTGAATAATTTGAAATACAATGTACTTATATAAAAAAAAATTTAAATTTTGTAACACCTTTTCTGATGATTCTAATAACTCCCAAGCATTTATCATGCTTTGTGATGGTATTCTTTTACGGAATTTTGGTTTTTCAGACATTTTGTTAGACTATATCCTTTAAATATCTTTGTTAAATCTTTTTTTTAATTAAATAATGTTAGCCACGAAAACTAAATATCTAAAACTTTTTCTGTTAAAGCAGTAAATTTCTTATCTTTTGTTTTTTTCTTTTTTTTTTTGATGATATAACCAATTCCAGACTATTAAATGGAAGAGTTCAACTACATAATAATATATCACTCTATTTTTGTTTTTAATTTTTAATATAATTTAAAAGTTTATTTTCACTCTATTTTCATTGAACTTTCCACATAAAATGATATAAAAATAACAAAAAGCATGCTTTTAACTTTTTTCCACAATCAAAAAATTTGTTTTGATTTTTTATTTCACCTATTCACCATAATCATATATGAATTTCAACATGATAAAATATTCAACAAAAATGAAATGTCAAAAATTGGAGAATTTTATTTAAAAAAGAGTATTGCCGTATATAGTTATATATTGGTAGTAGATTTTGTAATATTATTTTATTACATATTTTATTTATGTATTAGAATTAAACGCAAAAAGTTTTTTTTTAATTTTAAAAATTTTTATTTTAGTACTGCAGTACTGTGTGTCCAAATTGCAAGTTATGTCATAAATCATAATGTGTTAAATTTTAACTCAAAAGAATTTAATGTCGTTTTCGATTGTATTTTTGAGGTTCAGAGTGCTTTTTTTGTTCCAATAGAAAATGAAACGGGAGTTACTCTTTTTTTGCTTGCATTAGTATATATACAATTTAAAATATTTTAATTTATTTGTTATGACATTTTAATAAAACTGACGAATGTCGAACACATATGTAGAAAAAAATAGTAAATCTGAGAAAAAATATAGTTTTACTCTAAAAAAAAAAGATTTACCCTTTTTTGTGCCAATCGGAAATAAAACCACTCTAGAGTAAATCTGGGGTAACTTTTTTTACTCTAGATTCACTCTAGATTAACTCTTTCTGCCAATCGAAAACGACATAATATTAAATTTTTTTTTTATAATAATACTACTTAAATTTAAAAAAACAAATTTTAATTAATTTCAGTATATACGTATATATTGCATATATATTTAAAAAACAAATTAAGTAAATGTCATGGTAATGTCGGATTCATTGCTTCAGAAATTAATTTCTGAACTTATGCGTCCGCGCTCCGCATGTTTTTGAATGGAAAATTTTCTCAATTTTCAAAAAATTTCGGAACTATGTTTTCTTTCTCGAAAAATAGTTGGTTTAATTATAATTTTTGAGTTCAGACCCTTAGAACTATGATTTTTCTATCTTTTGAAATTTTTATGACATTGTAGTGCATTCAATAATTCTAACACTACAATTATTACGATACCTATATAACTTCACCGTACACATACATTTAATTTATACTAATACAATACCTAGTTAACTTCAACGTATTTTTACATTCTTTCTCACGAACACAATACCTAATTAAAAAGTACGCTAATATACTTTTATAACAATTTAATAAAGATATCTAATTTCATATATACCTTAAGTATATACGAACACATTAATAACATTAATTCTTTAGCAAAAAATGCTGATTCTAAACATTTAAATTTAAAACAACAATTAACACCCGTACCATATAATATTATATATTTTTACTGTTTTTTTTACATTTATAAAAAAAAAGTCATTATGAATAGAAATTGCACATTCAGGGAATTTCCTTAAAAAGGTTGAAGAACTGAATGTAGCACATATGTTTAACACACGATTTAATATTTGTCAATTTAAATTATATTTTTAAGAAAATAGCCCATATGGCACTTTTTATTGTGAAATAATAAATTTAATAATGTTAATGTAATTACCTCTACTAAAAAAAAGTAGTGGGGATAAATTTTAAATATTGTATAAATACCATTGTAAATTTCAAAAATGATAACAATTAAAAGTTTAAGCTCTTAGATAGCTGAACTAAGAGAACAAAAAAAAAAGGCTTTTAATTTGACCAAGACAGAATCTCTAAATTGGGTTCCGCCCATAGAGAAATAACCATCACAGTGTGACATAGGGCTTATGGCCCTCAGCACTTTGGTTAAGACAAGTACCGCAGAAATACCAGGATAGACATAATAAAGTATCACCAAAATTAAGGATCTATCTTATTACCAATAAATATAGGACTAAATTTATTACAACCTAATATATTACCATAATAAAGATAAATTTATTACAACATTTAATCAGTTGTCACCCACATTTATAAAACAACTTATAAAACAACGAGGGCTTGCATATTTTAAAATAAATTAAAAATTTAAATATATAATCAAGAATTAGGAAAAGTATTTGAAAAGTTTCTGTTCATTCATTTTTTTATTTAATTTAAAGCAGTTATTAAAACTGAAGAGTCCAGTAGACGTCATCAAGCCATCAAGTCCAGAAGTGCCAAGTCATCAGTTATGAAATTAAAATTCACCTCAAAGGTTAAATAAAAAATTCAACTTAAAAATTTTTAATTATTTGTTAATTCTCAAAAAATTTTAAAATTATTACAATATTCAAATCAAAATTGTAAAATGAATCATTAAAGTAAAAATTCTCATTTTAAAAAATAGTTCGGAACTAGAAATACTGAAGCAGTGAATTCAGAATAAAATGTAGTAGAGTAGGTATACAGTACCGCCAACCATTTACCTAAGTTCTTATCAATAGGGGAAACGGAAAAGAAATACTATGTATTTACCATTAATGTCGTTAAAATTCAGCAAAAATACTCTGAATTTGCTGTAGCGTTTATGGACTATTTGAAATTGGAATTAAATAAAAATAAAAAAAAAACTTAATTTTTCATTTAAATTATACTACTGCACAACTTCTTAGCTGTTATTTGTTCTACTAAGTTAAGAGTTAATTATCGACATAATTAAATAAAAATAGTCGAATCAGATAAGAAATTGAAAAAAAAAAATTACTTTGTTTTTATGTTAAATAAATACTTTAAAGTGGATAAGGGTTAATCAGTTAAATACCCACAATCAGTTAATAAATCTAATTATCTAGTTAATTATCTACCTAATTATTAATCAATTATCTTTTATAGAAATTGGTATATGAAAGTCTCTAGAAATATATTAGATTTTAGATAAGATTTTACGAGTATTAACAATATTTTAAAATTGATTAAAAATTACCATATACTTAATATGAATAAAATTGAAAATATGTATTTAATTGTAAATTAGTTATTAACTAAATAAATAATAATAAAAATTATACTAACCATATTAGAGGTAGGTTAGTGGGTGAGCATTTGATTTTTAATTAACGGGTAAAATAATTGATTTTCATTTACAAATCCCCTTGGTGTATAATATAATCCTTTGAATATAATTTAAAATATACAAATATATAATATAAAAATAATAAATAATATTGTTGTTTGTTATGGAGAAAAACATGTGCCATCCTCTAACACGTAGGCCTTGTCCAAAATAAATACTATACTTATAAATTAATAGAAATAAATGACATGGAAAATGGGCCACCGTGTTAGTATGGCACATGTTTTTCCTCCATAACAAACAACAACAACAATATTAGACTGATGAGCTATGACCCTCTGCACGTTCATTTTAAGTATTGTATTGTTGCTACTTTTAGCTGTAAATATTTTTCATTTTTAATTACGCACGAATCTTAAAGGCCATGTATATACTCGTACTATACGTACATGTGTACATATTTACTTGTGTCAAAGCTTTTGTACAATTTCTCTAAATAGTCTAATATCATCCAAATTTTTCGATCTATTTTTAAAAAATTTGACAAGGTTATTTGGTTGTTTTTTAAGTAATAAAAAAATAAAAAACAATATTTACTTTGGTTTTATTTCATTTTTTTTTTTTTAGTAAATTTTGAAAAATGTTTGATTAATTTTGCAATTTAAAAAAAAAAAAACGTTTTTTGAAAATGTCATTAACTCATTAGTAAAGTATTTAATATTGGTGAATCAGTTTGCTATTTTGGAAGGCTTGTGACTTTTTAGATATTTTTTTTATTCCTTTTCAACTCCTTTAATCACTCCTTTAGGATCATTCATCAAGTCTATTTAGACTAGGGCTGCAGTTCCTTTAATCGTTATATTCACTAAGCCGTTGATTACTCGGCTCTATTGTACAGGGTGGCGCAAAACGACCGATATGGTTTGAATGTTTAATAAATTTTTAAATTTATTTATATTTTTTATTTTTATTTCAGAATTTTGTGAAGAAAACTTGGGGAATTGGAAATGAAACAGTACACAACAGAAAAGCGATCAAAAATTACGAAAAGTTATGGAAAATGTAGTAGGTAGAGCACGAATGTGCGAAGCCGAAAATGGCCACCACTTGCGGGATATAATTTTTCATATTTAAGCTAAAAATATTCCCCATTAATATACAGTATAACAAAAAAATAATAATAATAATTAACCATTAAATAAAAAAGTTATTAAACATTCAAACCATATCGGTCGTTTAGCCCCACTCTGTATAAGACTATGAATACATAAATGTTAATTTTGTGCGCCATCTATTATCCTACACAAGAGTTATTTATATGTTTATATTTAATCTTATCTTATATTACGATATTAACTATATTACGATATAATTATACTATTTTACGATATTTTTTTATTAAATATGATTTGACCGGGGTTTGAACCCGAGACTTTCCATATGAATTG
Source organism: Dolichopus griseipennis (assembly GCA_963082915.1). Taxonomy (NCBI): domain Eukaryota; kingdom Metazoa; phylum Arthropoda; class Insecta; order Diptera; family Dolichopodidae; genus Dolichopus; species Dolichopus griseipennis. Next base: position 20,901,476 of record OY720445.1, on the reverse strand, counting down.
AGGCGTCTTTACCACTACGTCATTGGTCAGATATCATCAAATATTTACGAAACTGAATTCTACGTAAATTACGAAACGGATGTATTCGTACTTTGTTGTCAATTCCATTAATTTTATAGAAATACACTTATACTATATTTCTTTATTACCACTTATTAATTAAAATCCTAAACTTTGCCTTTCCTCATATTTTAATAAAAATTTTGTAGTACAAATCTATTGCAATTTTATACATAAGTATCTATGCAAGCAAATTTATATATAAAAGAATTTTATTCAACCTTAAAAATGCCGCGTTAGATAGTGAACACAATACTCTATTAACTATTTATAAATCAATATGTAATATATTAAAGTAAAATTAATTAAAAATATAACTTTAAAGGTAATAAATTAAAAAGTGAAATCGTTGAAAGCTATTATTAATTTATTAAAACGTAGTTAATATTAACTACTTAATTACAATAAGAGATACATAATGCAAAGAATTTAATAATATTTCAGTCATAGAATACTGAATATTTTTTAATTAGGTTAAAACGATCTAGTGATTGAGAAATATTTATCACATCACAAATGTGTAAAAGTTTCCAACTTTGCACGTTATTTAATGTAGGTGTTAAAAGATGGTTTTTTTTGGTTTTTTTTTTTATATATACATAATAATCTCATTTTTTTTTAGAATTAATCTGTGTCATACCAGGTCAAACTTTGAATACAAACACACGGTATCCAAGACAGGTTACACTTTTGTAGATTTATGTTTAACGTGATCCAAAGAATCAGAGTCAGACTTTCAAAATTAACAAAATCCAAATTAAATAAAAATACTTATAGATATTAAAAATGAATGCAATAAGCAATGCATTATATGTCGTATGCTGTGTAATTCTAGAGATTTTTATTTTATTAATATATGGCAATTATTTTAAATATCATAAAGCTATAAATCTAGTTCTTAACTAATATTTCAATTGAATTGAAAAATACTTCAAAAAATATCAGATTACAATCAACTGATAAAAAGAAGATAGATACTTCTATAATTTCATATTATTATTAGGTGCCCTGAATTAAGGCCCTGCGAAATAAAGCCCCCGGGGAATTATTTTCCGTTTAATGAGAAAAAATGCGCTGGGGTCTTATTTCTCCTAGTAATTGAGAAATAGAGCCCCCGGGTATTATAGTTATACAGTTATATAAAATTTGGTTTAAAAGTCTCAAATTTAAAAGTTCTATAATAAAGTGTTTATATCTCATTCTCACTAATCTAGAAAATTAAAACTAAGAATGGATGACTAATTATAAGTAATTATAATGTATTAGAAATTAGGGAATTCAAAAATCCAAAATTAAGTGAATATTTCTTTGTAATCTTTAACATTCATTTTTTTACTTAATTTAAGATCAATTGTAAATGTCACTTTTTATGATCATTTAGAGTTTGGAAGAAATATTGTAGAAAACTTACACTGTATACAAATTCATGATTTAATTACAGCTTCACAATTTCTAAAGACATAAATTCTCAAAATTCCATTAGATTTATCTCACGTTTTCATTTAAAATGTTTAGTTAGTAAAGTGATATTATAATTAATTTTTAATGGTTATTAGGTTTTCGTGTCTTTACATAAGTATGTATACTTCTAATAATTAATAAATCACTTTTCTATTATTATTATAAACTTTTGTTGAATTACTTGCAATTCTAAATAATATTTGTAATTTATTTGAACTAAAAATCAATTGATTTTCTTATCTTAATAAAATTTAATTCTAAAATATTAATTTTAATTCTTAATCATATTTAGATACAGATTAGATCAATTACTCAATTAGTTCAATTAATTATAGGCGTGTTTATTAGTGTGTTCTTGAACTACCTGGAACAACCTAGAGCTGAAAAATACAGATTTTTGCGTTCATATATTTTAGAACAGATATTTTTTGTGTCCGAAAGTGTTATACTTTTGTGTTCATTAGTTTTTTCAAACTGTTCTAATATTTTTTCAGATCAGTATTCAGTTTTGGACAACTTTTTTTTGTTGTTGTGTTGTTTTTTTATTTTGACAATTGTTTATAAATTTTTACGGGAGCGTATTAAGATCACGCGAATCTAAATCTCGCGTGTCAAAATCTCGCGCTTTTATAAATCTCCCGTTTCATATTCTCGTGTTTCAAAATTTCGCGTGTCAAAATCTCGCGCTTTTTATAATTTTGTAGTTGAAATACTATATGTAAGAAGGGAATATAATTCGAAGCAATTTTAGAGTTGATTTTAGAGTTTGGGGACGGCAACCTCAGCTATTTGAAAAATGTCGTAGTTGAAATATTAGTGTAGGAAATATAATTAGAATCGATTTTAAAGTTGTTTTCAAAATAATGGATTCAATATAATTTTTTAAGAGGCGATTTGAAGGCGGCAGCCCACACTACTTTAAATGTTTTTATATTTAAATATGTATGAAAAACATAATTTGGATGGAAGAAGCGACATCCCCCCTCCCCCACTATCAGGACGCCTTTTACAGAATATTTGTATATATATGGATGTGTCAGATTCTGAAACAAGAGATTTTGACACACGAGATTCTGAAACGCGAGATTTTGAAATACGAGATTTTGAAGCCCAAGATTTTGTAACCAATCCAATCTTTTATTTGCTTTTCAGGTAAAAATTTTAAAATATTAAACATTTTAACAAAAACAAATAAACGTTTGGAAATTTAATAAAACTAACCATTTATGTAAGAAAAGAATTAGCAAAGAATTTGAAAACTGAAAATGTAGAACAGAAAAGTACAAAAAAGCGTTCATTAGTTTTTGTGTTCTATGTTGTTCTAGGTAGTCCTAAAGTATTATATTTATTTAATTGTGTGCTGTTTAACTGATAAACAAACCTATGTTATTTTGAAATATCTAAAATAAAATTTAGAGTTTTCAAAATTACAATAAAATGAATAAAATGAAACAATAGACTACCAAAAATGATATTTAAATAAAAATTTAATTGAATTGAAAATTCATTTTCGTTTCACATTAAAATGTAAAATCTAAAAATTCAATATAAAATTTATATAAAATCAATTAGTTTTAAATAAATCCATTTCACCTCGAATTTGTTTTTTAATTAATTAAAATGAAAAACAAATAAAATAAAATTTAAAATATATAAATTTTCAAGAGCGAGGTGAAGTAATCAGTAATCAGTAATCACATCATTGTTGCACAATTAAAAGATTTAAAATGAAAAGAAAAAAACCGAAAGCTTTCAGTTGATTTAACAATTAAAATTATTTTTTTTTGCAATTTTATATATTATTGTATATGAAGTGAGTATCTAATGTATATAAACAGGGTGTGTTACTAATGATGTAAAGTTGTATAACAAACTATGACTTTGATATTTTGGAATTAAATTTTAAACATAAATTTTTACAAAACTTATTCTTAAAGAACTTCTATTCACCCTACTTAGTCATAACGACATACAGTGTGGTCACTTAGTTTGTTTTATAGAAGCCTAATAGGGCCGATCCGGTTCTAGAGAAAAAAGGCAAATAATGCATCCACTCAAAGTTTTCCAATGTGAAACAAGGAGTGCGTGCATCGCATGCACATCTGATCCTCACTGTGTTGATTTGTTAAGATGGCATTACACGGTTTATGGTAATTCGTTTGGAACCATATTCCCTCTCATGTGTTCCATAAAATTGGTAATTCGTATGTGATCGAATTATTTAATTTTAAAAAGAATATAAACATCTTCCTCCTTAATATACCACCAAATTTTCCCATTTATCCATACATGATTCATTATTCCAATCCCCAACTCCTAAAGTTTCCTTTTCTAAATTTCTATCCTCAAAACCAAACTGTCAAAGACCCCACCATAAAGCTTGGTTTTAAAAGAGTGTAGTTTTATTGTAATAAAGAAAGATCTAAGGGTTTTTTAAAAGTTTAACACTTTAACACGTCTAGCCACCATCGTCGAAGTATTAAGTGTTCCACATTTAAATCATTTCAAGAAGCATTTAATGCGAGAGAGGTTTCATTTTGAAGCAGCAGCCGACACAAAGCACTCCACACATGATTTATAAGAAAAAAAACTATGAAACCAGATAGAAAAGTCATTGTCAAATTTTTCAAAAAAGTCAGAAAAGTTAATTTTTTGTCTATTACTAGAATTCAGTCGGTGACTTTCATTACCAACGTGGGTCTATATAATTCAATTTATTAGGCACTACATTTAAAATTTTTTATATAATATTTATTTACTTATACACCCTGTCCATTTTTGTATTATAAATAAATATTCGCGAAAATAGAAATTTAATGAAATTTACATAATTCACAATTAATTTGTGGGCAACAAACTTTAAATCGTTTTGTGATATACATAATATATAAATAATATATATATGTACTTTATATACTTATCTACTTTTACATAATAAATTTCTTTTTATGTTGTCATCTATCGAATCTCGTGATTATCTTTTCTATTTCCTTTTTTTATTAATACAAATTTTCTAAATAAATTTACAAAATGAAATATATAGAGCAATAAGTTTCAAAATTAATATTCCCAGTCCCAGTTAGACACTTAAAATATATAATATCAATAAATAATAAATATAAGTAAATTCTACATAAATGAATATATACATAAATGGTTAGTAAACAAACAACTTGATGAACTTGTTGGGGACATTAAGAAGTGTTATAAACTTTTTTTTATAAAATACTTTTAAAAGTAGTTTTATATGGTAGCCTTTGCTATAAAATTTTAATTTACGATTTGCAAAATTTATTCTGGAAATAACGTTAAATATTTAGTTAAGTAATATCTAAAAATAGTATTCAAAAACTTCATAAATGGTATTGTATACGTCATTTTTAAACCGAATACTAAATATTAATTAACTTAAAAGGACAAAAATTTGGAAAGTAGTTCAACTGGTTCTTTTTTTGAATAATAAAATTATTTAATGATATTTTTATCTTCAGGTTGATTCAATTTCGGTGTAAAGTTTTGACAATGCATTCAAAATCATTTTTGAGTTCTTTGAATGGGGTTCTATAAAATTTTAAGTGAATAATCTTGTAGGGATTAGCACCTGTTTAAAAAAAAATTAAACAACTGAGGCATAAGTAAACTAAATCAAGGTTTTTCAAGGACAACAGATGATCATCCCTACACATTTAAGCTAGCCAGATAACGTGACACGACTTATGGAAATTGGTTTCTTATTCGCTCTTCATGTTTATGGAACCACATTCCAACCACAGTAATATGTGTTCCTCAAAGTTGATAATGTATATATGCACGATTTAGCCAAATTTCAGAAGAACATTAATAACTTCCACCATTTATTCCAAATAACTTTCACCATTAATTCCAAATCCTTCCATATCCCCATCCCTGTAATCAAACTGTACATTTGTATTACAGGTTCCCTAATTTTCCCTAAGATTTGTTTCAAAAAGTCATACTGAAAAAGGTGTGATTTCGGTGTGTAAAAGTCGCACACTACCGAAAGCCCTTTTGTACCCTTTGGGGGCTTTCCATTCCCTCGTAAAAAAAAAAAACCAAGGGGTTATACTTGTATAATAAGAATGTGAAATGTTTAGCATTTGAAAAAAAAATTTGAAAAAAAGTGCTTATATGGTTTCACTCTGCTTGTCCGACTGACTCTTTACCCAAAACTTACTATGGAACATTTCTTAATTTTTAAAATGTGCTTTTGTGAAAACCTTTAAGTTTAAATACTTAGCTTTATTATACTTATTAATTATTATGTACTTTACTTTATAATGCAACGCTTATAAATTTTTATTCTAATCAATTGTAAAATTGTATTTCTATTTTATATTAATTATTATATTAAATAATTCTAAGTATATTTATATTTATTTTTTCATATAAATATTTATTAATTTAATATGATTTTAAACAAACTTTATGATTGTAGTATTTAATGACTGTAATTTATTAATCATAAGTAAGATAGATAAAGATAGAATTTTTTTTTATTGCATTTGTTTAAGATTAAATATAGGTTTATTTTATTTAATTAAAGATTATATTATTATTTTAAAATTTTTATTTAATGCATCATTAATTCTATATATAAAAAATGCATTTTAATTATTAATATGTTGTTTTAAGAATTTTTAAGTACAGTTTAATCAAAAGGCAGTCATCTTTTCTATAGGGTAAGATGACTGCCTTTTGAATATGTATAAAAACGGTATCATTCTAATTTAAATAAAATTTCCTTCATTAATACAGATAAGTACACAATTTTTAAGTACAGTTTAACATGGCTTATGGAAATTCATTTGTCATATGCGCTCATCACTTTTTGAATATGTATAAAAACGGTGCCATTCTAATTTAAATAAAATTTCCTTCATTAGTACAGATAAGTACACAATTTTTAAGTACAGTTTAACACGGCTTATGGAAATTCATTTGTCATATGCGCTCATCACTTTTATTGAACCATATTCAAACCACATTAATGTGTGCCCCAAAGTTGATAATGTATGTATGTACGATTATGCCAAATTTAAGAAAAACATTAACATTTTTCTTCTAAATACCCCATCCATCCACCCATAATCCAGAAATCCCTAATAAGTTCCACCATAATCCCAAATCCTTTCAAATAACTGTATGGGTATTAAGTTTTAATTTTAATAGGCCAGGTCACCAAATTCTATAGAATTAATTTTAATTCCAGTATTAAAATTAGTAATTATTGTAATGTAACATCAATACAATTTCCCTCATAATCTCAGAATCCTTTAGTTTCCCAAACCCAATTCATAGAAATCTTTTGACATTTTCGGAAGCGAGCTGTTCATTTGCATCACAGTTTCTACCTAAAGTTTGGTTCAAAAAGGGTCGCAAACTACCTATAGGAAACACGCATAGTTCCAATAGATGGCTTTCGAAGCTTTCCCTGCCCCTCGTAAAAAAGAAAAAATGAAAAATGTTAAATTAATAATTGTACATTTATACCCAATAAAAGAATCTAATTATTAATATTTTAAAATTAGCTTAGCATAATAATACATATTCATTTCTTCCTGGTTTATTTAAGCTTTAGAAAATTATAGTATATTTCTCCTGAAACCAAATTTAACGTATGGAATCGATTACCTATCTACAGAATAGCTTGTGAAGTTTAAAGTCAGCTATAAAATGAAACAAATAAACCCTTAATATGAACCCTTATTATTTATACAACTCTTTTACTTTGGGTGAAAATTCGGAAAACAAATAAATTTGAATTCATAATATTCTCAATTCGATGTTAAAACTAATTTGAATCGAATTAATTTCAAATTTCTTTTATAAATCTTATATAATAATTTTTTATATTCTGTTATGCTTAAAATACCTTCTAAAAAAATTTTTCGTATTAAAAATACTGGTCTTCAAAATATTAAAATTTAAGTGCATCTGTTACACAATTTAAATATATGTTTATTTTTAAATTCTATTTGTTATTCATTTTCTATATATAAAAATTTCATTAACTATATGTATAATATTTTTATTTTAAAACTATGAATAAATGTTTTTATCAACCCAGGTCCCAAATATATTTATTGCCATATCCGATATATACATATATGTATATATATAAATGTTACATAAAAGAACAACTAATTTTAATATTTCAGGAAGTTAAAAAGCTTATCAAATTTTAAATTAAGTTTTTTACATAAACTTTAAATTTAAAAAAAATTACACAAATACAAGTTAATTTTAAATTTTATAATTAAATAAGCATTTCACTTACATTTCACAGTTTTTTAATAACTTAATAAATTATAAATATTATCCAATAATTAATATTATTGAAGATCCAATTCTCTTGTATTTATTTTGATTATTTCACTTTGCAGAAAAGGTTACCACCTTACACTTATTTTTAAAATGTAAACAACTGTTATTTAATAAAAAAGGTAAAGAACTGTTATTCAATAAAAAGTCACCATCCGTTATTTAATAAAAGGTAAAGAACTATTATTTAATAAAATGTTTACCAACTGTTATTTAATTAAAGGTCACCAACTGTTACTATCAAATGTAAACAACTTACTGTTATTAAATTAAATGTAAATAATAAATAAAAAAATTCAAATTTAACAGCAAACTTTCATATTTAATCGTTTTAAATGAAATTAAACTTGTTTTTTTTTTCTTTTTATTTCAATCCAAAGGTAAAATTTTAAATTAATCCAAAAAAAAAAAAAGAAATTTTGTGAATTAAATATTAAATTAGCATTTTATTTATTTATTTACATAAATTTCTACTTTTTTTTTTTGTTTTTCTTAATTTTTTTGTCTCACTTTAATTTTCTTATTTTTTTTTTTTTTAATTCAAAAACACGTGAATAAATAGAGTAAATTTAAATTTGCACATATATATATATACAATGTACATATGTATGTCCAAAATATTAACCATTTGATTAAATAGAAAATTATATAAAAATTTGTTTTACTCCACGTCACAATACATTTTATTCCAAAAAAAATGCACGTCTATATTAAACGATTTATTTTTTAAGACTAAAAAATAAAGATGAAAAAAAAATAAAATAAATAAATAATTAAAAAAAAATATATATATATATATATATATATGAGAGAATAAAATAAACTTAAGAAAAAATAAAAATAAACATAAGCGAATTTAGTTTTTGTTTTCTTTCTCTTTCGTGTATTCTTGACTATTATGGTAAGTTTTTACATTTCATTTCAACATTTCAACCAACAGCAGACAACAACCTGTAATCTCCTTTTAAAAACTGATATTGTAATGAAAGTGATAAACAATATTTAGTTGATCTGGTCACCTTTAAGATATTTAGAATTTTATAATACATTTTTGATATATGGGTTGAAAATGTACAATTTGTACTAGCAGATCGGAATAAATGTCCACAAAATTTTAAAATACAGTTTGTGCAGTTGTCAAAGTAACGAGTACAAAACTTTCATTCGAGAGGCCGGAGTTCGAATCCCAGCTTTTATTTGGTTTTATGGACTCGACTTAGCTACCATTCGCCATTGGTTTCAAATTAAGGACTTCATCAATAATTAATAATTATATTTCTTTAATAAAACCTAATATAACAACATAAACAAAAACAAAATAAAAACAAATAATTTAATTGAATAATATAACTCGCCGATACAGAAATACCTTATAATTCAAATATAAAATTATTACAATATACCCATTTTGTATTACCTGTGATAGCTCAACTCAAAAGAGAAATAAAACCCCGGAGCTTTATTATACCTCTATTACTATGAAACCTCAGGGCGTTATTTCACATTAAACGAGAAATAATACCGCGGGGGCTTTATTCGCAGGGCCTTAATTCACCGTTATAAGATTTAAATTTTATGTGAAATTTTTAATGAAATAATCAATTCTAATAATAAAAATATAATACGTTGCCCATTTCCAATATGTATATATTTTTAATTTTATAATATTAGTATAATAATAATAGTTTAGAGCGGTCCTAATTAGGTTTAAAGTTGTCGCAAAAGGTGTCAACTCTACCCCATTTGCCTCTACCTATGTTTTATTAGTTGTACACTCACTTAAAAAAATTCCCAATTTGTATGATTAAATAATGAATATTACGGAAAATTACGCTTTATGCATAGCGAATATCCAACTCATAAGGGTTGAATTGAAAAATATATGATTATAAACCTTTTGATTGGTTAACATGTGATGGCTGTATGTAGTTGATGGATAATTTCAATATGACTACTTCTTTGACTCTTATAATAAAATGTTTTAAAGTGAGATCTATTTAGATCCCTCAAGTTCAAAGATTAATACACAATTCTCACAGTCATAATGTATGACAACTTTAATAAAATAACTTATAACCATAGATAATCAATACTCTTTAACTCTGTTATACGTAAGGTTAGTTGGTAAGATTCTCTGTAATGTACGAACGTTATGTAATAATACGTGAGATTCGTTTATAAATTGTAAACTCTTCTTTAGTTTTGTATTTATTTTCACAGGTAAAAAAACCGTTATTAAGGAAATTATGTTGTAAATAACCAATTTTGTATATAGATTTATTTAAATTAAAAATTGATTAGTATAAAACGTGATTTTTTAAATATTTTGTTATAAGGGGAATATCAAATTCAGATTAATATAATTAATTGTTGTGTTTTTTTTCACTGTGATACTAAATTAAAAATAAATTAAAAAAAAAAAATAAAAAAAAAAATTAGATAAAAATATTGAAAGCTTTTTACTCTTTTTCATTTACGTAATTAAGGGGGCGCGATTTACCGATAACCTGCAATATATGAATTAAAAATAGCTTTTTTTTATTTTAACATTTTATCATTGCTTTTTGCAATTTTTTTGATATTTTATTATTTAAAAATATATTTACATTATTTTATTTTTAATTATCATTTATCAATTTTTTGTTTATGCCAAAATATATATATATATATAAAATATAATTACAATAATGATTATGTTTAATTAAATGTTTACATATTTCCTAAATTAAGTAAAAAAAATTAATAAATAACGGAATTTTGAAGTGAAATTAAGTGTGTGAAATATTGAAGTTGAAGTGCACTTTAGGTGATTGATGTTAGATAAAAAAATATGAAATACATAAAAATATTGATTCTAGGAAAATGTAAACATTTTTAAGTAAATGTATGTACATGAATTGTAAGTTCTGGGTATTGTTTTAGATTAACAAGAGATAATATCTAGTTAATATTAGATTTGATGTCAAATTACGCGGGAAAAACACACGTAATCTAAGAAGTCTATACTTAGGATTTCAAGGTTAAGCCATTTATGCAGAGTTAAGAATGACGTGTAATAGCTTAGAGGATGACAGTGATGATGATTTAAAAAAAAAACATTAAACAAAAGGAGACGAGCTATGTATATATATATATATATATAATTATGTTTATTTATTGATAAATCTAAGGGAACATATGAGCTGATAAGGGGACTAAGTATGACTTACATTTTTAGGAGTGGCAGGAATATTAAATATTAAAATTCTTGTATTTACTTTACACTCTATATGTGATCAATGATCACCCAAAAATATGCTCTAAAAAAGTTTTAAGCTCTTATAATATGCCTTTAAAAACTGCAAATAAGCACTTAAAATATGCTTTTTTTAAGCAAAAATATAAAGCCATAAAATTTATATTTTTTGAACCGGCTTTTTATAGCCTATTATTTTTTTTAATTGTTTATATTAATATAAATCTTTTAATAATTTGTCTCAATACTTAATAATTACCAATTTATTTCTTTTTTTTAATTAAAGATTTAAACACAATTTAAGGTTCCTAGTATAATATAAAAAGAAGTAAATATATGTATTAATCTTAATACGTTCTTAACAGTTAATCAATATATCGCCTACTAAACTTTTAAATAAATAAAAATAACGTAATCCTCAGTCTAGTAATATAAATTACCGTAATGGTAATTTGACATGGTAATTTTAATTTCTTTTTGTTGAAATTTGTAACATTCTTGAAATTTTTGTAAATTATGAATACAAAATTAATTAAAATTATTTCTTTAAAAATAATTTTTTTTTTGCAAAATTTTCAAAAAAAGTGTAAAAGTGCTAAAATATGCTCTTTAAGCAAAAATACTCTAACAAAAATATGTCCTAACAAATAGGTCTTAAAATTAATAATTTTTCATGAAACAGATAAATAACCAGTCCATTTCTCAATAACACTTAAGGAAAAAAACATGCTCGTGTATGTTTTAGATTGCCCTGGTGATCACTAAGGCATTATACTATGAAAAATTTTGATTCAGGCAAAGGTATAGATTTAAACCTACAAATATAAATGTTCGGAATTTGATTACTTCATGACCTGATTTATATATACTGTTGAAAGTCATGTAATGTTAAAATGTAGACGTTAAGTGAAAAAATAAGAAACTCCTACGAGTCATTGAAATTATCTAAATTTGAAAAGAAAATTAAAAGACCAAACTTTATCACTTCTAGATATGTACATAGTTATATTATTGAAAGAAATTCAGAGAATATAAAAATGATTAGTGATAAGTTATTAGTACAACAAGACTCTACTGCCCTGAAACATTCCAATTGTTTCATAACTTAAATTCGAATTAAAAATTAAAAAAAAAATTATTAATTGTTTTAATAAAAAAATATTTTTTTTACATTTTATTTTGAAATGTAGAATAAAAAAAAAAAACACTTATCAATAATCACATGTTAATTAGCTTAATTTTAATTATAATAAGATTAAGTATAATATAGAAAAAAATTTAAAACCAATTCATTAGTAACCTAGAAAGGGAAACCACGATATTATTAAAAACTCAATCAAGATTGAAGTTCAATAAAAATTATAAACGGTACTGGTGTAGATTCTACGTAATTTAGGATATCGGCAAATATTTAAAAAAAATCGCATGGCACCTAAATAAGTTATAATTTGATAACTCATATCAATATACTACAAGATTTGAAAATATAAATTAAAAATGAGGTCTAAAGTGATTTACTAAAATTAAATTATACATAATTTAACCTAAAAGCTAGAATAAGAAATTTAAAAATTATAAATTATATTAAATAACAGCTATATTTAGTTTTGCTGATTTTTTAGATTTAATATTATGTGCGGTTGTTTCGATAACTGTTAAACCATAACCCTATTTCACCAAATATTTATCACGTATCAAATAATCATATTTTATTTAGTGTTTTTACTGATCAAAAAAAATTTTAGTTGATAACTTAATTTGTACTAAGTGTTTGGTGTAATTTAATTAGGATTAGATGCTTTGTTTAATTCTCCAAGTATAATTTTCCTGGATTTCTTCTAATTTAACGGATCGGTGTTTTCACAACGGTATACTATGTATGTGTGCTATGTATGTGAAGCTTCCATCCTGCTATAATATGATTTAAAATAATTAAATTATAATATATATATTATGATTATTTAAATTTAAGATATCTCTCTAGTAACCACATCTTAAATCTTGAACACTCTAGATCTAGGATATATTCGAAAACTAATTTTTAAAAACATTTTCATTTTAAAATTTTAAAATTTCCCGTACATTCTACACTCTTTTATAAAAAATCTCTCCAAAAAATTTTCTTTTATTCACCACCACATTTTACTTAAACTATTAAAATTCAAAACTGGCAGCACTCAAATGTTGTACAAATATGTCAAAATTTTTTTAATATTTTTGACATTTTTCTCTAAACTTCAGTTTTTTTCATAGAACTCGAGTCGATGGTTGTCTTGATCGTTAATGCGAAATTAAGGAGAATATCGTAGTAGTGTTAAAAGAAGTTGCTGCAGCTTTTTTTTTTTTTTTGACTAAAATTAGAATAAATATTCAATTTGGGATTTTATTAATTAACAATTTGAATAAATATTTTACATATAAACAAAACAGTGTTTTTAAAATATAAACTTTTCTATATTTTGTGTGTGGAAAAAAAGTTTTTTAAATACACATTCAAGTTTTAGTTATTAAAGATTTTTTTACTTATTTGTTTAATTTATAAAAAAAAAAAATTTGAAAAACATTCCTAATTATTTTTTTAACTTTATATAATCGAAAAAAAAGTATAAAAATTTAATTATTTAATTAGAAATTGAAGAAATTAAAAAGAATTAAATTTAACCTCGTGTCGTCTTATTTCTAATATAAAAAAAAAAAAATCATTTTTGGTAATAGAATTCATTTGAAGTTTAGAAAAATTTTCTATTGGGAAAATGTACCCTTAAAAAAATACCAACTAACAAATTGTGCAAAATTTTATTGACACATTTTTGTGTATTAAAATAATAAGTGAAAAATAAAAATAAACAAAAGTGTGGTATTAGGACTACATATTTTTAAATATTAAATTACAAATAAGTTTATTCAAAAATTTCAATATCTAATTGTGGAAAAAAAAAAAAAATGTTGAAAAATGGGAAATTTTATAATACGAAGGTACAGTAATTTATATAAAATTAAATAAGTATATATATAAATACAAAATATATATATATGTAAATACGTAATATTTTTTTTTATATAGATATATTTATAAGATCTATAGTTTTTTATATTTTTTTTTTTTTAAAGTGTATAGAATATGTATGACTCTTTTGCACTAACTTAACAATTGTCAAAATAGAATAGTGCAAAATATATGAAAAAGAATTTTTTAATCTTAAAAATCAGATAAAAAATCATTTTTAATTTGGTACTAATTTTTTTCTAATAAATTAAAAATAAACAAATTAAAATTTTTGGTAGCTTTTATTAAGAAAAAATTAATTTCTGAAAATATGCATAAATTATCAAATAGAATTTAAATGACTTGTAAAATTTTCCACAATTAAGTGAATACCTTATGGTTTATTAGTTTATAATTAGATAGAAATTTGCTTGACAACACAAAATTAATCTTCATTTATTTAAACTTTAACTATACCTAGTATCTACGTATATACTACAATTTTTCTAATATGGTCTTATTTTATTTACTTATCAAATATTAATTGAAAATACGCTAGTATGTTTGTTATTTTATAATTGAGATTAAATTTAATTTATTTAAAATATATATTTTTTAATAATTTACTTGATTGTGCACAAAATTTCAATATTACAAAATTTAAATGAAACTTAAATTGTTAGATTTTTCATGTTATTTAGATATTTTAATTTTATTTCGTATGAATTTTATTCATAATTGTAGATATTAATTTACTACTGTATCCAATTTCAATTGTTTTTGTAAAAACATTCAATATATGTACCTATATTACAAATTGTATAAATAAATATTTACAAAAATGTAGAGAAATTCGCATAATATAGGATATAAATATTGAAATTAATATTTTCAGAATAAATCATTTAAATATATATTTAAAATCAAAGTTGGGTATATATTTCAAAATCTCGTTATTCATTTTTTACATTTAAATGGCAAATTATTTAAAAAATTTTCCCACATTAAAATTTTTTTTAAGTTATTTTTCATTTCCCATATAAAATAAAAATAAAAAACAAAACAAAATTTTTAAAAAATATCCAAAACTTATTTTGACATTTGATTTCAATTACTAAATACTAGTATATTCTAAAAAAAAAAACAATTTCTTTTGACAGCTCTACTACAATTTCATTTTTATCAAATCTATTACAAAATCTAGATATTTCTTAATAATTTGTTTCATTTCCATTTTGTGACAAATGTCACAGTACAATTGTTTCATATCAAACACTAACACAAACACCCCAGTATACCAAAAATTGCATAGTAAAAAATAAATGATTGAATTTATTAAGTCAGTCGTTTATTCGTTCTATTAAAAACGGTATTGATACATAACCTTTTTTTTTTTTTTTTTTTTTAATATAAAAAAAAAATTCCTTACTCTAAAAGAGTGTAAAAAAAAAAAGTATTTTTATATTACTATTTAAGATTATAAAAGATTTTATAAAAAGACTGTATATTACAATAAAATAAAATATAATATTTAAATTAGAGTTATTATTATAAATAAGTTTTAAAATATAAAAAAGAAAAAAAAAAAATGGCCTTTCTAAAGGCGTGTGTTATGTACCACTTAATTTCGCCTAAAACGTAGTGGTCTTAATCTTATAGAACTTACATACATAAATTGATCCTGTTTTTTTTTTTTAATTTTTCGTTTTAATTGGATTTATCATAAAAGAACAAAATATAAATTAAATTTAATTTAGAATTCTTGGAAGTAATAATTAATCCTGAAAATGTAAATTGAAATTTTGTAAGAAGAAAAAAAAAACACAGAAAAATAAAGTTGAAGGTATTCACTTCTGTTACGTGGAAATAATTTTTAAGTAATTTTCAAATACATTTTTTAAACTAATTTTTTTTTTTTTTATTTTTTTTTTAGTATTTATAATTAAAATAAAAATAAATATAGATTTATAAGTATAATATTTAAAGTAAGAATTGTGTATTTTTGTGGTATATAGAATAAAAAGTAATATTATATATATATATATACATATAAGTATATAAATGTTGTGATAAGCATCTAGCCAAAAAAAAAAAAAAAATAAAAATTTTGATATATTTACACAAAGCAATTAATATTGTGCAATTTCTTTAAATTTTTTGCTAAATTTATAAACTTTAAATTTATTTATTAAAAACTTTAAAAATTTAACCAGATTTTAAATTTTTTTTTTTTTTTTTATCAATATAATTAAAAATTGAAAAAAAAAAAAATTGTGATTTTAAAATATATAAATATATATTTATATATAACGTATACATAAATATAAGAATATATGTATTGCTTTAAGTGTAAATTTATCATAGAATTACAAAATAAATAATATTAAAAGTAAGTGAAATTTCTAAAAAAAAAAAAAATCCATTTGCAGTTATTACAATAAAAATTTTCATAAAATGAATTCATTAATTCAAAAAGTTTCTTTTTAAAAAGTAAACGCATTTATATTAAATATAAAATAACATAAAGTGAAATTATAATTATATATTAAAAATATTTTAATTTTAGAATATAATTCTAAAAAACATTTTTGAGATTGTATACTGCCGTTATTAAAATACATAATATATATATATATACATATAAATATAATTATTTGTGTACAATTATATTAAATAAAATTATTATTTTTCAGCAATTTTATGCTATTTAATTAGCATTAATTGCTTTCAAGAAATTTTGAAATAATTTCAAAAAACCAAAAAAAAAACACAAAAAAAAAAAAAAACCGTGAAAATATTCATAGTTTGAATGGATCCATTTGTGGGTTGGTTTCAAGAAGAACAGGAAGGACCAGCACTTAGAACTTGGTTTGCTATTTGGGAAACAAATTCAGCTGAAATGCAAGCACAACTTGAACAACAACAATTGTTACAACAAAAAAATTTTCAAAATATTACAACATCAAATACATCATCATCATCTTTGACATCCCCAGCAATTATACCAACAACAAATTCATTAAATGGTACAACAACAATAATTGGAATACAATTGAGAGAAAGCAATAATAATATAAATAATACAAATTCAAATAATAGTCGTGATACGACTGCATTTCAAATATTACAACAATTTGGTAATGATGAAAGAACAGCACCAACACAAGCTGATCGAGAAAAAATTGTAGCTCATGAACGTAATTATTATAATCCATCTAGAAGGAAAGCCGGTAGCACAACTGTTGATAATAAAGCTAGTACATATAATATGAATAAATATTCAGATAAGCTAATTGGAAAATATAAGGGTTGCCCATGGCGCCCAATCGGATATATTTATGATAGAGGTGTAGTTGGGTAAGTGTTTTTAGTGCATTAAATATTAATTTTTATATTATTATATATACCTAGTTACATTAATAATTTCAGAAGAAAAAAAATAATTTGTATTGGAAAATATTTGATAGTTTGCAAAAAAAAAACCTGTTTACAAAATGGAAATTTCCAATTTTTTATTCAACCAGTTTTTTTCTTTCTTTCTACTTTTATAAAAAAGTATAACACTGCAAGAATTTAATTTTTTTTTTATTCTCTTTTACGAAGATTCTAAAAAAAAAATATATACGTATATAGGTATTAAAAAAAAAAACAGAACTTTTATATTTTTTGTTATATATTATTATACATAATTACATTTCCTTCTAAAAAAAAAAAAAAAATATGTACATATTTTGTAATTAAATTTATGTGATCATCAAATATGACATAATTAAATATGTATTTTGCTATAAATATAAGTACATATGTTGTGAAAAATCGAAAGTGAGAAATTTTTTCAAATTTAATTTAACGCAAAATATTGATTATTCAAAATATTAAAAGCCAAAAGCTTATCAATATTAACTGAAAAATAAAAAAAAAAAACTAAAATAAAATAAAAGATTTAAAGGTCAATTACATAAAATTGACATTTACATTTTTGAATTATATTGTAAGGTACCTACTTAATAAATTATAAATATGTATTTATAATATTCATAACAATGTGTCTATCTATCTATTACTCTATAGTACTCTATAGTCTGTCGATATTCTTGTAAAAAAAAATACATATAATCTTTTTTAAATAAATTCTAAGTTCAAAATTATTTTTAATAAAAACAAAAAAATGCTTTCAATTATTAAAATTATAATAACATTTTTGATAACAGTTAAAAATAAATCAAATTAACTTGACATGATTATAAAAAAATCAATTTTACAAAAAAAAAAATTGATACTAGTCCACCTTGATCACATTTAGATACAATACCCTATGTAAAATTTGTTAACTTCTTAAGAACTTTTTTTTTTTGTTGATCATATCTAAAATTTACTTATTAATTTTTATTTTTTTATTTTTTCTCAAATCATTGGGATCACAGAAATTTTACATAAATTAAAAATATGTAGATATATATATATATATTTACCTATAAATCAAAAACGAACACATTTAATTTTTATATAATATGCATATATACAATATACCATTTATTGACACGCAAATTAAAAATAAAAAAATTTACATACCTATGATATATATAATTTATTATACATAATACCTATAAGTTGTATACAATATTCTTTTAGAAATAAATATTATTTTATTAATATGTTATGTGTTCACCTACAAAAGTATTTGTTTTTTAATCGCTTTTTTTTTGTAGTTGTATTAAATTTTATATTTATTTAATTTTTTTCATTTTGTTTTATTATATTTTTATTTTGAACCAATTTTTATAAATTTAATTCATCTCTTTAAGTAAGTTAGTATTTTTTTTAATAAGTATACGTATATATAATAATATTTATTTATTTTTTTTATCAATTTAACCTCCTTTCATCTTACTTATATTATTTTATATTTACCCTACTGTTCACTTATTTTTCACCTCAACAGGTAAATTTGTGAAAAAAAAACAAATTAAAAAAAAAACGCAAGAAATTGAATAAGTATAAAAAAAAAAAGCCAAAAGAAAATAAATGAAACAACAAAAAAATAATCGATTTTATACACAAAAAAAAAGTTGTAAATAAAATAATAAATAAAATCAAAAAAAAAAATGCTTAGTAAAAATAAATAGAAATAAAATTATTTAATAATATTCAGAAATAATTTTATTGTATAAAAAAAAAATTTAAAAAAATAAAAAAATTGTTTTTAGAATTATTATCTTATCAAAATTTTTAAAAAAAGCTTTTTCTGTTTTTTATAATTTATTTTTTTTTTTTTTTTAACATTTTGTTATACAATATAAAATTGCAAAACATTAAAAATTTGTTGGTTTGTCCTAGCGAACTTTAAGACAAAATTTTTGATTTTACTTTTATTAAGAATTTTTAAATTACAAAAAAGTTTCTATTAAATTTATGGTTATAACCTAATAAATACAATTATACATATTTAATTTTCATAATATCCGAGTTCAAAAGCCCGCACAAGTTACAATATTTTAATTGAATTGAAAATTTACAAAATCTCCTTGGTAACCAAAATGTAATATTCATGTAAAATTCATAATTTAAACAAAATTTATAATATTTTTTTACATGCTAATTGTTTAACTTTTAGGCTAACAAGTCTGTCAATACCATAGCTTTATATTGGAACAGAAAGGAAGATGTTTCACATTTGACATTCTTATTTTTAGGATTGATTTTAATGAGGACGGCATAAATTTACTACTAACATGAGATAGTACTAGAACTTATAACATGTTGAATGTGTTTTAGATTTCAATAGATACAATTCTATTTGTTGTTATAGATATATTGTAATAATTTTATAAATTTGTTATTTTATAAGGTATTTTTGTATTAGTGACTTATATTATTCAACTGATTTCGCAATTTTATAAGAATTTTATTATACATATTCATAATACCTATCTAGACTCTTGTAAATTATAATTTATTATTTTAATGTAAAGTCGTGAAACAAATTGCCCGATTTTCATTAGTTTATTTTTTTTTTTATGTAAGAATATATATATACGTAGGTATATATATAGATAATATAATAAATGTGCATATATTTTATATATATATATATATATTATAGATACGTATAAGCAATAAATATCAAATTAACACATTTTTTTTGTGCACGATTTGACTATAATTTAACATTGAGTAAAATTTCGGTTGCATATTATTTTTATATACATTTATATAAGTATATATATATACAGTGGAAACTCTCTATAACGAACCTCTACATTACGAAATACTCTCTATAGCGAAAAAAATTGATAACAATAGCTTTAGGAAAAAAAATTCTAATTAAATGACCTCTCTTAGCGAACTCCTATATAACGAAAACTTCTTTATAACGAACTAAAATAGCTGGCATATAAACTAAAATTTCCCTCATTTTTAACTCTTTATACCGAAAATATCGAACTCTATTAGCTAACACATGAACTAAATTTCACTGATTTTCGAATTATGTATTTTTTATTCATACAATTAAAACAATATTGGTACGTATGAATTTTTTTCTGTCAAATTTGAATTTTTTGTTTTTGGATTTTTTTTGAAACGATTTTGAATTTCAAAATAAAAAATTTTAATATATTACACTATATTACAATGGGTAAGAATTTAAAAATTTTATATTATGTAAAAATTCAACTATTATAAGTTGTAGACAACAAAAAGCGTCAGGCAATATCTTTGAATAAGAAACTTGAAATATTATCTGAAGTTGAAAAAGGATTGAAGAAAATGAACATTTGTAAACAGAACTATATAATTTAAGTTTTGGAAAGATGAAAATTTTTCGACTCCTATATAGCGAAAACTCTCTATAACGAATAAAACTTAATGGCAATTACGATTTCGCTATAGAGAGTTTCCACTGTATATATTGTCTTAGTTTTTTTTTGTTTTATTTTTTGTTTTTAATATTTATTAACGTATTTTTATAACTGCAATAAATTACTTGCAATACTTACTTTCATGAATTTTATGCGTAAAATATAATTTTTTTTTTTTTTAATTTAATTAAAATTGAAAACTATGCGATAGTTGATAGAAAATGTATAGGTACATATACTTTTTCTATAAATTAGTAGAAAAAAAAACCCCGGTTAGTAGTGGGTTAATACAAAAAAATTTATATGAAAAATCGAAATATATATAAAATTTGTCAGTTGAATTTTAACTGTTATTTAACACGTAAAATAAATAAAAAAATGAAAAAATAACTTCTATACGGTTTAATTACTTTCCGACCGAATAAATTTGAAAAAAAAAAAAATTAGTAAATCTTATAATTTCAACTTTAACTAATCAAAATTATTTATATTCACTTGTTTAAATTCAAGAAAAAAAAGTTATGAACCTTAGAAATTTTATTATTTTAAAAGGTAATGTTTAAAGCATTAGAGATAAGATACAATGAAAGACAAAATTTCTTTATTTTTAATGTGGTGCAATTTATTTTGAATCGAAAATAATATTATATAAACTTTTGCAATATTCAAAATATTTATTATACCTATACTTATTATTTCTTAATTAATTTTGTAGCTTATAAAACTTTCCAGAAAAATATCATAAAACTCTTATTAAATTTAAATAGAAAATAAGGCTTTTGGTTAGCGATTTTTAGGTTTGTCTTTTTTTTTAAATACTTATGTATACTTATAAGTTACCTTTTTTGAGTTCTAAATTAATTTAGGTGCGATCAGTGGTTTAGTAGTTAAAAAGTCGACTTGTCAACCGAAGAGTTCCGGGTTCATACCCTGGTCGGATCATATCTAATATAAAAATATAATTTATATCAATAATAGTTTATATCATAAATTCACAATATAAATTATATACTTGTTACACCTGACATATTTATGAATCATCTCCTGCCACATACAATGTGATAAGTGAGCGATTCAGTTTTTCCTTTTCAAATGTAGCACTTAAATTTTATAAACTATTACGAAATGAATTATAAATTATACTTTTAAATATGAGACATAACAAACCGACCGGCGTTTGAACCCCAAATCGTTAGATTAAAATAAAAGGCCGGCCACTCCTAACCGCTACGTCACTGATCGAATTTAAATTAATTTAAAACAAAAAAATTTTATAAATATTATTGATTGTTGTATTAAATAACAATTAAAGTCCTAAAAAACTGTAAATGTAACCATTACTTTATAAAAATATTTTTCAATCTGTCATTTCACCTCAAATGTCATATCACACATATTATTATATTGATAAGATTGATAATATTAGAATATTGAAACATTGTTTTAATCTGACTTATATAAACATCCGGTATTCTAGTCTATCTAGCAATTGGATTCAAATAACATGATAAAAATAAAAACTGAATTTTATATTTAAGAAAAAAAATATATTTAGAATTTTATCAATTAATTCAATTAAATAAAAAGAAAAACTTTTCAAATTGTAAAAAATACAAATAATACGTACATTCACTTCATTTTTTTGGAGGTGTACCTACATTCATATTCAAAACTTTTATTCCTTTGGGTCAATTATAAAAACGATGAAAAATTTAAAATATAAAACTAAAAATTTGCTAAAAAAAAAATTATATAAGATAAATTTATAAAAAAAAAAATTAAATTAAATTATTTTGTAATTTTGCTTAGCAAATTTAAAATCTTATGACAAACTTATATATATATATATATATATACGTATTAAGAGGTTATTGTCCTTAAAAAAATAAAAAAATGTTAACAAGTACTAAAGTAATATATATAGTATATATATATATATATATATATATATATATATATATATTTTTTACCTGTACCTGAGAAAATTTACAGACGGACATGACTTTATTTTTTTTTTTAAAGTTCGATTATATTTTTTTTTAAATGTAAATTTCACCACAGAAAAATAAAAATATAAAAAATAAAGTAAGAAATTATCTTTGATAATTATACATACTTAAAGTATATATAAGTTAGTTTAGTATATATAGGTATATATTATTATTATTTTTAGTTGCTTTTTATATAGGTATACAATAAGTATTATTTGTAATTTATACCAATTGTTTTTTTTTTTTTTTTTGCAAACATTCTGTTAACTAATCATTTTTTTTTTTATAATAAACAAATAATAATAAACCACAATATATATATATACAGTGAAAGCTCTCATAAACGGACACTCACGGTTCTAAAATTTTCGTCCGCTTATGAGAACTGTCCGGTTAATAGAAAAAATTTTTTATAACTTTTCTTAAATTCTTTATTTAATTTTTTAATAACGTTTTTTCAAGGGTAAAATTATATTATATTTAAATGTTGCAAATTTTTTTAAACTATCAATAGTTTTTAAGACTTCATTGTAGGTTTTAGTTTCCAATTGTTCAAGAACTGGCGAACTTTACCTTAAATGTATGTGGAATAAACCTAATACGTATTATTTTAAAAAATGTAAAAATATTTGATTCTTAAGAGAGCGAGTTTGCATCTGATTACTAATACATACTCTCTTAATTGCTCAGAACGTTTTAAAAAATAAGCAATAAAAAGTACCTCTATGTATTAGGCATACATAATATAATTCAAATCCAATTATGTATGTATTAGATTCTAATATGTAATTCTAAAAATTAAAATGCATACCTATAATTAAATATAATATAATAGTAAATTATAATACAAAATTACATCCAATACCATATTACTCACATTTAATAAAAAAAGCTTTCTCATAAAGTAGAAGTGTCCGTTTACGGGAGATTTTTTTTGAAATTTAAAGAATGATTTAAGTGTCCGCGTCCGGTTATTAGAGTGTCCGGTTAAAAAAATGTGTTTTGTATGAAAAATTTAAAAAAAGATTTGGTTTTGAAAAAACTGTCCGTCTTAAAGAGATGTCCGTATATAAGAACGTCCGGTTAAGAGAGCTTTCACTGTATATATATATAAAAAAAAACAAATATATTATTGCATTAATTAATAAATGCGATTTCATTAAAAAACAAAAAAATTTCAATTTTTTCAATTTTAATTGAATAACTTTTTAGTGAATTAGAAATGAAAGAAAATTTTTAAATGAGGGGGGGAAAGGTCTTAACATTTTTTTTTAGTATTTTGAAAAGAAAATAGCTTATATATATATTTGTTAAAATATATTGAGTAATTTTAATTATTCCATTAGTTAGTTTTTTTAATTTTACTTATTGCATATTCAATAAGTTTATCTTAAAAAAATAGAAAATAAAATTTGAATTTAATCTATTTTTTTTTTTTTTAAGACAATCTATACACTAAAATTTAGTAGTTATACTAATTATAGTCTATAAATTAATATAAATATTGATTATTATTTTGTTTTTGTTATTATTATCATTTTTTTTAATGATTAATTGATTACTTATAGAATTGTTATGTCAATTAAAAATTTATTTATCAAATTTTGATCATATGTCAACTTAAGAATTTTATATGTATATATATATATACTCAATTTTTTGTTTTTTTTTTAAATTGTTATACTGACATACGTACGTAATACGTATATATATATATATATATATAATTATAATAGTGAAAGAAAATAATTTCCTAATTGTTAATTAAATATGTGTTTTTTTTTTTTCAAAACACAAGTGTTTTTTTTGTTTTTCATCTCTGTTTTGTTTTATTTTTATTTTTTTCAATATTAATTATAGTAAACAAAAAAAAAATTGAACAATATTTGACTAAAAATAATATCATTTGTTTTTGTTTTTTAATATCTTATTACTTAGTATTAATTTTTTATCGCAAATGATAATAATAATGGGAATACTTATACAAATTGATTAGTTACGATTATAACAGCTTAAATTTTTTTCTAATCATACTTATTTGATTACAATTTTTTGATGTACGTACTTAAGTATACGTACTTTATTATCAAATATAAAATTCAAATATTTCTTATAATTCACCTAAATTCTACATACTTAGTTATATCAATCAAGATAGAAATCAATTAATAAAATAAAAAAAGTAAAGTGTGATATTAAGAAAATTAACTAGTGCGTCAAAGTGTTAAAGGAAAATTTCTTTTTTCAAAATATAACATACATACTTATTATTTATAAGTATATATACATGTATATTTAATGTAATTTTACAAGTCAACTTATCTGCTCAAAAGATAATTCTTAATTCACCAAATTATTTATATTCTACATACTGATTATGATAAGTGTTATATTTTATAAAAAAAATTTAATATTAAATTATACAAAATTATGTTTAAAATAACATATTAAAAAAAAAATATGTTTTCAACTTACAAATATATTAGAATTAGTAAAATTAATAATAATAATAATAATAACAATGATTTTAAGCGGATCTAATTATAGTAAATACAATGTTAGTAAAATGTTTAGTATTGTTAGTATAAAATTTTTTTTTAATAAAATTATTTTATACGTAGTTACATGCATTTGCTACTTATTATTCAATTTTAAATTTAAGTATATTAAATATTGAGGCTTTTTATGGTTATAGTAATGTATAATAAATACGAGTAGATAGATAATATAGGTAACTTAATTATTTCATATATTTTATTTTTCTATATTTTTATGTCTACATATTCTTTTAATTTATTTATGCATAACATAATATAAAATAGAAAAACAATTCTTTATATTAACGAAATGAAGAAAAAAACAAATCTATAAGAAAAAAAAACATCTAATAATAAGTAATAATATAAAATAATAATCAAAAATAAAAATAAAATAATACAAAAAAACAGGCATAATATTTTGGCGTCATAGCCAATGTCAAATTTTTAAAAATAAAAATTGATACAAATTACTTATTTTATTTTTAGAATTTGAAAAAAGAAACCAAAATATATATTCTCTAAAATACCTACTTATTATAAATAAAATATAAAATTTTGGTATGTTTTAAAAAATTTAAAAGTAAAAGAAAAAAACACAAAAAAAATAAATAATAATTAAACTTATTATAATATAATGCAAAATATTTATATATACTTATACTTATTATAATATTCAAAAATCATAAAAATGTCAAGGTTATATAATATTATATAAATAAGTAAGTAATATTCTAATCATAATATATTAACAATTAAAATAAATAAGAACTCTGAATGAAAGCTTTTATATATTTTTTTTTTTTTAATATATATATTATAAATATATATGTACATATATTTAATATAAATATATATGTAGATTAAAAAAGCGTGTAAAAATAAATTATATAAAATTATCACTAGTATTTTAGCATATATATATACAGTGAAAGCTCTCATAAACGGACACTCACGGTTCTAAAATTTTCGTCCGCTTATGGGAATTGTCCGGTTTTTATAACTTTTCTTAAATTCTTTATTAATTTTTTTAATAATGGTTTTTCAAAGACAAAATTATAATGGTAAAACAGCACAAAAACTAAATAACAAAAGAAAATAAAAATTACTACAAAAAACTAAACAAAAATTCAATAAATTCAATACAGATTAACATTATTTGTTTAAATTACATACTACTATATTATATATTCTGTATGTACCTTCCATTTAAGAGTTTAAGAATTAGTAGACTTTTGAAAATAATTTGAAATCTTTGACTGCAGTATTTTTTGTCCGTATATATAATATACGCAGTATTTTTTGTCCATATAAAATAATGTATCAAATATATGCAGTATTTCAAATTTTGATACATTATTTTCGAAATGTATTTCTAAGTTTTTTATATTAATATGTAAGATCCTCTTTATGTTGGAAATTTTTTTAAACTATAAACTGTTTTTAAGGCTTCATTGTAGGTTTTAATTTCCAATTCTTCAAGAACCGGTGAACTTTCCTCTTTTTAACTTTCCTCTTATACATCATATTACTCACATTAAATAAAAAAAGCGTGCTGATAAATTAAAAAGGGTCCGTTTAAGGGAGATTTTTTTGGAAATTTAATGAATGATTTAAGTGTCCGCGTCCGCTTTTTAGAGTGTCCGGTTAAAAGAATTTGTTTTGTATGAAAATTAAAAATTAAAAAAAAAAATACGTATTGAAAAACTGTCCGTCTTAAAGAGATGTCCGTATACAAGAACGTCCGGCTAAGAGAACTTTCACTGTATTTATATTCGGAACTACATATGTAAATTTGGTTTTTTTTTTTTTATTTCTTATAAGTAGTAAAAAAAATTAATATTTAATAAATTATAAATTTTTTTTATTTAATTTTGTGACGTTTACACAGCAGCAGCGTCTTTTATTTTATATAGGCTTTAACCATTTCTCTATCTTAGGGTTCATGTTGTTTTTTTTTTTTTTTTTTTTGTTTTTTATTATCGTCATTCGTCTACAGTTTTTTTAAGTTACCATTTTATTTTTTAACTTTTTTATTCATATGTAAATTAAAAATTCTTGATTTTTTTTATTATTTTTTTTATAATATAAATATATATATTTTTTTATCGGAGAATATATATATATGTATATAAATATTTGTGGTACATATATTCTGCTAAAGATGATATATATATAATATTTTACGGAAAAAATATGGAATTGGGGTAAAATGAAAATTAGAACAAAAAATAAAATATAAAATATATAAGTAAGATATGATTTTAAGTAGCATGAGTATGGCAATTAACAAACATATAAATAGAAATTAAATTTATAGGAATTTATTTAAGATAATACAGCAAATATTGTATATATGTACATATTTTTTTAAATTAAAGTTTTATTTTAATGAGTAAGTACTTATATAAAACTTGTAATTTTGGTATCTAATTCTGTTCGAATAGTAAAATTTGTATTAATGTACAGCTATGTTTTGTTGATCTTTGACATTGAAATTGATTTTAAAAAAAAATTGACTTGATTTTACTAATCTTTTACGTCACGACATGAATTCCACTAACAAATTTAACATGAAAAAATATTAGGCCTTATAACATGTAGAAACATTTAAGATTTGCAATAGATTAAATTTTATTTTTTTTTGTATATTGTAATAATTTTGTATTTGAGTTATATGGTTTTTTTTTTATCTGTGAGTTATATTTATTCAATCAAATTATTTGTTTATATTTTGTATTTTTTAAATTTATTTTTTATTAAAGTATATAAACATTCATTACTAATTTGAACACAATGGCGAACTTTAGCTAAATCGACTCGAAGATCAGAAAGGTTTCACTTTCACTGTGAGTCGAACTCCTGCACTCTCCGTTAATTGTATTGACTTGAAATTTTTTCAAATCTTTCACCATAACGTTTTTTGTAAAATATGTTTTTATGGTCCCAGTTTGCAAAAGACTTGCTTAATCCAAGGGAAAATTAATTAAATAGTTCAATTAACCCATTTCGGCACAACAAGCCATTCCGCTTTCAAATTTTTAAAGATTTTTTCGTTCTAATCGCAACAAACTTTAAGAATTTGTTAACCCATTTCGGCCCGTCGATTTTGAATTGATGAAATGTTCTTGGTATTAAATCTTTAGATGAAAAATGTTCGATAAGCTTTGAATCTTGTATATATATATAAATATGTATTACTCGTTTATAATAGAGTTACCTACAACAATAAACTTAAAATTTTTTAACCCATTTCGGCCCGTCGAACTTAAATCGATGGGATGTTATTTAGAATTAAATCTTTTGGTGAAAAATATTCGATAACTTTTGAATTTTGTATATATTTAACTCTAAAGTACGTAACTCTACTTTACAGTACAACAACAAAATGAGAATTTTTTAACCCATTTTGGCCTGTCGATTTTAAATTCTTAGAATTAAATATTGGGATAAAAAATGTTTAGAATGAAAATACGTATAATTTTTTATCTTTTAAATATTTAAATTAAAATTCAAAAATTTAAAAAAAAAGTATACCATTTCTAAATCACGTGTTTCTTTTATATTTATGTATTTTCTATTCTAAAAAAAAACTTAAATGTTTTTTTTTTATTAGTGAAATAAATTTCATCTTAAAAAAAAAAATTAAAAAAAAAACAAAAGAAAACTTAAAGGCAAAATATTTTATTCAAAGAAATTTATATTTTTTTTTATACGTATGCGTTAATGATATCAACTTTATCAACTTAAAATAAAAATTATTAAAACTATAACTAATTATTATTTCCTCAATATAAAAAAATAAATTACAAAAAAAATAAAAAAAACACAACACACAAAAATGGTATGTGAAAATCGGATTTGAATTGAAAAATTTTTTACAATTAAAAATAAAAAAAAAAAAAAAAATCAAATATTAGAAGAAATTGTTTGTATAGACATTTGCTGTTTTGCTGTTTTAAAATCGTAAATCGACTTAAAAAGTAATTTTGAATGAAGCTTCTCATATAAAATAACTTTGACTTAGTCATCAAATTAAATTTGGAATCGACAACAAGAAGAAATGTTCTCTCTTTTTTTTAAAGTTTTTTTTTTCATTTGTTATTTTTGATTTTGTTTTTATTTTTCCTTTTTTTTTTTTCATTGTTTATGTGTTTCTCTAAATATGTACAAAAAACTTTGATAATTCCGTTTCTTAATTTGAAAAATTAAAAATAAAAAAAAACTTTATACTTATAAAGTAATAGTCATGTTAACTTTTTATAGAAATTATCGAATAATTTCGTTATATTAATTTTTTTTAGTAAGTATGTAGTTTGTAAAAAGATAACTAAAGTAATTTCGAAAATATTATTCATTCATATGATAGACATATGTAAGTATATATATATAGACTATCTCTACACATTCACAATTCACATATACAATGGAAATTTTTTTAAAAATTTTATAGTTTTTCTTATTGTAGAATATTTTATTAATTTAAAATTGATTTATAATTATAAATGATCAATAATAGGTAACTTGTGATTGGCATAAAATATATAAATTATAGCAAATTTTAATAATGTAAAAAGTTAGTTACGGTTTTTGTCATAAACGTTATTTCAATTTTGATTGATCATCAATTTTGTATTTTTCAACTCTTAATATACCGTTATGTTGATTAATTTTTAATTAAGTATCTGATGATATTTATGCATAGTAATTAATCTGTTTTCTATGATCAAGATGTTGTCGAAGATCACTGATCAAGATAGGTATAACCTTTAGTAAAAAAAAACGAGGAAGATTATAGTTACCCTTGTCAACTTTTAGATATCAATGCATACTATGATGATGTATAAAATAAAATAAACCATATTAATTAATTCCGTTATACTAATAGATTAAAAAACCACCCTCTGCTCAATAATTTTAGTCTAAAAAAAGACCATAAAAACGAAACAAAAATTGGCCCACACTAAAAGTTGATCCAAGTAATTTCCAACTTTGCCAAAAAAAAAAACCCATAAACAAGGCAAAATTAAAAATAAAAAAATTGGCCCACCCTAAAAGTTGGTCCAAGTAATTTCCAACTTTGCCAAAAAAGCCATAAACACAAGACAAAATTAAAACAAAAAAAATGTGGCCCACCCTAAAAATTGATCCGAGTAATGTCCCACTCTGACAAGTAATTTTAATTTTAACCTCGTAGCTTTATTAGATTCAAAGTTATCGAATTGACAACTTTGTATGGAAGCTCCCCAAAAATTAAACCTCAACATTTTGAAACTTTATAACAGTGTTTGTCTTATCATATAACTAACCTTTTGTAATTTCCATGCTCCTAGTATAATTAGTTTTGAAAAAATTCATATTGATTCAAAAACGTTGTATGGAAGTTTCCCGAATATTGATTCGATTTTAACCAAAAACAATAACCTAGGAACCTAGGAATTGTCTAAAAATGACTTAGTGTGAATTTCAAAACACTAGCTCTTTTAGTTTTTGAGTTAACGTGTTGACACAAAGACGGACGGATGGACAGGCAGACACACTTTACGGAATCGATTTACTTTTTGATACATTCCTTTGACTCTATATCTAGCTCATCTAGTCTAGATCGATGCGTTACAAAGGGAGAATTAATTTTAATATATTCGTGACCGTATTAGTAGCACAGGTATAAAAATTCGAAATTAAATTATTCCTAGAATTATAAATAATATTATTAAGTAATTAGTTATATAAATATATATAATTTATATTGATAAGTTCAGTTATCAATTTATTTTATTTTAAAAAATTAAAAAAATTTCAACTTCATTCAAAATATTTTTTTAATTCATATATTTTATTCTTAAAATAGCGTAGCTAATCAGTGTTTAAGTCAAATTTCATTGAATGAATATCAATTACTTGTTATGTACTTATGTATATTTATTTAAAATAAAAATTTGAGCTAGATTTGTAAATTAATTGTTTAAGGGTAAAAGTACTTACATCACTCAATTCAATTTCATAATTATTTAATATTGATTAATTTCAATTTTATTTTTTAAATATCTTAACTTTCAAGTTTTCCAAAAAAAAGTTTTTAAGTACTTTAGAACACTCTAAATTTGTTTTTTATTGATTTGATAATAATATATTAAAAATCTACATTTATATATTGTATAAGTATTATATTTAATACTAAAACAAATAAGTTTTTAGATAATGGTCAATAGTGTTGTACTTCCCGATTTTTTTTCTAAAATTTTCTAGAATTTTATTTCAAATAAGTACTTACTTGTCAAAATTAAGTATGTAAATTTAATTTGATCATACTTTTTCACACGCTATTTAAGCTTCTATATATATATTATAATAATTTAATTGAAACAATCTTCAATATGGTATATATGTATATTTCATGGATTTTATACTATGTTTCGTATTTCACAATTTAAAATATGTATATAAGTATATATACATTCTAAATAAACTTCTTCTAATCAAAATAAGTATAATTTTATAAGTACTTATATAATTTTTTTTAACAGAAATAGTTTAACTTAAGTAGTTAGATATATAGATACTTAGCTGTCGCCGCTCTCGAAAGGAACAGGTGGTCTCACTCTCATATCACATTGTATGTGGTATGGGACTGTTTAAATAAAATAAAATAAATGGTCATTTTTCTTTTTCTCATAAGATCAGTGCTCAGAGCAGATGTCGAGCGCTCAGAGCAAATTGTGCTCAAATTAAAATTTTATCCGGACTCTAACGCTCTGAGTTAAAAAAAAATGCTCTAACGTCACTTTTGTTTGATTTCGTCAAAATCTATTTTATAAAATTGAAATTTAATAGAAAATAAGGGAGAAAGTTGCGCTCATAAAACAGGGCTTTAATTTTTTTTTTGACGATTCATCATCAGAAGAAGAATTTGAAAAAAAAAACTTAAAAACAAAATGTCTTGATGTACAAGATATTTTTTTTTAAGGCATTTTTATTATTTTATTCTTAATTTGACGGTGTCCTTGTTTGACAACCCTGTCAAATCTAAGAAATTTTTACAAGCTCATAGATCGCGCCCTGGGCACTCTGCAAGTTAAAAAAGAAACACAAAATGGATATTCTGAATAATCTGAGCACAAAAAGAAACATATTTTTTTTTAGCTTGACAGCTCTGACTCTGCTTTAATGAGAAAAAGAAAAACGCCCAATCTATCTAAAGTATGTAAAAGTAACTATAAATAGGTCCAAAATATTTCAAAATTATACTTAATTTTACCTAATTTAAAAATTTAGTTTATCAAATAATTTAGACAGTAATATTAATTTAGACGTATACTATAATCTACACTAAAAATTATTTCAGATTTTAGAATATTTGCATTACATAAAATTTTAGTATATAATTACATATTAAAACTTCCTTAAACCAACATTGAAATTCTTAAGTTTTAATTAGAGATTTAAAAGAAGCAAATATAAAAATTAAATTAAAAACCTTAAAAATTCTGAATTAGTTAATACATTCTTATATAATTTAATTTTAGTTAACTTTCTAAATATCCAATTTTTCTTTAACTTATTTTGACGGCATTTTTCAAATATTCTTTAGTAATTATTGCAATTTTTTTTTTTTTATTTTGAATAATTGGATAATAAAATTTCATTCTATTATAAGTATATCTACATATATGTAAATATAAGTATATATATACAGGGTGATTTTTAATTAATTGCACTACTTTATACCACTGCATACATACTTATGAGTAGATAAAAAACAAAAAACTGTTAAAATTTTAACTTGTTTTAAATTTAAGAACTCGCTTTTAAGTTTTGAAAGTCTAAAAGATAGAAAACGATAGAAGATTTAAAAAAGATATCTTAAGCTTTCGAATACAAGTAGTCTAGAAACAGAGTTAAGAGTAAAGTTAAAAAATATTTAAATTTCATTTAAGTCCCCATATCTTGAAAACTAGGAGAGGAGCTTAGATAGGCCTCTCTTAGTTACGAAAATATGGATAGGCCTTTAGGCCTTATCTCCTCTCCTATTCTCAAAATTAAAATTTATCTACTCATAATTAACTATATGCAGTGCTAAACAGTGGTGCTCCTAATTTACCTGAAACACCCTGTATATTTTATATACTTTGCTTCATAAATAATTACATACTTATTTATATTTATCGTATACATATTTACCTACTTTCAAGAATAGTATATATCTTCTAGTATTATTTCAAATATAATAATTTAATTATATTAAATGTATATAAGTATTTTGACAAAATTTTTGAAAAAAAAAAATTCGTATTAACCGTTCAAATCATCTGGTTAAAAATTAGTTACAAAAATACTAAGTATATAGAAATCTTAATATACTTAATTAGTGTAGACACATTTACTTAATGTATTTAAAAAAAAAATTTAATTTCAATTTTTTTATTTTAAATTTAGATAAAAAAAACACACAACATATAACATTGACCCCTCTTCTCTACCCACTATAAATAATAAAAATACATTAAAAATATGTATCTATTAGTTTGTTTTTTTTTTTTTTTAGTTTTGCACGTATTTAAAAATCCAAACAAATCACTATGGTAATTTTAAATACACATACAAATTTTGGATTTTTCAAAATTAAATTAGTAATTAAATTCTGTATTGTGTTAAATATAAATTATATATTGATTGATACTCGCACTTCTTGTTAAGTTGTTAAGATAAGTTTAAAATAATTATTTTGAAAATAGCTTTTTATTAAAATTTGAAAATCGCTTTTTATTAAAATTTGAAAATCGCTTTTCATTACAATTTTATTTTTCAATATATTTTTTATAAATTTCAATTACTTTATTAAATTTTAAATTCTTAAAATGATGATGGGTTAATTACAAAAAAAAAAAAAAATAGAAAAATAAAAAAACGTTGCGTTTTTACTAAATTTATAAAATTTATTTACGAATTTTTTCCTAGAGCATATTTTTAAAAACAATTTTTTTTTTTTTAATTTTGTTGATCTACAAACTTATTTTTGTTTTTTATATTTATAACACTTTTTATATATAAATGTTATTTACATTTTTATATTAAATTATTTTATATATATATACATAAATATATATAGATCATATTATAATATTATGGTAGGTAAAAATAAATAAAATTTAGAATGAAACAGAAAGCAAAAAATCAATTAATTTTGTATACTTAAGTTAAAATTTTTGTTTGATGAATTTAATTTGGCTTATACTTAAATATACGTATATATTTTGTAAATATTTCCCATTCCTTATCTATTTTTACCGGTTTTTTTTTTTTTTTTTAATATTATTGTAAGGGCGCCGGTTGGTTATTCAATGTCACAATTTTCATTCAAATATGTGTGTATTAAAATAAAAATAAAATAATTAATTAAGTTTAGAATTGAATGAAAAACCGAAAAATGAAAATAGGTTATAAAGATACCTTTTTAAATACAAATTAGTTATTATAATTAAATTAATTAGGTATTTAAGTAATTTTTTTTTTTTTGATTATATACGAGTTGAGAATGTGTTAAAAAATGGATATATCTATATCTAGTATAATATTAAATATATAATAATTAAATACAAACTTATTTATAATAAAGTGAGTGTTGCAATTTTAGTCCATTGTCTGACTTTAACCTTCCAGATGGAAGTCATTCTAATGTGAGTGGAAACAGTGGTCACTATAAAATGAAATTTCCATACTTAGTATTTTTAAAAATTTTTAATTTCTATTTTCTATTACTAAAGAAGTTTACAAGTCGTAGACCAAATACGTATAAAAATGACTGAATTAAAATTAACCTACTCGTCTTCTGATTTTATTTGAAAACAATTTAGTCAGTCAAACGTTCAAGTTCACAAAAAATTTTTAATTATTAAAACATTTTTACCGGCGTTTATTTTAAAAGTTCTCTTGAATAAAGTTGAACTATAATTTTATTCAATTGAAAAATAGTTCGTTCCAAAATAGAGTCATTCATTTGAAAAATAGTTTCATTCAATTGAAAAATTATTTCATTTAATCGGAAAATGTTATAAACGCCGGTAATAAGATGTAATTTAAGGTTTTGTTTTAGATTCACATGGCAACACTTTAAACTAGTGAGGAATAGACTTTTAGAATTCATGAATGATTTTCTCTGGTGATACTTACTTAGAATTTGTAATACGGAAGGTGTTTTTGAATTGCAGAAGGTGTTTTTGAACAATACTAAAAGCAATCTTTTGTTTTTTTAAATATTTGTATATATATAAATGTAGAACTCAAAATATTAACACTAGATAATATTATTTTCTAATTAAAATGGAACTACTGAAATTATGTTTGAAACTTTCTATAGAAATCTGAAATGAAGTTTTAATAATAGGAAAGCAGTGTAGAAAATCACTACTAGATGAGTTTAATTAATTAATCAAATTTTACTTAATTTGAAACTATACTTTATGCCCTGCATTAAATATAAGATATATTGTTTTGAATTTACATCTGTTATGCCTCATCTTTAGAAACTAATGTAAAGGGTCATGATTCTTTCTAATACGATTCTTTCTTCTAATATAAAATTTGACATATTTAAAAAAAACCAATGGAGAAGTTGTTTCGTACTTTGTTCAGTCTATATAGGATTCCTCATTGGGACCAGACTAAACATTTAATGCAGACAACTTATTAAAACTCATAAAAATAAAAATAAAAAATACAGAAACGGTTTGTGAGTTGATAAAATACTTGTAAAAACCCACAAATAAATTATATTTAGTACAGTACATCAAGAGACATATTTAAGTTTTTTGAAGAATTTCAAATTAATTTTTTTTTTGTAATTATCAAAATAAATACATTTGACTGAATTTTTCTCTTTTTAGATTACAAAATAAAAAAAGATTTATTCTGTAGTCTTAAAACATTACCAAACGGGTCTCAAATACTCCTAATCACAATGAAAGTAACCATCAAAGTTTCATTGCAACCCTTGACGCAAAAGTTGCTCAACTTTTAACTTTAACAATTTGATAACTACACGTTTTTTAACATTTTACAACTTCAATAACTGTGTGATGACTTTACGTTCATTGTGCCCATAAGACATTTATAAATTATTATATTATTTTTAATATCAATTATGAAATTTTTATCTATTTTTTTTTTAATAATCGGAATATTCATAATCGAATTAATTTGCACCATAGCAATACTATCAAAATTCTGTATTTCACAAATTTATAGGTATTTCATTTCTTTAATACTTAAACTTTAACTTTACCTATGAATACCTTTACAACTGATAATTTTACCTTCAATAATTTTTATTAAATTATTAAAATATTTAAATTTATTAATTAAAAAATTTTAATTTTATTCTGAAAAAGAAAATTAAAATCAAAATAAAATATAAAAATTGTGTTGCGACTGTTTTTAAAATTTTACTTTTTTTTTTGGAATTCTCTTCCAAGGTTACAAAAAAAAAACCAAAAAACAAAAACCAACCCAACATAGAAAGTAATAGACTCATTCAATATTAAAAAAATTTTTAAATTAAAAATATAATTTTATATACAATAATCTTAAAGAACTTAAAAAATGATAATATAAAAATACATAAAAATTATTTTATTTCTATTTTATTTTAAATATCTTTTAAGTTTGTCGCTATATACACAGGGTTGCCAGAAGTTCTTTAGCTAAAATACGAACAATTAATGTAATTCAGTATTTTTTTTCAGGTTTCACATTCTTAGGGTGCGTTAATGTTGGAGTCGGGATAAGTGATAAAATGAGTGTTGATAAGAGAGTTGAACATGACGTAGATTATTTAAATTGTTTATCGGTGATCAAAGCGCTGCTTCAATACAAACACCTCCATTTAAATCATGTATATAGTTTTTTACACTATGCTCTTATCGACGCTCTCATAATTCTTCGCAGCTCCAACATAAACGCAACCTAAGTTGTATTTGATTAGTTTGTTTTAAAATCAAAAAAAGTAATCCTAAGTACCTATGTTTTAATTATTCTACTTAAAGTTTCTTTATTTATTTTTTAATATCTTTTATTAAAAAAATTCATTACTAATAAAAAAGAATTTGCAAAATAACCAAGATAATGTTGACTATAGAATAGTTACCCATCAACGGTTCAATTGAACGGATCAATTATCAACGGTTAGAGTAATTTTAAATATGACATGTAGTGTGACAGTTGAGTTATGACAGTTGACAAATAATAATTTCATCAAATATGAGTACAAAAAAAGTATAAGTACAAAAAACAATTTGAAACTAATTGAAAATGTGAGTTCTATAAACTATTTGTAAAAAAAAGTAATTCGAAACTTTGAGAGCCAAATAACCAATTTGAAACGTTCAAAATGTCAAAAATTATCAAAAAGACACCGTCGTGTCAATTACAATCAAGTTGTCACAACAAAGTTTGAAAGTCGCAAGATTTATCGAAAATGGCAACCCTGACTAAATAACACTATATAGAAATGCAATTTCAAAAGTCAAACATATTGAAAATAATACAAATGTGTATAATGAAAGAAACCATCAATAGTTGCTCAATTTTCAACTTTAACAATTTGACAACTATACATTTTTTAAAGCAAATTTTAATATTTGCATATTGAGTTATGACAGATAATAATTTCATAAAATATGAGTACAAAAAAAAAATATAAGTACAAAAATCAATTTGAAACTAATTGAAAATGTGAGTTCTATAAACTACTAGTAAAAAAAAGTAATTCGAAACTTTGAGAGCCAAAAATCCAATTTGAAACAAAGTCGTTTGTCTCAATTACAATCAATTTGTCGCAACATAGTTTGCAAAGTCACTAGATTTAGTGACAAAATTATCAAAATGGCAACCCTGACTATATAACACCATTTAAATATGTTCGATTGTCGCAGTCTAATTCAGATTGCGAACAGCAAACGAACCGAATAAAAAAAAAATAAAATAAGTATGAAATAAAATTAAGAAAATTTTAAAACAAAATCAGATCGCAAATCGCAATCTATTTGCTTTTTTTTTCAAAAAAGAGTTGGTAGGTAGTAACGCAAAAAAATATATTTACAAAAATTATAACTTGGATATACTGGATCGTTATTTTATTTTATTTTTTCAATTTTTTGTTTTTTATTTTTTTTTTTTTTTTAATTAAAAGCGAGAACTAAAAACCAGTTTATCCAGAAATTAATAAATGATTGAAAAAAAAAAGATATATGTATATTTTTTTTTTTTTTAAAAAAAAGTGAGAAAATATAGAATTTCTTGATTAAGCTACGATTTAAATGGGGTTTTTTTTTTCAAAATTTTTATTCATTAGATTGAGCAGAAAACGTTTCAAATAAAAAATTATTGTTTTTTTTCTTTTTTTTTTTTTTAATTGAAATCTAAAAGTAAAGTAAAAAGAGAGAGAAGAAAAAGTTTTTCAAAATACAATTGAAATTAATAAATATATATATATATATATAATATGTACTTATAATAGACATAAAAAGTAATATATTTTTTGATTTCTTAAGTGCATGAGTACTCATATGAATGAATTGAGTAAACATTAATATTAGGTATATTTGTAATTTTGAAAATTTTGCAGCATATCTGCATAATTTCAGTTATACCATGTTATACGTATATACGTATGTACAAAATATATGATGCGGTATATATATATACATATATTTCTTAATTTTCTACATTTTTTGATTTTATCATATCTCGCAGATGATATCAGATAGATATTAATTTTGAACCCTTCTTTACTCAAAACCCTATATAAAATGAATACGTCTTTTTTTTTAACAGAAAAAGAGGTGTGGATTTTCCAAAAAAAAAAAAAAAACAAAACAAAACTTTAATAATAGGTATAATTGTTCGTAACATTTTTTTATTTAACTTTAAAATATAATGCAAGTACATATACATACAATATGTATCTTAAGATTTATAAAATCCTTTTGCAAATCGATGAACAATTATATTTGCTCATTTAAAGATTATTTGCATCCTTTTAAAAACAAATATGTATTTAATATATGTACTCATGTACAGGGTGGTTCTCTTTCGGTTTTGAATATTTGAATATTCATAAGGGTGTGGATTAGAAAGATCGAAATGTTCAAAAAAAAAAAAGTTGCTGAGGTTCTTTAGATAAAAAAATCTAAGTATAATATAAATTTTTTTATACCACCAGAGAAAGATTTGTATTTAGGATTTTCCACACTAATAATGCATTCCGAAGACCTATGAGGTTAAATAATACCAACACGACAATCATTCAATTGAAAGGACAACAGATAGAATTTGTAAACAGCTTCTGCTATCTGGGGTGCAAAATAACTACGAATGGGGGCGCTCATGAGACGTGAAACACAGGCTAAAGAAATCAAGAGCAGCATTTGGTCGCCTACAACCGTTATGGAGAAATTCCCATATATACAGGAAAACGAAATTAGGAATATTTCGGGCATGTGTGAAAACAGTCTTGACATATGACAGCGAAACCTGGCTTGCAACCAGCAGCCAAATAAGTGTTTTAGGATGATATTCTGACCGAACACAATATCCAACGAAGCCCTCTGGATACTGACAGGCGAAAAACCCATTGCCAAACAAATCAAACGTAGGAAATGGAGTTGAATAAGCTACATGCTTCGAAAGCCTCAAGGGACTAGAAGACGCGGCCGTCTCAACATCACATGGCGCAGGACAATTTAACAAGAAATAGCAAAATGCAACATCTCCTGGTATCGCGTGAGATGGAGGTGTCAAGGGAAAGTCCTATGCTACCAAGAGGAGTAAGAAAAAAAAAATGATGCATTTCGATCAACAGTTATTAGAAGTAATATTAACATTATAAAAAATTTTTAAAGTATTTTCAACTTCCCGACTTTATTCTATAGCTCTTAAAAACGTTTAAAATTTTTTTAATAATTGAATATTTAAACAAATCAAAATTTTATTGCATTTAATTAGGATTTCTACTTATTTGTATTTAAATACTTATTTAATTTTAATAAATTTACAAGTTAAATTGGGTTTTGATTGCTAATTAAATCTATTTGATTAGAAACTATTAACACCGATATGTAATTTTAATAGAGTGTTAAATTAATTGCACTTAAATGGATATTATCAAATAGTAAACAGTGATTTTTAACAGCTTTTATAAGTAATATCCGTTTATTAAATTTATTTTCCTATTTTCATTTTACTATTAATGTAAAAGTTATATGTGTAGATATTTTTTACAATTAATTAAATATATATTTGAATAAAATCTGCTAAATTTGTAAAGTTGACGGATATATATTTACAATTATTTCAATTTGAATTTTAATGAATATTAAATGAAATTAATTTGATTGATTAGTTATGTATTATAACTTTTATTAAATTAAATTACAGAAAAATTAAAATTACAAGTAAAAGAAATTTTGAACTGAATATTGTTATATTATCATATAATAAAATTTTATTACTTAAATTTAATATTTGATTTAAAATTTTTGGTACATTGTACACTTAGATGAGTATTATTTAAACAATTGTTCTAAATTTATTTCAAATTTTACTTTGGGTGAATTAATTCTTTAAAATCAATCTCATTTAAAAATTCCGAATTACATTTGATTCAAAAAAATCCGAATATTTTATTTCGGATAGAAAATTCGGATTAAAAAAATTCGGAAATACAGTTTTGAATTTAACCAAATACTTACAACTCTTATCTAAAAAGTACATATTAAAATAATTTATTTTATAAAAAAAAAATGGTAGTTATAAAAAAAATTTTTAAAAAGAAGACATATTATATAAAAAAAAATTCATTTATAATTTTTCGTGATTTCGTGATATATCATATTTCAAAAAAAATGAATTTGTTCTCTTTATTTTTTTAATAAATTGCATTTGAAAGAAATTAAAATGTTTTTTTAATTAAAAATTGTTTGAAAGTGCAATTATTAGAAAATTTTACTTTAGTATACACTTGTCTGGGCTTCAATTATTTTATAATCATTTCAGAGTTTTTAATTTATTTTTTGTGTAATTTTCTTGCATCTTGAAACGGATTGTCTAACATAGAAATAGCAAGTTAGTATTAAGCATTCATTCATCTATTTTAACCCAATTTAAAACAAGTGAATAAATTACATAAAAGTATGCAAGCATAAGTTATCTGAAATGTCTGGAATAAATAGTATTTATATTTTGTTTCCAGTTAAATAATTGAAAAAAAAACAGTATTATAATTAAATAAATAATAGTTATTATATTTAATATTAATTTATCTTATAATAAAATTTATTCATACTTAAGATACATATGTAATATTGTAAAAATAAGGGAATATCATATTTCCATTTATTTGCAGAAATAACCGTCCAAGTGTTAATTGTAATTTGTACATAATATTTCTTAGAAGTAGTATTATAGAATTTTATTTTCTTGATAATTATATTTTAGAAACCTTTAAGTGGGGCGATGGTACTTCTAACATTTATTAAAATTCTTTAAATGAAGCTCAGAAAGATTACATGACAAAAGTCAAAAGATGTTAGGGGTTAAAATGGAACTTAAAGATTCCATGACTTTTGTATATTAGTTGTGAAAATGAAACTTAAAGCTTCATTTACACATGCAATAATATTATGAATTTTTTTTTGTTACAGCTGACATTAGCAGGTTATAAACAACCGTCACGACGCATAAATTTGTAAGACACGTGTGAGAAAATAATTTTACAATATCTTTTCCATTTATATCGCAAAAATTCGCATTAAGTATAAATTTATATGCAAAATTTTGAAGTTTTGTTGACAGCGTGTCAAATTTTTTTTTTTTTTTTTGTGTTAAAAAATACGAAATTTTTGTTGTTGTTTTTATTTTTATTTGTTTTTGAAATTTGAACCAATTCACATTTTATTATTTAATAAAAAAAAAACTTATACTTATTAGGCTTTTTTTTGATATTTGAGCGGAAGATGAACTGTCAAAAAATAAATATTTTAGATCTGAGGGCTCAAAGTTGATGAATCGTGTTTTTTTTTTAAATCAGATCACGCTCAAAGCGTGCTCTACCTTATCAGTTAAAATATTTCGAGTACGACTGCGCAAAATAAAATACAAAAACATTTTGACGTTTGTTTAAGATTGAACTTGTAAAATAAAAGTCAAAATGTTTTGTTTATTTTAGGTTATCCATTTTTAATTTAATTTAATTTTTTGACAATTTAAAACGTTACTAAAATAAAAATAACAGTTTTAAAACACATTATTTAAATCGTGTTTTTTTTTTTATTAAATTTGAGCGCTCTTAGCGTATTTTGTTCATGGTCATTTTGTTCAGAGCGTGCTCAAATCTATGCTCAGGTTTTAAAAAAAAACCCCCATTAAATGCATTTATTTATTTCACAAAATTTTTTTCATTCACAATATCCAAGACTTTTGTATGTGAAGGGTTTTGTTAGAAAACGTCAAAAAAATTGTATCTGTCACTGACTGACTGTTACCATAAGTAATGGCATATGTAAATCAACTGTTAATTATTAAAATCAGTGTCACTTCACTGATAAAATTTTTTAAATTAAAAAAAAATCAAATCCCGAAAATGCATCCCAGTAAAATAAAAACATAAAATAACAGTACATGATTTTCAAGGTAATAATTTACAATGTTTTAATTGCAAAATAAAATTCAACGCAATTGTTTTTTTGATTTAAGGAATTTGAAAATGTCATAATAACTTCATTTATATAATGCTTTCTATATGGTAAAAGTTTTATGACCTTTAATAAACCCACCTAAAATTTTTTTTTTTTTAATTTTTTTTTTTTTTTTGTCTTCTATTCATGCAAATAATAAAAATTTGTATAATATTATTTTTTGTATGTGACAAATTATCAGATATTATTTCATCACATTCAAATTTTATAAATTTTAAAAAGTTCAAATTTAAATTTTGTTGATTGCCAATTTGCAATTATTATATATATATATATGCATATCTTATAATAAACAGTTATTTAAAATATATAATAATCTATTCAATTAATTTACGTATGTTTAGTTGTATATATATATATATATATATATATATATATATGTATATGTATATTGTGTTATAAAACTAAAAAAACAAAAAAACTTCCTTCCTTATGAGCTATTTTATATCTATAGATACTTTATATATACATATTATGTATTATATGTACTTATTTTAAAAAAATATTTCTATTCATTTCTTAAAATTAAAAAAAAAAAAAAAACAGA
The DNA here is from genome assembly GCA_963082915.1 of Dolichopus griseipennis. Taxonomy (NCBI): domain Eukaryota; kingdom Metazoa; phylum Arthropoda; class Insecta; order Diptera; family Dolichopodidae; genus Dolichopus; species Dolichopus griseipennis. Next base: position 20,857,707 of record OY720445.1, on the reverse strand, counting down.
AAAGTTTCTTTTTAAATCGTACAGGTGTTCTAAATTTTCCTCGTATATGAAAAAAAATGTTTTACAATCTTTTTAAATTTTTTAAATAAACAATTTTACTGTTATATACAAGTATTTAAAAAAACATCGAAAATCGAACAGCCCATTATACATTTTAAATACTGCATTAAAAAAAAAAATTGATTTTATTTTTTTTATTAACTGGGTAATCTGGTAGATTTTCTAACTAAGTTTTATATGTTTAATTTTATTTTATTTCATTGATTCTAAAATAATTTTTTAACATATTTGTAGTTTTACAAAAAAAAAAATTTCATTCTAATGTGTTATATAGGTGGTTGGTGTTTACAAAATATAATTTATTTCATATATAAATATATTGTACATATGTTTATTTAAAAATGCTTGTTGTTTATTTCAACAAAAATAGATTTGCATGACCTTAATACGCTTAAAATTTTTAAAATTAAAACAACTAAAATTAAAAAAAAAAAATACATAATATTATATTAGAAGAAAATACAAAACTATTTACCACGTAAATCATTTATTTTAAAAAGTTCACACACACGAAAAAAAAAACAACAAAAAACAATATATCAACTAATTTTCAATTATATTTCAATTAAAATGTACAAAAAAAAACAACACACAACATTTAAAATAGAATTTAGAGGTAACAGAATAACAATGTAAGCATCTTCTAAATTCACATACAAAAAATGTGTATAATAATGATTCCATTCCTTATTAAAAAAAAAATATATAATAAGTTAATTGCATTTACGTAAATAAGATTATATTATTCGGTACGCCAGTATTAAAACTTGACAACACCTGGATTATAAAATTAAATTTGCTTCATTCGATTTATGCGATTAGATATTCCCAAAAAACCTATTCCTTATAATAAATATTTATATATATACGTTTATTAAAATTTGATAACTCAATCTTAACTGTAAAATCCCTTCAAACTGTAACGGTTTCAATAATTTGTTATGCTAGTTAACTGCTCTATTCTGAATATATAATCACGCAAGGATATTAAATTAATAATAAGTACCGTAATTTCTTATAACAAGGTATAATTTTTAGTATATTTTGTAAATATACTAAATATTTCAGAAAGCTTAAATTGGTAGAAAACTTTTTTATTTAAAAAGGTTTATATTTAATTGAACTAAATCCGAAAGAACAGCTTTGTAGCACATAATTTGCAACAAATAGAATGTAGAATATTCTTTCTACATTGCGCATTCTAAGTTGCGCAACTATGTTCCAAATACGGTACATTTTTGTATTCAGCATTACTATTGTAGTTCAACCATTTATTATATACTTTTATATGAACTTGCCTGTGTCTATGGCTTTTTTTTCAATATTGGAACATTTGTGCTTAAAAATTTAATCTGAAAAAATAAAATTAATAAAATAGCTGTCACACTTACTTACCCTTCACTAAAAATAAAAAAATAACAAAAACTGAGAATTCCAAAATTTTGATTTTTGTCTTACTTGCTTGCATTTCAATTTATTAACTGGAAATAAATCAATAAAAACTAAACTGCAGTTTATTAGAAAAACAAAATTGTCACAATTTGAAAAAAATTACGCGGCTTCTTAAATTTAGTTACAATTTTTAATTCTTAACGTCTTTTGGACCATAGTTTTAGTACAGGTAATTACGGTACTTATGTTTAGTTTAATATTTTTGTAATCGGATAAGTAGTTAGATCTTTGATCGCACCAATGACTAAATTTGGATGATTATTTTCGAAATTCTTAATTCTTGTAAAAAAAATTGCCAATTAAACGATTTGTAACGTTAAAGATCCTAGAGATGCAAATTAATGTTAAATTAAAAAAAAATACCTCTATACAAAAGAAGTAAAATTCCAATCAATCAAATATTAAAAAGATATAATTTTTATAGAGAAAAATAACATTGAACATCATAACAGGAACTAAAGTATTAAAATAAAATAAGGTATTTATTTATAAATGGAACTAGAAAATCTACTTTCATTATTAATATTACTTATATAAACCCTTTTGGTTTTTTTTTAAATCTTAAAAACTTTAAAAAATTTAAAAAAAGAATCTAAAAATAGAAAATATATTCTTTGTTTTGATCATTTTTGTAACAAGTACTGACCTTGCATTCACTATGAATATATATGTATAAATAAGAGTAGGTACATAGGTTGGTATTCAATTGTTTGGTCTTATATTACATGAAAAATGAAAATATTTTAAGTATATATTCACTTTAAGAATATTTCGTGTATAATTCTCAGATCCAAAATTAATGTTAATAAATAAGGTGTAACACATATTATGTAGATATGCATTTGATCTAGTTAAGTAACTATAGTAACTATGTGAATAAGAATGTCATTCAAATTTTACGAATAACTAAGTTGAACTTGGTTATATTTAATTAATTTTGTAGTTTTGAAACTTTAAAATATGTATGTTTTAAAATGAAGAAAATTATATTTTTGAATAGGCACTCAAAATATTTTAACTCCCCCAAGTTTGAATTTATGAAATAATTGAAATATTTAAAATACCTTTTCTGAAAACTATATAAAATAATGAATGAGTTAATTACTCATGTATCTTTGTATTTTACATTTAATTAAAAAAGTATGTAATTATTAGAATTACATTAATTACTAAAAGTAGAGTTATAGTAGTTATATAAAAACAAGAATCTAGGTATAAAATACTTATAATGCAACTAAGTTTTAAATTAGAAATTAATAAGAAAATTTATTCATTTAATATAGATCAATTAAAAAATATTTAATAGAACTTAGTATTTTGAATAATTATCATGTTTTCAAAAACGGAACTAAGTAAACCTTGTCTGATTTAAAAAAATATTTTAAAGTTCACGCACACGTATAATACTCGTTTATATACTAATTAAAACCTACTAGATTGAATTAAATACGTAATATTCGTATATACTAATTAAAAACTATTGAATTGAATTAAGGTGCTAATAGATCTTATTTATACAATAAATTAAAAAAATATCGATTTTAAAGCATAAACTCGTGCTTTCTTTGATTTTGAATTGATTTAAAAACTAATTTATGTCAAACATTTTTTAATAATTTTCATATTATGTGTTTTTAATTTTAATAAATGGTTTTTATATATATATATATATATGTATATGTATATAAGCTATAGTATTTTGTTTTTCACATGGACTTTGTATGTTACATTTCATCTTATAAAAATTTGACAATTGAATTGACATTTCTAAGCAACCAATAACATCTGAAAAATAAATGAAATGTCAAAATTTTGTAATTGCTTAGGCCCTACGACCTGTTGTTCATCTAATTGCTACATTTTTTATACATATATAACTTAAATAAGCTATAGTATTTTGTTGTTCACGAAATCTATCTTTTAAATTAAATTTCACCATATTAATATATGACAATTGAATTGACATTTCTAAATAACAAAATGACAATCAAAAAATAAATGAAATGTTGAAGTTAGGTCTTGCAACCTGTTTTTCATCTCATTGCTAATAGTTTTCCATATTTATTTTATTTATTTATATTTTAATATTATCCTATAAAATTAATAAATAATTTAATTTAAAATGTCAAAACTTTACAGTAATTTAAAATGTCAGTTAAGCCATATAAAACAGTTCGAAAAAAATTCTTTTTGACCGGTTTAATTTAAAAAAAAAAAAAAAAAAAATTTGACGTATGACATTATGAATTTTATTCCCCTACCATTTCTACCCCACTTTTTCATACAACAAAAACGGTAAATCTGATTTGACGTATAATTTTAACTTGTGCGTCTTGAGTACTTCTATCTCTTTTTAACTAATGTACTTATACAGTATCAATTATAAGACGTGCTAGGATCACGTGATCAACATACTAATTGTTTTAAGTCTTTAAAAATCATTTTTCAATTTTTTATTATTTTTATTCTTTTTAAAGTTTTGACATTTTGTTTTTAAAATTTTTAATACCCCATGTATAATTAAATAATTAAGCTTTATTAAACTTACATAACATTTTTTTTTAAGTGTATGAAATATTAAAATTTTTTTTTTTTTTTTTTTAGTTTTAATTAAGTAAGTATTAAATTAAAGGGAATTTTATTTCATTTAATTTCATTATTACAAAAAAGTTGTACAATTTAATTTTTGATAGACAAGATAAGTTGAAAACAAAATGTTGCGGTTTAATGCAATGAATGGTTCAATTGAAAATTGAAAAAAAAAGAGAATAAAAACTAAAAAAAAACTAGTTAGTTATGTTTTAAATTTTTTTTTTTTCAATATCTGCAGCATTTATTTTTTATAAGTTATAATATTAAATATCAAAACTGGTCTTTATTTAGATTATATTTTGTATATATATATATATAAAAAAAAAGAATAAAAAACAATTTTACAAGCATTTAGAACAAAAAAAAAAAAACCTGAAAAATTAAAATAAAGTAGTTTAATAAATGTCTTAGGGACTATTACTACATTTTTTGTTAAAAATTTTTTATTTAGATTAACTTAAATATTTTATTTTAAAACAATATTGTGAATGTTGATTTCGTTCGTAAAATTTTCATTTTTCTTTATTAATATGGAGTTTTAACATAAGCTTTTATGTTTCGAATCGATGAATTTTCTTTCAATTAATTGTATATATATATATTGTGTGTATATATATATTCAAATAAGATGTTATTTTAAATTGAATATTGAATTATTATTATATAATAGGAATACAGGTTTTTCTTATCCGTAATATGTACATCATATTATAAACTTGAGCACACGTTTTACATTACAGTTTATTTAAGATGTTATTATTATTACTATTAAAATTATTACATTTATTATTACATCTTCATTATAGGGCCGATTGCATTTTATGGATGTGGACCAACTCAAAATACTCAAAAATGACCAAGTTAAAACTAAATTAATTAATAACTAAACAACTAATGATAATTAATTACTAAATTCCTAATTATTTATATTCTTTATGTTTTTTTTTATTATTAATTATTTATTTATACCATTACGAGTTATTTCTTATTAAAATAAAATTAAAAATAATTTTATTATTTAAATCTTCAATCTAATTTTCTATATTTATTAATTACAATTAATTGTGAAAATATTATTTTTTTGGGGCTTAAATTAACTTTTATTTATTATTATTTATTTTTTATTAATTATTATTAAAAATTACTCTTCTTTATGTGTTTCCATATCTCGTGGTGCTTAAAAAGATTCACTATACTTTGTTTATGCAATCCCAGTTGCTACTTGCTATCGTAGGAAAGGCGGATTCTTTAGTCCAGTAATTTTTCGATTCTATGCAGTTTTGTAGAATGTGTTTTGTGGCTATTAAATTGCAAAAACGGCACCTAGGAGAATCTTCTTCGTTGAATACGTGCTTAGGGGTGTAGAAGGTACAACCCATTAGGATTCACGAAATAAAAAATGTTTTTGTGTAACAAATTGTTCCTTTATTTCAGTTAAGTGGTGTGCAATCTGTAGGTTTGTCTAAAGCTAAAGAGACTTCGATTCCGGATTCTCTGTTACGATTCCGTATTCCAATAAAATAAAAAAAAAACTTATCTTATTTCAAACTAGACCCAGGGTATAATTCACCTTTGAATTCAGATTAATGGTAAAATCATAATTAATAATTTTATATATATATCTTTATTAAATAAATACAAAATATAAACAAATAATTTAATTTAATAATATAGCTCACAGATAAAAAAAGTACCTTTTAATTCAAGTATAAAATTATTACAATATAAAGCAAATGGAATTGTTATATTGGAAATTTAAGACAATTCTACATGTTAAAAGGTCAAGATCAATTCTAATATATGTTCCCACAGTTCCAACATATACGCAGAGCTAGCTTTACTAATAGTTCAGTTAGCACTTAAAAAAAAAATTATATGATTAATTTGTTAAATGTTGCACTGATTGCGACTTTAAATATTTGTAACTCTCATTATACCTGCATAATAAATCATCAATGACACCATTTTTTGTGATTTATTTTGATATTTTGACCAATTGAATACTTCTTAGAACACAAGCCATATATAAAGGAGGGTTTAAATATGGTCTTAAAGAATGTTAGATAGGAACTATAAAACAATAAAGAAATATTTGCTAAAATAAAATTGATAAAAAGTGAAAGATTTAAAAAATCTTTAAGTAAGTGACTCAAAAATCAAACGTACTTATATATACTTACCTCTTACCTCTAATTTCATAACTTTTTTAAGATAATTAATAAACAAAGAATTTAATTAAAGTTATTTTAGTTATGTTTTTGTTTTTTTTTTTTAAATGATAAGATAAAGTTATCAAAATTACTGTCGTAGTTTCTTAATGTAAATTTCCATCGACTATAAAAAAAAAAAATAATCGAAAATTAATTGACAAAATTAAAATAGAAAAAAAAAACCGTTTCCTTTATAATGAAAGCTTATGAAAAAAAAAAACCCAAATTTTTTTAACTTTTATTATCTTAGTTTTATCAACTTATTAAAAATTATTTTAGTTCTCTTTGTTTAATAATGCAATTTTTTAATTATTATTTATTTCAAAAGAAATTTATTATCAATTTAAATCAAATATAATATTTATTTTTTAATATTCAAATATTTATTAATCTCTTATAACTGTCTTTCAAACTTAATTTTCCGAGAATTTTGATTTTTATAAACATAACTTTAACGGCAGCGATATTCTATACTTTTTATGCATAAGTAGTTACTTATACATAATACCAATGTTATGCGAAGCCTACCAATTTTTGTAAAAGAATTTGGAAATCGTAATCGATATTCCATGAAATTTAAAGATGTAAGAATATTTTAAGTATCACGACATATTTTATTAAATAATCGCCTGTCCTCGTTAATATTCAAGGCAATGATCTATTGATTGAGGATTTACATTCTACGACTGCATTCCATAAAAGAGAGAATCCCTTTCACCCATGCAAAAGTATAGTTGGCCATTCACAACACAAGAAGAAATATATTTCGGTTCGGACTTTCGATAGAAATAACAATTTTCTGTTTTCCGTCATCTTATCAGTTTGATTTATTTTAAAAAACCTATTCTTTTGTTAGTTGAAATTTGTTTTTTTTTTTCATTTCAAATGTATTCTGGTACAGGAACCAAAGAAATTATTTTATTTTTTTTTTTTTTTTCAATTAAAAACTTTATGTAGAGGAAAAAAACACTTTTTTAAGTAATTTAATTCTAAAAAAAAAATTTAAGAGCCTTGACTTAAATATCATCTGATTTTAAATATGTAAATATTTTTAATTTATTAAGTGTTACCTTCATTTTATCGTCGTTTTCCTTATTCCTAAAATTTTAGCCAAGGATATTAAAGCAAAACATGCCAAAAAAAAAACTAAATTAAACTAATATATATTATAAGACATAAAATATTTGATAAACTGTACATAAATATGTAAATTTATATAGGTGTAGTATATATTTAACTATACACATAATAATTTTTGATATAAAAATAAGAAAATTTTGTTTTTCTTTATAATTTTCATAATTATAAAGAGTAGGTATATAATAAAAAAACAACAAGTCTTTGCTATTTTTATTACAAACACATTTTTCAAATAATTTAAATATTTTAATAATTCAGATAAGAATTTCAAAATAAGCATGGCTTGTATTCAATTTAAGTCATGGTATAATACAAATCTTAGTAACGCCATTTTTATTACAAAAACATTTTTTTAAAATTTAATTAAATAGCTAAGTATTTTTGATTCAACAAAAATAATCTTAACATAGCCATGGCTTGTATTCGAAGTTAGTCATGGCATAATTGAAAAAAGGAAATAATCAGAAACCAGATTAATTGAATATGTTTAAAGTTCTAAACTATATTTAAATTAATATATTTATTGGTTATAATTAAGAAATTTATTTAAAATTTTATTTTTGATTCAGAAAAGAATCTTAACATAAGCATGGCTTGTATTCGAACTTAGTAATGGCATAATTTAAAAAAAGAAAATAATCCGAAAGATTAATTAAATATGTTTAAAGTTCTAAATTATAAGAAATTAATTTATTTATAGGTTTTTATTAAGAAATTTATTTAAAATTTTATTTTTAATTCAGAAAAAAATCTTAACATAAGCATGGCTTATATTCGAATTTAGTCATGCCATAATTTAAAAAGAGGAAATAATCCGAAATCAGATTATATGAATATGTTTAAAGTTCTAAATTATATTAATTAATATATTTACTATTTATTGATTAATATTAAAAAAAAAAATAATTTTAAATTTTATTTAACATCTTAAATAATGATTTTTTTTCTTATTTGTTTTTTTCATGATTAAAATTAATATCCAACAACTTATTATTTTTTTTTTTTAAATGTTTCAATTTCTAAACTTTAAAAAAACTATTTATATATTCCCAGCAATCAAATTAATTCTAACAGACAACCACTATCTTCTAATGAAAAGATTCATTCGAATTTTATCTTGTATTAATTAGAGCGATTTTATTTTATTTTTTTTATTTAAATGATTTTGTTACCGGTCTGTTTTTATTGATTAAAACAAAATGGTCAACAGCCTTATAATATTAATGGCCATGAAGTGAAAAAAAAAAAAAAATGGTGAAAGGTATAATTTTTATTAGTTTCTTTTTCAGAATTTAAGAAAATTCTATTTTAGAATTATTTAAAAAAAGTTTCTTTAAACGAAATGATTTTATTTATAAAGTAATCGAAAAATTTTAAAACATGTGTTTCGCACTCATATTCTGATTAGGGCTAGTACGTGAAAAGTGTTATGTAAAATTCCTGAAATATCTTATATACTCATAAATACTCAGTGGTCACGAATAGTGGAGGTGATGGAGAAGTTCATAACAAACAAAAAATTCTTATGCAAGGAGGGTTTATTTCTAACGGTTTCCAAAATAAAGGCCACTCAAATAATTAATTTAAAAATTAACTATTTAAAGAAATAGCAATAAGTATCTTCGTCCCTGTACAATATATATTTTAAATTTATTTAATTGTCGGGACCTAGCTGAGGTCATGAACTTTTATAATCATATCTAAACTTTATATCATCTCTCATAGTTCAACAGTAACAAGATTTTAATCTAAAAATTATCGATAATCAATAAATATCTGTAATTTTGAACACCCTGTATTTATTTAATTAAAGAAATTCAAATACTAAATTTGTTAATTTAAAGATTGCCTGCTAAAATTACAAGTCAAATTTAAATATAAAGATCTCCAATGACCTCAACTTGCCCTATATTTACTTATTTTACGATAATTTACGATCTTCTTAAAAACGAACAAAATAAAATTACTAAAGCGAGGTATACACTTATCAGTTCATACGTCAGTTGTTCGACTGTCAACATCAAAATTTATTTAGTATTCTTCAGTTGAAATGATTGCATTGATGACACTTTATCATTTAATACTATACATTATCAATTCAAATGCAAAACTGATGACAGAACTAGAGGATAATGTAAACTATTCTTTAAATACCATTTTTAAATCAAAAATAATATTGTATGATCGTGTATATACCCCTTAAATAAATTTTATAAATTATTTTGAGTATCAAAGTTCATTTAATAATTAAAGTATATACTTATTTTACTATAAATTAATGACGATCACAACTGTATTTATAGTTAAAAACCATTAAATGATAGTGAATTTGTATAAAATAAAAAATCTTAAGATATTTTTGTTTTTTTTTTTTTTTAAATTTTTCTAAAGAAAAAAGGAAAAATAAATATTAAAAAATTATGCCTATCTTGAGAATATTTTAATAAAACGATAAGAAAAATATGTGAAAGATTATTTTATTTTTTTTTTTTATAAAAGTTATGTCATATTTCAAAGAGGGGGGGGCTCTTATTATATATAATTATATTTACATATATGTATATTTTTTGACAAATCAAAATGAAATTGTTTCAATATTATGAATTATGAATTACGTCAATTTTTATTTTTAATTTTTTTTATTCTTATTCGATTTTTGATTAATTTTGTACAATTCTTTGATTCAAATTTTGTATTACTTTTGAGTACTTATATATATATACTTATAGTATTATATATGTACTACTTATATACTTATAGAATGATATGAATTGAGTATAATATTATTACCCTTTTCATATATTGAGAAAGTTAATTTAATTCTAATCTTTCACGTGTAAACGTGATCTTTAAAGGTTATTTAGACTTACCAGGTCGGATTAAAATCTATAGAGTGTTTGTAAGAAGTAGCTAAAGAAGATGAAACACTAAAGATACTTTATTATTATACTTTCAGTAATTTTAAATTAAACCATTGTTGGTATGAGAAATTTCACATGATTTTTTTATTTTTTCAAACTAATGCTCAAGAAAGTTTGAACTCTTAACTAATGTAAACGTAGTTAGTTTTTGTTTTTTAACTGCGACGTTTACTTTTTTTTTTCAAATTTCAAGGTTAAAAAGAAAATTTTTCTAAAAATTATAATAAAATTAGAATCTAATTAGAACTTAAATTTAATATAGATAAAAATATAAATTAGAATAAATTCTTAACTAAAGTATTCTAATGTTATTTGATTTGAAGTGTTAAGTAAATTTATCTACATAACATAAGTACATACAGAAATATTTATAATTTATTAAAATTAAAATAATTTAAATATGAATTCAACCAAAAAATAATTGTAAAAATTCTTACATTTAATCAAAAATAATTTATTTGAATTAAAAAAATTTTTTTTATTTTCTATATATTTATTAATTATTGAGTCATTAAATTTAGACATTGTTGAAAATTTATTACTTCGTACAAGTTACAATGAAAAATAAAATTATAATTTTTTTGTGTGTTTTTTTTTTTTTAGTGTACGACAATTATCTTTAATTAATTTTATTATTTTGTCGGTTACTAGTTGTAATTTTTAACGGGGAGGAAAGCATCACGAGAAAATATAAATCGACATCTATATAGAATTTTTTTTTATAACATTATATGTAGTTAAGTTTGGGAGAATGGAAAATTTTTTATTAAGAATGTATTTAATGATTAGTTTTTTTTTAAAATTTTAAAGTTGAAAAAAAAAATATTTGTGCTTATTAATTGCACTTAGTCTATCTAAACTTACTATTTGCTTCTTAAACTTGTCTGTTTGAAATAAAATACGATTCTACTTAATTGTGTAATAAGATTAGTTATAAGTAGCAGAACCTTAGATAGTGAGACTTGTATGACTTGTTCTAGTTTTGACATACGGAAAAATTTTCAATATTTTGATAGGTGTCTTTTAAAATCAGAGATACCAATTTAGTTTTTCTAAAGACTTGTGATATGTTTAACTAAAATTTGTCAACAAATTAAAGCTCTTAGTTATCTGTTAAACTTCTACTTATATTTTGACATCACAATAAATTATTATATGACAATTTATCTCTTTATGTTAAAAAAATATTTAAAAGTCCAGGACCCCATTTCACAAATATAGGCAGACGAATATTTGACAAAGATGTTACAAGTTGTCTGACAATTTTATTTTTCAAAACCTTTAATTACTCTGAATTTTGATTAATTTAGATTTTCGCCTGTAAATTTTCGGTTTTTATGAAATAGAACAGAGGGATCGAACTGCAATTTGACCACCGGAATTGGTGACTGTGATAACAAAGTATTAAGTATCTATAAATACCTTATCAAATTTTAACATACTGAGAGTTTTCAATACACGTATTAAATCTCTTTTGCGGTAAGGAAATTAAAATTTGGTTAACCACTAAGGAACTTTCAAAGAAAATACAGATCTTAAAGATGGTTCTGAATAATACACCAGTAATGCCTGAATAAAATAAAGTTGAATAGGTATTAAATAACTTATATGATGCAAAGTTAATTTTAAATATTTCATCTGACAAATGGTGTAGTGGTAAGGACGCTGCCTTTCATTTGAGTAGTGGTAAGGACGTTGCCTTTCATTTGAAAAGTCTCGTGTTTAAATAAAAATATCGTAAAATTTTATAATTATATCGTAATAGTTAATATCGTAATATAAGATAAGATAAGATATGAATATGTATATGTATAAATAACTCTTGTGTAGGATAATAGATGGCGCACAAAATTCACATCCTGTATATTCATAATCATATAAGCCGAGTAATCAAAGGTTTAGTGAATAGAACGATTAAAGAAACTGAAGCCTAATCTAAATAGATTTGGTGAATGCCCTAAACTCTTTAAAGAAGTTGAAAACCAATATTAAAAAATTGAAAATTTCAATATAATAACATTGATTTATTTTTTTTCTACTTTATTTTATATTTTATATTGAAAAAAATATCTAGAAATCCTCCCAAAGAAACTGAGAATTTTCATTGGAGGTCTAAAATCTCTTCTTTCAAAATAGACCTAAGATCTAGTAAAACCACCAAGAAACTTACAACGAAACTACAGATCTTTAAAAATGTTTCCGAACAATCTGCCGGATACTTATAATAATTGGTCAATAAAATGAAGTTGGTTTCTAAATATGTAATTTATATATCTACACTTAATATACCTATATATCTACCCATATAAATTTTATAGAAAAGCCTGATACCTCCATATATAAGAATAATACTATATTTTTCAAGATTTAGATCTATTTACCTATATACATACATAATACATAACATATTTTCATCTACTTTAAATATTTAATTATGATTAATTTCAACTACCTATATAAACATAATATATGTTTAAACATATATAAAATATCAAAATTTTAATTGTTTAACAAAATTTTTTAATAATGTCTTCATTAATTAAAAAAAAAAAAAAAAACATTCGGAACTAAAATACTTAAAAAAAAAAAAGAAAATTTTAAAAAATCTCTTCATCATTTTATTAAAAAAAAAAATTACACAATTTCTTCCAATTTTTATAAAATATATAAAAAACAAAAATTCTTAAAAAATTATAAAATTTTTTCTACAAATATATACCTACATATATAAATATAATAAAAATTTTTTCTATATACCATACCTTATATATTTATTATTTACCTACATACTTATTATATTATGTTGTCTGTCGACTGTTCATAAAATTAAAAATAAAAAAAAAATTAAAAAAAAAATTCGTTTTGCAAAATAAAAATTTTCTACATAAAAATTCAGATGTTTTTTCTTTTTTGTACATACGTGTACACATATGTTTACATTCTTACAATAAAAAAAATTAAAAATTCATGAACAACACATATGTGTTTTCGTGCGCTACATTTTTTGTTTTGTATATATACATAAGTAAGTATATAGCAAAGTAAGCAATGTATGAATTATTAAAGAAAAATTTAAAATAAATAAATATGTATATATATATATAAAAATCCAAGTATATGAAAAGAAAGATAAATATAAAAAAAATATATACTTATATATTTGCCGGTACCGGCAACCGGCCGGTTTAAAAAAAAAAAAAAAAAAAAAAAAAAAAGATGATCACCTAATTTTTATAATTATTATTTTCTTTTATTTAATCTTTTTTTTTTCTATATACTTATTAATATTAATTTTATATACTTTAAGTATATAGGTATAGGTATCTATGTATAAAATTTTTCATACTTATTTTAAAAATACTCTTCTTACATATATATATATACCTTATATACATAAGGTACTACTCTTTATCTAATAAATACCTTATATTTTATGATATAAATATCTTATAATTTATGATGGAGTCAAATTCATATTAATATATAATTTACCATATATATAAAAACCTATATATGTACTACTATTTTACCTTATTTACTTAATATATAATAAAAAAAAAAAAAAAAAAAAAAAAAAAAAACACATTTAATGAGAAGCCAAAATTCACCATGAAATTAATCAAAATTAAACATTTTTTTTTTTTTGGTGAAGATTTCTGATCACTTTAATTTCGCGTATATTTCGGTTTTTATTTTCCACCATTTTTATTTTTTTTTTTTATTTCATTTTTTTTTTGATTTTGTTTTCCTTGAAGCTTTTACAGTTCTTGAATAACTTAGGTGGGTTGATAGTTTTAATAGGTTTGTTTTTTTTTTTTAATTTGCAATAAGAAAGTATTACAAGAGGTATTATGAACTTCATTTTTAGTTTTGAATAATTAAAAATTTAAAATTTTGAAAGATTGATTTACATATTGTATTTTAATTATCAAATGATATTTAATGTTTTATCTTCACAATACAAATTTAAATAAGAATAATTACCGTTATTTTGGAAAGTAATTAATTTCTAATAAAGATATTCGGTAAATATATTTCTCTATAGTTTTAAATCAAATTGATAGATGGCGTTCTGTAAATAAAAGTTAATTTTGGGAGACTTAACAATTATTTTCATTATCTTGAGATTTAATAAATCTAATTATTTCATGTATAGATATACTTATCATAGCTATTACTTTCTATGACATATCTATTAAATTACATGATACTTATCTGTGTTGGCTGATATAATTTTTATATTTTTTGATATTTGTTTTTAGCTTTAAGAATTATTTGATTACTAATTTTCGAATTATAAGTAAATCCTATATTCTTAAAAGATTTGAGTTTGTGGTCACATTTTTTGTTATTTTATTTTCATATAAGATCATAGGGGTGTATAATTTTAAAAAATCTTAGATTCTATTTCTTCAATATAAAACGTTGAGTTTAGAATTGTAAATATATAGTAGTAGTACTTTAGCTTTCAACTTCAATATAAATGTATGTAAATATATTGTAGTACTTAAGCTTTCTATTTAATATTTGAATCTGACACTCAAGTGAACTATACATTGTAGTAGAGTACCTAACTTAATCTACATTGTAGTACAAAATTTTTGAAGTCAGTCAATGTAAGGAAGTAAATTTTCACAAATAAATTTTTAAAAAGCTTATAATATTCTTATTAAGTACCAAGTATTTTGAATAGCTATAACTTATAAGGTATCTTAATTAAGTAAAAAAAATTAAATATTTAAATTTTTCACTTCATAATTTATTTCATTTATTATTTAACACCTTACTTAATAATAAAATATGAGTAAAATTTATTTTACAATCAAATGAAATTTTTAAAATTTGTTAAAAGTTTAAATATAAGTACTATTCGTAATTACAAATATAATATATTGACAAATTAATGTTACTCATTATTCAAGAATTAATTTAAGAAAACAGATTACTTTGAAACTATACGAAATAGCATTTTCTGAGATTAAATTGTGAAAAATTATAAAATTTTAACATTCATACAAAACTCATGTTTTTTTATATTCTTCCAACAACATATAGATGAAATTCATTATAAAAATATAATTTTTGGATTTATTTATCTTTGGAGTTTTTATTTATAATAATATTAGGTACTATAAGTAAATTCTTTCAAGTTATATATCTAATTAATGAGACTGCAAACATAAAATTGTTTTATTTATGTGATTAAGTATATTTAAATCAATTTAAAATTTAAATATTAATTAATAATAAATATATCTTGAAATAAATTAAATTTAAAGTTATTTTTAAATATATTTAATATATTTAGTATAATATTGAATTTAATAATAAAACATAATATTAATAAAATATTAATATAATAATAATAAATTTAATTTTAGTATAATTGTTTTATTTAATCCACTGATCCAATATACCTATATATTAATTAAATATACTTAAATTAAAGTAGGTACATATTTATTAAAATAAAATATTTTTTAATATTTTTCAAAATATATTATTTTAATTAAAGAAATAAATATTTTTTTAATAAAAGCTTAAAATGACTAGGTAATTAAAAACAAAAATTGCAAAAATATATGTGCCACATTGTATCACAATATTCTATTTTTTTTTTTTTTTTTAAATAAAACAAATGTTAACTAAAAATACTTATCTTAAAAATTTAATATTTGAATAAGTCTGCTTTTCTTTTTTTACAATTGAAAGTCTTATTTACTTCTTTTTTTTTTAATTATTTACAATCAAAATAAAATTGTTTATACAGATTCTTTATATAATAAGAATAAAAAAAAAAAAAAATTGTATAATATATTAAACATATGTGTAAAAAGTAGGTATATATATATATATATATATATAAAATTTTATCTTCCCTCATTTTCGGGGTATGTCTTGGCAAATTATCAAAAACATATAAAATATTTTTTTTTTTTTTGCTTTGATAGAAATGAATAAAATTAAAAAAAAAATTTTTCTTATATATTTATTTTGAAATTATTTTGAAATAAAATATTTTCTAAATATAGAAATATAAAATTTTTTTCAAATTTATAAATAATATTTATTGTAAAATTGTTTTTTTAATATGTGTAATCATCGGTAATTAAATCATCAGTACTCTTATATTGTAATATTTTATTTTTTTTTTTATTTTAATTTTACGTTTATTTTGTGGAGGAATGATTGATTTATAGGTTATTTTTTGTGCAATTTTCATCTTATATTTAATTATTTTGTACATTTAAATAAATTAAAAATAAATTGACTTTTATATACCTATATAGTGTGATTTGATTTACGAATAAGTAAAGTGTTTATCAAAGGAACTATAAGTACAATTTAATATTCTATTAAACTTTAAACTTATTTAGACTTTAATTTTATAAATATTTTCGATTTATTCTGAACTTGATATGTTGTAGTTTATCGGTTTACATATCAATAACTGGAAAGGTGCACTTGAATAACTGTAAAATTGTAAAGAAAAAATAGTTTAGATTCTAACTCCTCATATTCACTCTTTCAGTGAATAAGCCGTATACTTACACACTAAATCTACACAATTGAATCCTCTTAAAGTATAATTTAATTAATTTCTATTTTATATCATATACATATTTTATATTTTATTACATATATATTTGGTTACCATGGTGATTTGTAAAGGAATATTTTTTTAAATGATTATTGTATGACCTGACCTAGACGGTTAATAAGCCAATTTTAATTTATATTAAATTAATAGTATATTAATTCCAAAATTTAAATTAATCTTAATTGTCAAATTTGTAAAAGAATAAAGAAAAAAAATTATTTTGTCTATTATATAAATTATTTTTTCATTAATGAAATAATATATATATTTTCTATATTTAAAAAAAATATATATATATATACAATAAATTAATCTAAAAAAATTAATTTTAACTTATCGGTATTTACGAATTAATCAATATATATATATATATATATATATATATATATATATATATACTTAATTAATCTAAATGGTTTAATTTTATCATTTGTTTTGTTTATTCTTTCCAATTTTAATCTAATTTCAAAATTGCACACGTTTGTTATTTATTTCTGTTTAAAATGTAAACTTTAAAAATTAAAATTTAATTAAAAAATTTGTCGTGTTTAAATTAAAAAAAAAAAAATAAAATAAAAACATTTAATTAAATTTCAAATACTTTCGTATAAGTATTTTAATATAATTATTATATTTGTTATAATATTTTTTTTTAATTTTTTTTTATTTAATATTAATTATTTGAATTGTATGTGTATGTCCTATATAATATGTATAATATATGTATATTTGGTTTTAAATTATTATTATTTTTTTTAAATATATATATATATAAGTAATATCAGATGTTATAAAAATGAGAACAATACAAAAAACAAAAAGAAATCCCCTAATTTAATTATTTATTATAAATACTTTAACAACAAGTACCTTAATTCATACATTAACAAGTATATTTTATAGATAATCGAATTGATAAAATTGATTTACCTCACTTTTCATCAAGTCGTATAATTTGATTAATAAATAATAACATACTATTATACATTAGTTACAACATGTCATCATAATCAAATTTCTTTCAAAAATTCCAAAAACATAAATTCGTTATATGTATACGTATTTGTCATTTCAAATCTAATCTGAACTTTGATAATGATTGAAGTTGCAGTGTTAAGAATTATAGAATTTTATTTGAATAATAGTTATGAAATTTAATTCAATTTATATATATTCAATTTTTTGCATTAAAATATTGCATTTCAAAAAAAAAAAAACTTTGTTTTACATGGAAATTATGAAATTTTAGTAGTGATCACGAATTAAAGCTAGAATTGGTCTAACTTGCTTCTAAGTGCTTTAAAAATGAGTTTAAAGTTTTCAAAGACAAAAATTTAAAAAAAAAACTTGGTTTTTTTACTTTTTTACACTTAAAGTAAAAATAATTTCATTTAAAATAAACTTTTAAAATAAAATTTCATTTAAAATGTGTAGTATTATAAGTTTATAGCAAAGTGTGTCTGCCTAATTTAATATAAGTTCACAATTATAATAGTTTATTTATTTATTTACTCTTGATTAGATATAAACTGGGTTCATTGTAACCCTTTAAAAACAAATATTCAAATATTTTTATTAAAATAAATTTTTAATTTGACATTGAAACTTTGTTATTCTGTCATTATAAAACTAAAAATAAAAAAAAAAACGATTTTATAATTATATTAACTCGGGTTGAATGTAAAATTGTGTGTAAATGGTATTAAAATACAATAAACACAAAAAAAAAAAAAAAAAAAAACAAACCAATAACTGGAAATATAAATAAAAAATTAACAACAGAAGCTTTTTCTGACATTGTTTTTGATATTTATTCAGTTGGTAATAATAACGCTAATTACAAAATTATGACAAAAAAAAAAAAAAAAAAAAAAAAAAAATCAAATTAAAACATTTGACAACATTTTTTCACTATTTTAATAATATAGTTACATAGTAAATTTCAACTATTTATACCTATACTTATTTAAATTATTTAATAAAAACTGTATTACACTTGCAGTTAATGAGCAGAAATGACATTATCAATATAATCTATAGATACCATATTGTTATTATTGTTTTGTTACAAAGATTGTAATCTACCCTTAAAAATATATGCCCTCTAAAAATAATAAGTTGTTCTAGGTTATAAAAAAATGCTAATATTTAGGTAATTTGGAAATCTTGAGTATACAGGGTCATTTAAAATGTTCAGCTATGCAATGCATTTTTATATTATTTTCGAAATAAAAATGATGAAATGCATTTCACGACTTTGAAGCTATACTTAATCCCTTTACAAGCCACAAGACTCTTGAATGTCTCGCAAAACATTTTTTTATTCTTCTGAAGCGTTGCCATGGTAACATATTAATGAGATGGTTTCTAACTATGTATATAAATTTAATAATAAACTAAATAATATCAATCTAATTAATTAATGAAATAGATAATTTAGGAAATTATATATATATACGAAATAGAAAAACAGTATAAAATATTAAATACATTTAATTTATAAACCTTCGTGTTATTTGTGGGATGAATGTATTTACTTAGTACATAAAATTAAATTATAATTAAAACAAAATACAAAATACAAAAATTATTGTAAAAAAAATTATTTATTCTAACTCGGGGGGGAAGTCCCTAAATTTTAATTATTCATTTTTTACAATATATTATAAATTATATTACATTATAATAATATATTGTTGTAGAATTTGTGTTAGTTGTTGAAAGGTAAAATCATATATATATTTTAATAAACACTTGTAGTTGTATGTATCTATCTACAAGTGCTTATTATATAAGTTGTTAGTTTTTATCTGTAATTTCTTTTACTGACGTAATTATATTTGAAAAAAAAAAACAAAAGCTTTAGATAAAACTTTTCAATTTATTCAAAATATATATATATACATATATGTATATAGGTACATAATAGAATATGAAATTCTTGATACAGCCACGTTAACACTATTTTGCTATTAAATTGCTTTAATTAAAGGTGTAATAATTTTAAATTAATAATTTTTTTTATTACATATTTTTAAATAAATTATAAATCATCTTTAATTGCTTATTTAATAGTATTTAAAAGGTTTAGCTTGATTTCACCTTTAGAAAATGTCTTTTAATAATAAAATCTAATATTTATTGATGGAAATCAATTGAAATTTAAGTTACATATTATATATATATGATATTTTTCTAAAAAATTAACATTCATTTTACATTTTAGTAAATTAAAATTAAAGTTAAAAGTTGATTTGTTTGTTATTGAATTTTAGTGTAATTATTATATGTATATTTATTACTATACTAATTATTATTAGATACAATTTACCATGTAATAGTTGGATATAGTATCTCCTTCTTAATTTTTAATTGCTATTTTAATTTTTAAACTTTCTCGACTTTTGTTAAATATTTTTTTAAAAGTTAAATATAGAAATTAAACAAATAATTTCAAATCATACTTTTAACTCACAGATGCAAATATATGAATTAAAAATATAAATTTATTAAAAAAAAATATAAACAAATAGAATTTATAATTATTGAATTGTAGTATTGAATGAAATTGACGAAATTCAATTCTTCTAGACCTAATAGTATACAATTGTATAATGGTATTCACTCAAATATGTTCTGATAATTCTGGTTCCAACATGTGCCAATGATTCAGTTCAGTCAGACTAGTTAACTTTAACAGTTTCTTAATTAACTTATAAATATTTTATAAGAAAACGATTTAAGTATAAAGTAAAAGTTTAAATTTTATTTAAATATAATCAAATAAAATATTAAACGCGCAAATTCTCATCAAAAAAAAACGTTCTCATCATTTAGAAAGTGAAAATTTTAAAAATTCTATCAAAATATATATAGTATGTGTATAAATATTTAAAATAATTAAATAAAACTGGTAGTAATAAAAGATGAGATTAAATAAGAAATCTAATGGGACAAAAAAAAAAAATTTATATATATATATGTATGTTTGTTTTTTATGATTATTTAAAACTTATTCGTTAATTTGCATGGTATCAATTCAAGATTATGTAATTTTACTCCTTTTTATTTTTTTTATATTGGCACAGATGGCGGTATATTATATAATTGTTTATATGAATTTTTGTATTAGATTAAAATTATAGGGTAACAGTTTCTAATATTGGTTAGTGATTATGAATGATAATTTTTGATTTTAATTTATTAATTTCTTTTAATTTTAAATAAGTAGATATTTTTTTTAAAATTTATTGATTTTATATTATTTTTGTTTTAAACTGTTGCTTTTATTATTTAATTTTACTTTTAAACTATCAGAATTAACTTAAAATTGATTAATACTTGGTAAAGTTGTATCTGATTAAAATTCTTAAGTATTATTTTTTAACTGTATTCATAAGAATGTCTTTAGTAATAATCTTAAACTATTTATTAAGTAATACACTTAGTTCAAGTTTTTTAGTTTTTATTTTAAATCCAATTTCACAAATTTGTCAAAAGAGATCCGTATTGTACCAAGCATTTACCAAATTTTTATTGGTCAAAACTTAATTTGAATATTATAAAATATTGTCCATAAGTGTTTGATGAGTGAAAAGTGATTAGTGCAATAGCCAGCCACCTGGTCTATTCAATTTGATTAATTTAAAAAATCTGTAATATTTATTTAATAATAAACTTTAGGAATAATAGTTTTAAGCTATTATAGAATTCTTTAAATTGTTTGATTATCATAGAAAACGCGTTTAAATATATTGACGATCATGTTATTCAAGAATAGCCAAGAAGTTTTTTTTTGTAAAACTTTTTCAAATTTCAATTATACAGTATTTTGAATAAAAGCATGTTTTTGTAAACTAATTCAGACTTGTAAAAGAAAAATAAATTTAATACTTAGAGTTAAAAAAAATTTGATATTAAAACTTAGACAATTATAATATATATTAAAAATTTTTGAACACATAACTACAGCCTAACGAATTTTTTTTTCAGATATTTTCCAATATAAAAAAGGTATTCTGAAAATATTAAATGTATCTCTAGATAAATTATCTTTTGATGAGAATATTATTAAAATTATTTTCAAAATTTTTTTTTACAGATTACACACAGAAATTGAACAGTTTTATCATTATAGTTTACCAACACCAGCAGAACATGCTTTAAGAAATAAAGTTGTTTTGCGTATTGAAGCTGTTGTATTATCGTTATGGCCAAATGCACGCGTTGAAATATTTGGCTCATTTCGAACTGGCTTATTTTTACCTACATCTGATATTGATTTAGTTGTTATAGGCTTGTGGGATAAATTACCCTTACGTACATTAGAGACTGAATTGATAGCACGCGGTATTGCTGAGCCAACATCAGTACGTGTATTAGATAAGGCATCAGTTCCTATCATTAAATTAACAGATCGTGAAAGTCAAGTTAAAGTTGATATATCATTTAATATGGAATCTGGTGTACAATCAGCTGAATTAATAAAAGAATTAAAACAACGTTTTCCAGTTCTATCAAAATTAGTTCTAGTCCTTAAGCAATTTTTATTACAACGTGATCTCAACGAAGTTTTTACAGGTAAAAAAAAAAAAAAAAATAAAATCATTATGTTTCATATTTAATCCATTTTTTTTTAGGTGGCATTTCTTCATATTCCCTTATCCTAATGTGCATTAGTTTTCTTCAATTACATCCCCGTCAGTTAGAACGTGAACCAGCTAATTTAGGTGTATTATTATTGGAATTTTTTGAATTATATGGTCGTAAATTTAATTATATGAAAACTGGAATAAGTATAAAAAATGGTGGAAGATATATACCAAAAGAGGAATTACAAAGAGAAATGATTGATGGGCATCGTCCATCATTATTGTGTATTGAGGATCCACTAACACCGGGCAATGATATTGGCCGATCATCATATGGTGCATTACAAGTAAAACAAGCATTTGAATATGCTTATGTAACATTATCACAGGCTGTGTTATCTCCAATTAAGGATTTTGCAAGTGATTGTCAAGAACGTTCAATATTAGGTCGTATTATACGAGTTACGGATGATGTTATAGAATATCGAAAATGGGTTAAAGAAAATTTTGAGCCGCATTATATAATACATCCATCCCAAATGACACCGTTAGCAACATTATTAAGTACTAATGGTGCTGTTGCGACAACTGGTGGTCATTTTGTTGGAGGAGGTGGAGAACGTGTTCTTGGTCATCATCAGTCAAATTTAATGCATAATAATAATAATATGATTATTGATAATTTTCGGCGGCGTGGCAGTACGTCCAGTTTAGAGGCAAGTGAAGAAAGTACAGATAGCGATATTGATTCAAATAATGCGTCTCGAGATATATCACCAGCTGGTGTTACAAGAGTTGTGAATAGTGTTAATAATAGTGTAGGAACTGGGATGGGTACAATTGGTGGTATTGGAAATATGGGAAATAGCACAACAGTTTTAAATGCAACAATGAATGGACCTAATTTAAGACTGCATCCATTAGGAATTGGTAATGCTAATTCAATTGGATTACAGCAACATCAAATGCAACAGCAGCAACAACAACAACAACAACAGCAACAACAACAGCAACAACCTGAAAATATTATATATATTACAGGTGGAGGTGCCGGAGGAAGATCGAACAATTCCGATCGTTATAATAACGAGGAAAGCCATACTAGATCACACAATGAGGATCGTAAAAGTTATAGACAGAGAATCGCCGCTACTGCCGAACCAATAGCAGTCGTAAGTTTAAAAAATTATTTAATACTTTTTTTTATAAAAATATGATTTTTGAAATAAAATTATTATTTAAAACTTGATTTTTTTTTGTTTTAGATTGATTTAACAAATTCACCTCCAGATAATATAACACCACCAGCTTTATTTAAACGACACTATAATAGAAATTCACCACCAAATAATGGTAATAAGAATTCCCACCAGCAAAGATCAGCTGCCTCACAAACAACCGCTCCATCTGCAATGACAAGTAGTAGTTCGTCTACTTCATCATTGACAACAGGTGGTAATGGTGGAGGTAATGGTCGATCAAATAAAACAAGCCGTCGTAATAGTAGTGGTACAAATTCTAGTTTAAATTCTGATAATATGCCTAAATACTATGTTGCTCCTGGAAGTAATATTAACATTAATAATCCACCATCATCGCAACAACAAAATAATATTATTAATACAAATAATAGTAATATAAACAACTCATCAATAGCTACTTCAACGCAACAACAACAGCAGCAGCATCAACAATCACATCAACAACAAAAAAAGTCTAATTCAACAAAACGTAAGAAGGCAGTAGCAATGCAAACTGAAAAAAAAATTAACACAAACAATCAACAACAACATCAAGTTAATCAAGCATCTTCATCAAATCAAAATAATTCAATGAATATCAGTGGTAGCAGTAATAGCAGCAGCACGAGTAGCAGTTGTAGTAATAATAGTAATAGTAATAATAGTAGTAATAATCAAATTAATAAAGATGGTATACAAAATCGATGATATCAATGAAATATCATTGATGAAATTTACAGACATTTAGGTTAGGTATAAAGATGAACGCAACCATATTTTTTTTCTATTTGTAAAGAACTGTTATTATATATATTAAAATAAGAAATTAATTAAAAATTCTTTAATAATTTAACAAAATGAAAAATGAAAACTGAATATTAAATAAAAAAAAAAAAAATAAAAAAAAATCAAAAAATTATTAAAAATTAAAAAAATTATATAATAAAAAATGCAAAAAAAAAATATGTAAAATAGATAACAAAGCTAAAAAAAAGCAAGAAAAAAGTTGAAAAACAAATGTAAGATTTGAAATGTGAATAAATTCTACTTTAGGACTGTTTTTTTTTTTTTTTTTTATCAAATCCCTAAAAGTTGCAGTTAAAGTATTATATGGATTTTAGTGAAGTTTAAAATTAAGAATATTTAATATTCCAACTTTGCTTTCATCGTTAATTGCCTTCAACTGTTGCTACTTTATATCATTTATTAAAAAATTTAATTATAAATAAAAAAAAATAATTATTAATTTATAATTATATAAAAAATTATTTATGAATAACAACATTTGAAGTTTGCTGTAATTATGTATGTATTAAATCTATATATTACTTTTATTCGACTAAAAATTTGGTTCTAATTAAAAGAGTGAATATAATTCTTGAAAAAAATTTTTAAAAATTTGCATCAAACGTTATATTTTAGAGCTTCTGAAATGTTTGAAGTCGTATTTGAAATAAAATTGAAACAAAAATGTTGCACAATCTAAATATATTTGAAATTTGTAAATTATGGACTAATAAATTATTAATATAAATTAGATTTATGCATGCTTAGTATTGGATTTTATTAAATCATGATTTAAATACAAATGGTTTGTTTTTTCAATGAATAAACTTTAAAAGATTAAAGTATTTGAATAATTTATATGTATATATATATTAATATATATTTATTTTAATCAGAATTACAAAAAAAAAACCTTTCAAAGTAAATGAATATCTTTTTTTTAAGGCTAGCTCGTTTTATTAGAGTTTTTTATTAATCAAAAATTTGTTTTAAGGGTTTTATATTATGTTTTATGTTTTCATTAAAGTTTTTATTTTCTTTTATTAATAAATGTCCTCATATTGATCATAAATAATTTATCATTACGTTATTGTTTCCTGTTTTTGAAATCATTTCAGAAAATTTTAAATTAAACTTGAATAGAACTTTCCTTATAATTTTAGTAGTTCAATTATGAACTGAAAGTTACTGTTTTAATTGGTAATGAATATTTTTCTGTAAAGTTTTATTATTAGCCAAATACATTAAAAAAAATGAAATAATATTTATAAAGTAAAGTTTTCTTTTTTTTATTTTCATAAATAAGTTATGGCAGTTATTTTTGTTATTTAAAAAAAAGTAACATAACATTAATCATTAAAAACGCATTGAGTTTTAATTTTAAAGTTATAAATTTAACAATAAAAATTATTTCTAGAAATTTTATTAACTTAACATTTCCGAAAATTCCAATAATATTTATATTAAATAATTCAAAATAAAAAAAAATTGAAAATTTGGAATTTGAACATTTATTATTTCATAATTTTAACAATATAAATAATAACTAGAACAGCAATACTATTATTTCAAATACGGCTTAAAACTGTTTAAATAATCCCACAAACTCGATTTAAAAAAAAAAACAAACAAAAAAAAATAGATTTTTTTAACACTACACACTCGTAAGTTAATATTTAAATTTTTAATATATTTGTGTTATGAAAAATATTTAAATATTTCTCTTAATAAATAGTGTTTTAAATATTATATAAAGTCAGTTTTATAATTAAAAAAAAAAAAAACAATTTTTATTTATTAAATTTTTTTGGAAAAAAAAAAAATAAATTTCTAATAATAATCGTAATTCTCCATAAATTTTCTAATTTTTTTTTTTTTTACATAAGTTTTAATTTTTGAATATTAAATGTTTTATTTCGAAAAGATATTTTGTAAAGGCGAGATATATTGTTACAATTAAACATTATTATTCTTAAAAACAATAATATACAGGATATAATTGTCGTATATTCGCAAGCAACAAATTAATTTCCTATTTGTAGAATCACTAAAATATAATATAAATCTTGATACTTAAAATTTATTCATACATACTTTAAGTCATAAAATAATGCAGTCACTTAAGTATTTCTTTGAATTTTTTCTGCTTTTTTTTTAAACTTAAAATTTCTGATTAGACTAAAGATAATACATACATTTATATATAAATAAAAAAAAAATTAATGTAATTTATAACTATAAATTTAAACTTATTCATAAGCGCGAATATATTACTATTATTCCTGTAGAAATATAAATAAAAAAGATGAAATCAAATATTATTTAAAACAGTAAATGTTATATAAAAATAATTTGTTTTTATTTTTTTATTCAAAATATAAAAATAAGTTTATTTAATAAATGTATAAAATTGCAAAATTAAAAGAAAGAGTGACTATAAATTTAATCAATTAAGCTTAAAATGAAGTTTGAATATTGTTGTAACATACACAAAAGAAAAGTATATAATTATAAAACAAAAATGTTTCTAATATATAAAATTTCGTTGATAAAAACTGCATATTTGAATTTATTTTTAATTATAAAAAAAAAAAACAATTATTTGTTTCAAAATAAAAATTTTATTTAAGATTTCTTTAAAAAAAAATTTTTAACCTGAGAAATTGTTTTAAAAAAAAAACCGCTCATATTTACTATTAATATTGTTAATTGAACCAATACTACTGAAAAAGTTTAGTTTTAAGAAAATTAAAAAAAAAAAACAAAATTTAATTTAATTCTATATTAAAAGTATTTGAAAATATCAATTATAGTATTGGGTATTTATGATTGCTATATAAATAAAAATTTAATTATTTCTTTAAAAAAGCTTATAAGATCATTGTTAAAAAAAAATTACGTACTGTTTATAATTATTAATTAGTTTATTCATTGTGCAGCAATTTTTTTTTTTAAAAGAAACAAAACTTGTATTTAAATATTAGAAAGAAAAATAAAATTCCAATGAACACTCTTAAAAATTTCAGATAATCAATTGTAATTAATATTATTATAGTCAATGTAATAACAAAAAACAAAAAAAAAAAAAAAAAAATTAAATAAAAAAAATTCAATGCGTGAATATTTTTTTTTTTAATTTCCTTTTAAATTAGTTTGTAATACATATTAATCATTTCATTTAGTATTTAAACATAATCCGGTAAAATCAAGAACAGTGAAATATTTTAAAAAAATAATTTTAATAAATTAATTTCAAAATAATTTTAAATTAAATTTTTAATTTAAAAACGATCACATATTTAATACTTTGAATGAAAATTTAAAATCACTCAAAATAGAAAATTAAAATAGATGTACGATAGAAAGAATTGTTAAACATAGAATACAATTATGTTCAACTTTCTGTATAATTTTTTTTTTTTATTAAATTATCAAAATTAAATTTTTATTGTTTTTAATAACCACTCTTCATAAATATATTTAATGAAGCTGATTTGATTTTCCAAATATATTTGAGCACGATAATAATAATGGTTGTATAAATTGTTATTCATTTATTTTCCTCCTTACTTGTTCTTGTTTAAATTTTTTTAATATCCATTTTAAAGAAATAACTTTAATTTTTAGTTTAAGTACACAAAAAGTAAATATAATATGAATGTATATGAAACCGTTTAAAAAAAAAAAACAATAATAATTGTAAAGAGTTTTATAAATAATAAACAGAAACTTAATTTTTAAGTTTAAGTTTTAAATTCGAAGCGTAAAACAAAATCAAAAATAAAGCAAATAAAATTTACTCAATCGAAAATCAAAACCAAAATAAAAAATAATATATATAATAAATTCATGCATATAATTAATTCTTGAAAAAAATAAATCCAAATCACAAATGTAAACTATCGTTATTTAATGTTTTAGCGAGAATTGATATATTAAAATAATCCATAAGTTTTATTTTTTATATTTAATAAAAAGTATTTGAAGTATCTACAAAAAAAAAAAATAAATGTAATTTACCGACCAGAATAGTAAATATTATTAAAATTAACTGAGCTTAATTAAAAAAAAAAAAAACAAAAACAGAAAAATATGCTAATCCTTTTATAAAAATGAGCCAAATTTTTTTTTATCTTCGCATCCAATTTTTTTTCAAATTATTCGTTAGGTTATAAAAATAATTTAGAATATGTTTAAATAATTTAATGTTTCTTTGTATACATCATTTGTAATTCGATTTAAAAAAAAAAAATATGTTAATCATGGAAATTATCAAAACTAAGATATTGTTTTCCAATAATAATGGTAATTATATTAATTAGTTTCGTTTTTTTTTTTTTTGTTAAATTCGATTTTAAAAATAGCATTTTATCTAAATGTTATTCAATCTAAGAGAATATTAATATTAATTTTATAAGGAAATATTAAGTAAGTTATTACAATAGAATCGAACACATATTATCTTTCAAAATCATTATGTAACTTCATTTTTAGTATTAAATTTTTTAATATAAAATTTATTTTTAGAAAATTATTAAGTTAAAACTATTTTTATCGACTTGCAATAAAATTTTTAAGTAACTTATAAAAATATATCTTGAAAAAAAATACAATTACTTTATTTGATATTTTATTCTAAATTATTAGAATGCTTTGTGTACGAATAGAATTGGATTATAAAAAATAACTTAGATATACTTATTTTTAATATAAGTAAATGAAATGAGTATTTTTATTTAATTAACCACTCAATTATTTACTCAGTTACAATTATTATTGTAAAATAATAATTAATATTATTTCCAAAATTAAATAATAATTTATATCAATCAATATAAATAGTGCTTATAGTTGTAAATTTATGGCTTTTAAAGAGTTTTATTCAGGGGAAGTTAATTTCAGTTCTTCGTGAAATATTAAATTTTACAATCATCATTGATTTGTTTAAACTTTTCAATATAAATCGCTTTTATTATATTTTTTTTTTAATTTTTACTATTAAAATTTTTTTAATTTGAAACACTGACTGATACAAAAATATTAACTTACACCACATTAAATTCTAAAAAAAAAATAGTAATATACAAAGTAAATATAATACATGTTTTTTTTTTTACTGTATAAATTAATATATGTAACATTAATACAATAATCAATCTATAATTAAAATGGAAAACAGTATATTGTATTCGAGATTTTACAAATATTTGGTTATTTGGTGTAAATATAAAAAAAAAAAAACAGAACTCTTAAAGTACTAATAAAATTAACTTAATCCGTATTGATTAATAACAAAATTAATTTTTAAACATTTTATTTATAAAAGAAGTGTTGTTACAAATAGATACAGTAATTTTTTCATTTATGGGAGTAAATAAAAACTTAGAAAATGGTATATTGATTAAAAATAAAATAATATATTACTGTTTAAATTAAAGATTGAAAAAAAAAAATACCGAATATTATTATTAAAGTATTTGGTATTTAAATTAATATTATATTACAAGCATATTAATATTTAATTTTAATTTTTTTGAAATTTTCAATACACATCTGCAGGTGTCGAGTTAATTATTTTAAATAAAAAATTAATCTTTAAAAAATCAATCGCATGCATATATCATTTAATAAAAACACCATATTAGAAAGTATTTTACTGTATGTATATTTTATTTGTTGTATTCTCACCCTAATTTTTGAAAAGCAATTATAAAAATATATTTACATATTAATATGTATACTTAATTCATTAGGATAAAATAAAAATTATTATTTTTAAAATGAAATACCTAATATACCAACATTAATATTAAAATCAAAAGAACAATTTAAATTAACGATTAAAGAATGTTGTACCAAAATAAAATACATATACTGAACTTAAAAGAATGTTGCAA
Organism: Dolichopus griseipennis; assembly: GCA_963082915.1. Classification (NCBI taxonomy): domain Eukaryota; kingdom Metazoa; phylum Arthropoda; class Insecta; order Diptera; family Dolichopodidae; genus Dolichopus; species Dolichopus griseipennis. Next base: position 20,827,216 of record OY720445.1, on the reverse strand, counting down.
CTTAAATTTCCTATCTATAGAAGCAGCATATAAAAATATAACATAATAATGCAGAATAACAATTATATATTTAAAAACTAAAACAAAAAAATTTTTTTCTGAATTATAAGTAGAATTTAAGTAGGATAACGAATGAGATATTGAACATATTATAAAGATGAATTATTACAAAAAAAACTTATAATAAATAATATATTTAATTAAATATATTTAAAAACAAAAACAACTAGAAATAAAATGAATGGTTTTTAATTAAAAAACAAAAAAAATAAAAAATTAAAGATAATTAAATTAAATTTAAAATAATTATTATTATATTAATTAGTTATTAATATTATTATATTTTTTTTCCTTTTTGAAATTACGTATATGTAATTATTTAATATAATTAAAAATAAAAAAAAATAAAAATTCTTTAAAAAAGTATAGAAATTAATTATAAAAACTAGAATTAAATTAATGAAAACAAAAACTACAAAAAAAGTTTAAAATTATTTAATAAATAAAATATCGCTTAAAACACAGACTGGCGATAAAAAACAACAAAAAAAAACGACAAAAAGAAAATATTTATGTTTTTTATTTTATTTTTTTAAATTTCAGATTATATTTTATGTCCCTAAAGCTTTGTATATCAATCTTATATATATAAATCTTTTAGATTAACAGTGAATTTTAAAAAAACAAGAGAGAAATGAGATAATTTTTTATTTAAATTGTAACAGGTTCAAGAAAGCGAATATTTTAAAAAAGAAATGACGTGAGTTTAACGTCTTTTAAAATGCCTGTCCATTTAAAGGTGAACTTATTGAAATCAAAGGTATTCATGAACGGTATTTAAAAACATCTTTTTAAATTTACTTTTTTTATCGAATTACTACCTTAAGTTATAATTTAATTGTGTTTTTATTAAACCAAAACCAATGGCACATAAAAGAAAACAAATGGTAACCAAACGCCTAATTTTATGCAATTTCAATTTAAAAATACTGATATTTTTATATGCCGTAGACCCAAAAAATGAGGTATGGTACAGGAATATTACATTAAAAAAAAGTATATAAATAGAAATTTTCCATTTACATACAAATAGTTAGAAAAAATAATATAGAAGAAGTTGCGATTGAGAAATGGGATGGTGTAGATTATGAATTTGTTTCACCAAAAATCAAGTTATTTATTTTTAAACATTTTAAACTAGAAGCGAATATTTTGCATTCAAGCAATTTAAAAATTATTAAGACGATTTAAACACCAATTAACTTGCACTTTGTTTTTACAGATTAGAAAGTACTATACAAAATATTGAAAATGGTAAAAGAATAAATTATCATTTCGTTATTTTAAATAAAATTTTATTATCTCAAAAGAAACCATACTGAAATAAATTTTTTTAAATCTTTAGTAACTTCAGTACATTTGGATTAGTAACATTCTATCTATAAATGGATTTTTTAATAATAATATTTTTGATATTTTTTAATTATCATATCAGCATTGCTGCTTTTAATGAAAATAATATAAGTAAGTTGGATAATAGTCACTTTAAAATGGTTTTTTCTTATATTTGAATTTTTTTAAAAATTTTAGAAAATATTTTTTGCATATTCTCAGCTAAGAGTATTGCCGTTAATGGTATTATAAATTTTCAAATTAAAGATATCAATGAACGGTATTGCACACATTTGATTTATGATTATGTGGATATTGACAACAATGGAGAAGTTAAATCTTTAGATCCAATATTTGATTTTTATGATAATTATGGCTTAGGTAAATTATACGATAGTATAAACATCGATAAATGTATTTAAATAGGTCCCAACGATTATTATATTAAATATTCATAAATTATATCATATATCTATATGTTTTTATTTTAATTTTCAAGGTAATATTATAAGATTCAATGAAAAAAAACAATATAACAACAAATTAAAAAGTTTGGTAGCTTTTGGTGGATGGGATAATAGAGAGCCACCACGACGATATTATGATATATTTAGAAATGAAGCAAATCAATTTAGATTTATTGAGAGTGCAGTTGATTTTGTATTAAAGTATAATTTTGATGGTATTGTATTATATTGGGCATATATAGGTAATGTAGGTGATGTTCCAAATGTTGACAAATATACACTCACATCACTTTTGAAGAAATTAAATATAGAGTGAGTTAACAAAATTACCAGAAAAAAATAGAAATTAAATTTATATTAATTTTTTTTTTATTTCTAAAGATTTAAAAAAAGGAAATTAATGCTTGTTATTAATTGTCATGGATACGATGGTACAATGGATCAATCGTATAATGTTAAAGAAATTTCTGAAAATGTGGATTATATTTATGTGATATCATATAATCTTTATAATGAATTTAGCCGACATATTGGTTTAACCAGTGCATTATATTTACATCCAAATGAAACAGACAAAGCATTAAGTGTTGATTCTATTATAAATGCTTGGATCAGTCGTGGTGCTAATCCAAGTCAAATTGTTGTATCAGTCCCATTGTATGGTAGAACATTTACACTTAAAAATAAAAATGAAACTGAACCAGGTTCTTTATTTATTGGTCCAGGACATTTAACTCAAAATGTTCCTTTTCGTGGTTTTATAACTTATATGGAATTATGTCAGATAATTTATTTAGAATCTTGGACTGTTAAATGGGAACCTACACAAAAAAATTCATATGCATTTAAAGATGATCAATGGATTAGTTATGAAAATGATGAAAGTATTAAGCATAAGGCACAATATGTCATTGAAAAGAAGTTAGGTGGTTTTGCTGCCATTGCAATTGAATATGATGACTTTAGAGGTGTTTGTGGTGAAAAACATGCTCTTCTTAAAGCCTTAAATAAACATTTAAACACTAAAATGGAACTAGATGATAAATTTATATTAAATATTAGTATTTTTAAAGAAAAAATTAATGATAAACCTTTATGTATTTATCATAAAACTGAAAATATAAACATTTAATTAAAAGCAAGTAATATATTTTTGTCTCGAAAATAATTTATATATTAAATTTCATTTAATTAAAATTAAGTTAAAAGTTTAATAAAATTAATAATTACTATAATTATGTTTTTTATTCATTGAATTCATTTTGTTTTTTATTTATATTTCCATGTTGTTTGAATATTTTTAAAATTATATTGGAATCTTTATTTGTTAAGTTTCTATGATGATATCACCAATATAAAATTTAATTAATATTTTAATAATTATAAGAAAAGATATTTTTCAATCATTTTCGTCTCGTCTCTTTATACACTTGATAATAATAGCGAATTTTCTTTAAGTTATGAATTGAAATGGATGAATCTCATTGAACAAATGAGTCTTGTTATAAATTGGTTTAAATCAAAACTATTGAGTTATCAGTTAAATCAAAAATGTTATTAAAGGAGAATCACAATTTCAATATCAATTACAATGTTTTAAAAACATCGTCTCATGCATAAATCTTATGAATTATATGATCTGAAATCATTTTAATTTTTGAAGAAACCTAATTAATTTTTTTTTGCAATTGCCTATTTATTGGGAGACCCGTTCCAATCCAGATAGTAGTTTTTGTTTTGAAATTTTATATGCTCATCAAAAATTCACAGGATGGAAATTGTTGCATCAAAACACCGTTTTTATTAATAATTTTCGATCAATATTGCACAGGCGACATCGCAAATGTCGTCATAAAACAACAGTAAATCGATATTACCGACTTAGTAATACCCTATACCTTTCAAATTGCATTGACTTCAAGTTTGAAGTTTTATCATTATTAGTTTCGTCGGAAAAATGCTGGTTAGATTTGAAGAGGCGTGTGGTAGCTTTTCGAACCACTACTTTCATTCCTCTAAATTTCAGAATCTTAAAGAAAAAATAACAGAAAAATCTTGTACTAAATTTCAACTTGTTATCTTTATTAGTTTTGAAAATATACATATTATTTCTTAAGAGACGTGTGATAGGTACCAAAACTACCACTCAAATTAAATTCCAATTTTAAAAACATAATGGGAACGGAACAGAACCACTCTTGTGCCAAATTTGAAGTTTCTATCTTTATTAATTTCAAATATATGCTTGTAAGTTCTTTAGAGGTTTGTAAGAGGTGCCCGAACCATCAATTTAATATTAATTTAAAAGATGTACCAAATTTGGGTCTGTCTGTATTAGTTTTGGATACATGCTCCATTGGCCTTGGTTCGATTGAAAGCTTCCAAGAACGAAATCCATTGTTCAATTTCGCCCATTTACAATCTCCGCCTTATTTTTGTCATTGGTAACGTACAGTGTAAATTACAACAAGATAGCATCATTATTTTTTGAGTTAACATGTTTACGGACGAACTTACAGATGACGCTGCGCAATAATATATATACTTTTCTACATCTTGGTTGCTTCCTTTTGGTGGTTACAAACAACGAACTAAAGTTATTATACCCCTTTACCTAATTTAGGTGTACTGTACAGTACATGTGTTTTAGTACTTTAATAACTCAGAACATTATACAACTGTTTCTAAGTTACGTGTCATCACCCCTGATAAGAGTAAAAAAAGTATGTGTAAGTAAAGTTATCTTTTCATAAGTTTTTATAATAAAATTTTGTTATTGCAAAATAAACCAACTGAAATAGTTTTTTTTTTTAAATCTTTATTTATTTTTAGTACATATTTGGATTTAACACTCTGTGTATTAATGGATCTTTCAATAATAACTTTTCACATTTTTTAATTATATATGAAAATGATATAAGTAAGTTAAATAATTGGCTCCTACTCCTACTCCTTTATATCATTTTAAAAGCCTAATTCATGAATATAAAGGTGCTACAAAAGAACTTGGGTCCTGATAATATCTGGATTTATAAATCCGCAGAATTAGTTGCTCGAGAAATTGTAGTATACAATTGGCCATAAGCAAGGGTTCTGAATGAAAAAGGCCTACATCTTAAAATTGTTCACCTTGTTTAATAAATTAAATTAATAAATTAAAAAAAAAAAATTTCATAATTAAAACTTATTTCATAAATTTAAAAATATTATTTATAATAATAAATTGTGAACATCTGATTTATGTATAAATAATATTAAAATTTTCATTCAAAATATCTACATATATTATGTTTTAAATTCAAACTAAAAAAATCATTTTGACAATATAAAAAATTATTTTTAATTCGCTCATAAATTTGTACTAATATTTTTAAAATCATTTTGAATTTTATTCGTACCTATATTTTTGGTCTTCTTTTTTTTTAATCATCAATCATTTTAATCAATAATCAATAATGTATAAAAAAAACGAATTATTATAATATCAATCGAAAGATTAAATATCCATGAATAAATAAATATATATGAGAATAAAATTTTCCTTAAATTATAAAAATTTCCTTAAAAAGTTTAAAAATTCCCTTCCCAATTCCCTTGTGTAATTATTATTATATAGATTTAGTACAAATTAAGGCTGTCTTCAGAAATGTATTAAATAATCACAATTCGTAGCATTCCGAAAATTGTGTATCAGATCAGAATTCAGACACATTGTCAAATTATTTTTAAATACACAATTTCTATCTCGCAACTTTGTTTCCGCGATGTGGTAAATACAATTCCGATGACAGCCTAAGTAATAATTTTAATTTATTAGTTTTTGAATATTTTTGAAATTATATTGAATTTTTTTTTATACATAATATAAGTATTGAGTTTCCTTTTTTTATGATATATATGTATATTGGTGATGATCATTATTATTAGTTTAAATATATACTTCTCATCTTTTTATACACTTGATAATAATATCAACTTTTTTTTCCCCGTTAGAAAAGTAATTTTTGAAATTATTGAGATAAAAATATGCAAAAGTTGTAGGGAAGTGTTAATTTTGTGTAAATCTATAAACTTTCACAATTTAATTTCACCCCTGTAATTGATCAGTAAAATCTAGTGTTGGAAACGGTTTTTCACTTAGTGTTATATGTAAAATAATAAAAGTACCCTTCGTAGAGTCATTTTTTATACCGTTTGGTGGTTTATGCGAGTAACTATATTTAAATTACGTTTTTTACGCCTAAAAGGAGGTAAGTTGATTTCGAAGATAAGCTCGTCTTTCACCACCATAACTTAAAAACCAAAAGAGCTAGGGCTCTGAAATTTTCACAAACTTGTTTTTATACAAGAGTCGTCTACTGTAATTAAAATTCAATCAGTTGGATGAACGGAGTTCCAGTAGCTGCCATACAACTTCTTTCTTGAGAATATTAGCTCTATATAAACTTTATATTTAATAAAGATAGCTATATATGAAATTTTGCCAAAAGTAGTTGAGTTTTACGGTTTTTTTTTACGAGGGGATGGAAAGCTTCGAAAACCACTCATTTGTACTGTACTATGTTTCTTTGGGTAGTGTGCGACTTTAGTCACTTTAGGAAAAGATCTGTGATACAAATATAAAGATTGATTACGTGGATAGAATCTGGAAGAATTAGGGTTTAGGTATAGGATTGTTGGATTATGTGGGATTGGGAAAAATTGGATGGGATATATAAAAAAAAAATTTTAATGTTCCTCTTAAATCTATATCGTACACATACATATATTATCAACTTTGGGGAACACTTTTAATGGGACATGGTTCCATTAACGTGATGTGAGCATGACAAATAAATTCCCATTGGCCGTGCTGCGTCATCTGGCTAAAAGTAGTTAATAGGGTGATATAATGTTTATATTATGTTCTAACAGATATCCTAGAGTTGACACAGTCTGCTCCACTCTCTTCCTCATTTTTTTCAATATTTATTATTACTTTTTTTTTAATTAATATTATCACGTATCAGTGCATATTTATATTTAATATTACTTTAATCAAATTTTGTTTAGAAAAAATCTGAATGGGCTTTAATTATTAAATAAAATATTAGGGAATCATCCCCTAATACGACCATTAATTATTTTGATTAACATCATATGCATGTAGTAACTTTTTCTATAATTTTTCTATAAAGTGTTAGGCGTTTTTTTAAAACTGTCCATATATGAGCAGGGCCGCTCCATCTAATGTGCAATTATAAAATTAAAAAACAGGAGAAAGAAGTTTTATTTTGTACTAATGACAATATTAAATAATAAATACCAATCTTGGCTTTTTTATTAATAAATAATTTGTGAGAATTAGTAAACTTATCGCGCAAGTAATTCATTAACTACGCGCATTCAAAGCTTTTTTTGTACTTTGTACAAAATTAATAATTTTGCAATCAATAAAGTGCGTTGCAATATCATTCACATTTTCAATATTTCACATATACTTTCTTTAGTACCGTACTAGTATGGTATTCAATTACTACTAAAATAATAATTATAATCTCATGGGTTTTCCCAAAACTTATTTACTTAAAAGATCTTATCTGTAGAGAGCATTTTTTATATAAAAATTGTAATAATATTATTTTTAAATATTAATTAATAACATTTATTTATTTTGTTTAATTATTATAAAGTATTTTTCGAATTTAATTATATAGATCTTTTTTTAAATTAATAAATTTTTTAATTAATTTTTATGGAATTATGAATTATTTTTATATAATTTTTAATTAAAAACTAAACTTTTCTTAAAATAAATTTATAAAATACTTATTGATTGCATTTCTTAAATTAATTAATAAGATGTCAATCATAGTATATTTCTTTATTCTCAAATATTTTATTTCCCCATAAGCAAGGCAAAATTTGTGGGAACCTACGACAAACCGAATCCACTTTGGTAATGTAAGATTTCTTTTAACAAGGATTACCTCCTCCTACAGTAAGGATAATATGAAAAACGAACGAACACCAGCTTCACCGGAAAATTAGCGTAGAAAAAGGATGTTTAAAAAAAAGGGGTAGAGGGATATTACTAATTTTTTTAAGGATTCCATGAGATTCCATGAGGAATTTTCAAGGAATAAATTGTCCTATTTTTTAAATTTTTGTAAATCTTAATTATTGGGGCACATACATACGGTTGTTAGTATTACGAGTATTACGCCGGATTCATCCGGGTAAATACATGTTTAATGAATAAGTTGTCCCCTCTTTTGATTTTTTGTAAATCTTAATAATTAGGGCACACACGGTAGTTATGTCTTCGACAATATCAGGGTGAAATTTATGAGAGTGTTATTTTAATTCAGAATTCTATAGTTCGAACCAAAAATTACGAGTATTACGCTGGATTCATCCGAGTAAATGCTTACTTTACATGATAATCCGCACCTACATTTCGGCATTTGTTTAAAAATGTTTTAGTCATCAAACAATACTTTATTTTAATCTCATCCAAGATGTGGAAGAGCTGCAGTACTTGATTCTATAGTAAATGAACCAAGTATACTGCAGAAAGTAAACCTAGAATTATAAGTTCTCAAAAATTATATTCAAGTTTCGGTTAATCGTAGGATTTAGTTTAGAGTAGATCGAATCATCTAATGTATATTTACCTCTTCCGAAAATATAATAGACTTCGTACTACTACAATTATAGCGGTTACTTAAAAGAATAATCGACCCTTAATTCACATATAAAATAAGAAGATTAAAAAAGTTCAATAAGTCGTATAAGTCTTCAGAGAGATTCTGATTTAATAAAGTTAAATATTTCTAATATTAAACTCCAAATCGGAAACTAAATCGGGATTTTAATTGTTTGTATATATACATACACATATATATTGATCAAATTTAATTAAATCGGCTTATATACTATGTACATATTGAAAAAAAAGAGAATTTATAAAATTATAAATAAAATTCAATATATAAATTGATAAGAATTATATTTATTTAGTCTTTAATCATTACATATAAAAAAAAAATCAAAAAACTTAAATCCAGTTTGTTTAAATCATTTTAATAATAAACAATGTCTTTAATTATTAGATTTTCAATTATTTTAATATTTTTTAATTTTCATATAAATAATGTAGTTAAAGCGATTGATAGTAACAGTTAGTATAATAATTTTAAAAATTCTATTATTTAATTTTAATATTAATTTTATTTTTAAAATTAATTTGTCATAACATTTTAGAAAAACTATTTTGTATGTACTTGACTCGATCTGATGAACGACAAGGTGGTGGACATTTTTCAGTTGAAAATATTGATGAAAAATATTGTACACATTTAATATATGCATATATGGGTATTGATGATAGTGGCAAAATTAAATCATTGAGACCAGTATTGGATTTTGAAGAAAATAAAGGAGAAGGTTCCCAATTTCTAATATATTATATTATAAAACTCAATTTTTATTAATTTTTATTTATTTGTTTTTTAAGGCAATATCAGGAAATTTAATGAAAAAAAACATTATAATACAAATTTAAAAACTCTTGTTGCTGTTGGTGGATGGGATCCAACCGAAATCTCTAGACGTTATTCGGATATATTTAGAAATGATGAAAATCAAGTAAATTTTGCAAAAAGTGTTGTTGAATTTATAGCAAAACATAATTTTAATGGATTAGCATTTCATTGGGCATATCCCGGAATAAATGGTGGTAATCCAAATCAAGATAAACATACGTATGCAAGTCTTTTAAAAAAATTAAAAGAAGAGTAAGTATTTCAAAAATGACTACATAATAATTAGATATAAATCTAAAGTATTGTTTTTTTTTTAATTAATAACTTAGATTAGGTAAAAGAAACTTTATACTAACAGTTGTTTGTCAAGGATTATCCAGTCAAATAGATCTGTCATATAATGTACCAGAAGTTTCCAAATATGTTGATTATATTTATTTGACATCATATGATTTGTATGGTGAATGGAGTCCACATTTAGGTATTAGTAGTGGTTTATATTTGCATCCACGTGAAACTGATGAAGGATTAAGTGCAAATTCTGTTGTTAATAATTGGATAAGTCGTGGTGCAAGTTCAGAAAAATTAATTTTAGGTGTACCATTATTTGGTAGAACATTTACATTAAAATATCCAAATCAAACTGAGCCGGGTTCATTGCATAATGGGCCCGGAAGAAAAACACCACAATTACAATTTGCCGGACTTATTAGTTATTCGGAATTGTGTGAAAAATTCAATACAGAATTATGGACAATTAAATGGGAAGGAACACAAAAAAATCCATATGCATATAGTGGTGATCAATGGGTCGGTTTTGAGAATGAACGAAGTTTAGAAATTAAATCAAAATATGTTTTTGAGAAAAATTTAGCTGGTATTGCGACTGCATTCATTGAAGATGATGATTTTCGTGGTGTTTGTGGTGAAAAATATGTTTTACTTAAATTATTAAATAATTATTTGAAAATAACTGGTGATTCAGAATTTGAATATGTAATAAATGTGAGTGTTTTTAAGAAAAGTTTAAAAAATCAATTTACACAATGTATATATCATAGTTCAGAAACTATTGATTTGAATCCAATTAATTAATTAATTTTTTGTATATATGTAAAAACTATATAACTATGTAAAATTTTTTTTTTTTATATAATTAATTGTTAAAATACTAATGTAAAATTTGAATTTTTTAAAATCTGAATCTAATTCCTGTATATTCGTTTAAAATACTAAAAAAAAATATTTAACAAGCGTTATATGAGATAAGTCCTAATGTATTTCCAAAAAATTTAAGAGTATATAATCGAATTATATAATATATTATATACAAAGTTTATATAAATATATAACAAATTTATAAAAAATATATATATTTTGTAATGTAATATAAATAATAATGTATCAATAAATAATATAAAAATTTTTTTGATAATTTTAATTTTTTTTTTTTTTAAAAAACAAACAAAATACTCTTATAAAAATTCTCAGTTTTTAATCAAACATTGAAGAGTGCAATAGTCTTAATATTGATAACAAAATATTATAAAATATATTTTTATATATAAATATTTATATAACAAAAAAAAAAGGCTTCATAAAATGAGTAAAAATTTTTTTAAATTATATCTGGTAATTGTTTTTGTAATAAGCCTCCCAAATATAATAAAGGGCAACAAAAGTAATAAGTAAAAACAAATAAAATATAAAATTGTTTTAAAAAAAAAAAAATGTATTTAATGTGTAAAAATTATTAAAATAAATAAAAACCAAGTTAATTATCTTAATAATATATTTAATAATTAATATTATTTCTAGAGAAATTATTTTGTTTTCATGATGCTCATTCGGAATACAGTAGTAATTCCAATAGTAATTCAATAAAATTTCAAATAAAATTTATTAATCCATTCTTGTGTACACATTTAATTTATGGATATTTTGGAGTTTTAGAGAATGGTACCATAATCTCTAAAAATCCAGAAATTGATTTTGATAATAAAAATACAACTGGTAAGTTTTGGTTAATAATTAAATAATTTTTTATGATTAATTAATTTGTATTTTGACACATGTTTTAATTTGAGTATATAATCACTTAAACCTTAATGATCTTTTGATGGTTTGTACATTTTGATAAATGAAATTTTTTAATATTTGTACTTAGAAAGTAAAATTTTGTAAGTTAAATCATGTAGAAAACTTACAATATATAGTAAGTCACGTAGACCAGAATTTGTTAGTTTGAATATATGTATATATTTCGTGTTACATATTTTATATAAAAGTACCATATTACAGAGTTAAATTCTAAAATCTTAATTATATTTGTAACATTTTCTAAATTCTTAAAAATATTTAAAATGTACCCAGATCAGATTATATCTAATAAAATAAAAATATAATTTCTAATTGATTTTGTAATATAGTTTATCACATTGTATGTGGCAGGAGACTGTAAATATTTAAAATTTATTTTTAAGTTTATTACAATTTAAACTAGCGTCATACATGTTACTAAAATTACTAAAAAGTTGGAAAATCCAATATGAAAAAAGGATTTTCCAAGTTTTTTAATAATATTTTTTATTTAATCGATCATAAAAACCAGAGAATTTTTTGTAAAAATTCTGAATTTGTGTGAAAATTTATGAAAATGGCTAACTTAAACTATAATAATTTTGTTATATTAAAATAACAAGAGTTTCGGGTTCAAACCCTAGTCGGATCATATCTAATAAAAAAAATATAATTAATAACTTATATCAATAATAGGACTTATCATAAATACATGTTATATATATCATAAATCTATAATATAAAATATATACCTGTCACATCTGAAAAGGAAAGGCTGAATCACTCACTTATCACATTTTAATATGGCAGGGGACTGTTCATAATTTAATAAATAAATAACGTTGTTATAAAAGGTTACATAACTATAGGAAATAAATTTTCAAATTATAATTTAAAAAAAATTGAATTTTTCTAAGTATTTTTTATGGGTCCTTGACAGATATATCAGAATTAGCTTTTCGTTTATAATGCATTGAAATAGACGTAAAAGATATGGACATATTATATTTTTATTATTAGAATTGATCTTAATGAATTTCACATACAATTTAAACATGAGATTTTACTAGATCTTATACCATATAGAAGTGTCACAAATTTTCAATAATACAATTCTATTTGATATACTCGTATATTGTAATAATTTTATATTGGAATATATCTGTCAGTTATATTATTAAATAAAATAATTTTTTTTTATTGTTATTTTAATGTATTTTAGTTAAAGATGTAAAATTAATAATTATTGGTTATCCCATTAATTTTAACCCAATGACGACTCAACCACCATGAGTCGAATTCAAAAACCAAAAAACAGTTCTTTTCTCTGTTACCGTAAATCGAACCGGTGCCTTTCTCTTTATGTTATTTTTAACTTGAATTTATTTTTGTTTGAGATCAGAACAAAACTTCAAGTATTACGAACTTTTTCATATCAAAATCATATACAAAATTAAAAAAAAATCTGAATTGTTTCTTTACAATGATAATTCGAAACTTAGTAAACATAAATGACTAAACAAAAAAATAAAAGTTTAGAAAATAATTTTAAAAACAAAGTTCAACGCATTTTAAATACTATCTCAAATTCGCACGAGTATCTCAGAGTTGGCAAGATCAAATATATACTTTTACGAAGAATCTTACGTTACACTCTTACGTATTAAATCTGAGGAAAAAACCCAAAATTGTCAGAAAATAAATCTAAAGTAAATAAAGAGTAATAAGACTCCAAAGTTAATAAAATATATAAAATGTTAGCTACATGTAAAAGCTAACTTTATGACCAATACAACCTAAATAAGAACATAAGACATACGATAGTTACTACTAATACGCTAGTTACTACTGAATGACTACTGACACAAGACGTTTGTCAATTTCATAAGTTTTCAGAAATAAATAAAAACATAATTATATTTTTTATTTTATATTCCAAATAAATAAAAAAAAAAACAACAACAAAAAATATCATCCTGTCAAACCTGAAAAACTTCTCTCTTTTAAGTCGCATATTTCGTTTATCTTCAAAAAAAAATTTAAGTGTATAAAAATATTTTGACAGACGTTATACGTCGGACGCTCTTATTTAGGGGTGTCAGTAAGAAGGCGGTATTCAATACGCTATTACCTCTTTTTCATTTTTTTTAAAGATTTTAGTATTTAAACTTCCTTAATATTTTAAATTGTAGCAAAATTTAATATTTGTAATTTCTATTTTAGGTCAAATTAAAAAAACTGTAAATTTAAGAAATGTTAATAAAAATTTAAAAATATTTGCTGGAATTGGTAACAGTTATCAGTTTGATCAGACGCTGTCAAATTATACAAAAATAATAGAAAGTTCTAATGGAAGAATAACTTTTACCGAAAATTTATTAAAATTTTGTAAAAAATATCAATTTAATGGAATTATATTTAATAATTACATTTTGAGTAATTCCGAAGAAACAAATGATTACAAAGAACAAAAAAGGAATTTTAGTCGTTTAGTAAAAAAAATTAAAGAAGTGTAAGTCAAGTTCATTTTTAAAAATTTTGTAAATAATAATATTAAAAAAAATATAATTATGTATTTTTTAGATTTCATAAAAGAAATTTAGCTTTTGGTATTATAATACGGAATGATGAACCATCAAATTTATATGAAATAAAATCTGTAAGTAGACTTACAGATTTTATAATAATTGGTGGTTATGATTTTTATGGTGTTGAAGATCGAGGACATATTGGAATTCATACCGCTCTTTATAATCATCCAAAAGAACTTAATCACAAATTAAATGCAGATTATTCTATTAAAAATTGGCTAAAACAAGGTTAATTATACATTATTTATATAAATTGCATACAATTATTTTTATTAATATTTTGATTACATGTTTTTTTTTTGATAGGTGGATCTGCAAAGAAAACAATTTTAGGAATTGCATCATATGGACGATCATTTATAATAAAATATCAAAATCAAACTGAACCATGTTCAGATTATATTAAAAATCCAAATGAAATGATAATTAATAATGTTATACCGTATAATGAATTATGTAGATCATTCGATTTTCAAAATTGGATATTAAAATGGGAAGAAACTCAAAAAGTTCCATATGCTTTCAGTAATTATGAATGGATTGGTTATGAGAATGAAAAAAGTCTGTCAATAAAAGCCGAATATGTTATTGAAAATAATTTAGCTGGAATTGGATTTTTTCATTTAGAAAATGATGATTATGAAAATTCTTGTAGAGGTAAAACTAATTATCCTCTATTACGCAAATTAAATGCAGAGTTGAGTAAAGAGATCATTTTAAAAAATAAAACAATGGAAACTATGGAAAATAATAAGGGAAAAACGACTCAAATTAGTAAGGACACTGAGAACAAAGATTTACCACAAAATATAGAAAATAGAATGTTTTTTGAAAAGAAGGATGAGAATAAAAAAATTAAAAATAAAATTCTGATATCATTAAAATTTATGGCGAAAAAAAAAGATGAAGAAAAATTATTTGAAGTTATCTATTCGAAAGTTATTAATTTTGAAATAAATTAATTAAAATGAAAGTGATTAGTGGTTTTCTTTTATTTTTATTTTAAAAATTACATGAGTGTTATAGTTTCTTTTTAGAATTAATTTTGAAAATTTTGGAGATCATCATCATTGTGTTACCGTTATTGAAATTTTATTCCGTTCACTGCTGTTGTATACAGTAACTGATATCCGATAAGCCTAAGATATTTTCGGATAGACCTACGAAGGTTTTTACATGATTAACCCATGTATTTCTATAGTGAACTTCAAAAGGAAGCTTTATTTAACACTCGACTAGCTTAGTAGTTCTGTATGCTTATGTTAAGTTAATATTAAAATGCCCAGGCTAACAGCAGTATATAATTTAGAAATCATACATAAAAATATGGTGCAGTAAGGTTTTCGGCTATCCATTGGACAATAGAACATTTTTTTTATTTAACTCTAAAAAAAACGCTTCTTAATAGACCTTCAGTTATTATATAATAAAGGAAGGTGTTGAATAGTTGAACAGATAACCTGCATTTGGTTTGTTGAAAAAAAAACTGATGTCTTCAAAGTCTACAGTAAGTTTTAATAATAATTACTATAATAAAAAATTAAAAAGATTCGAAAATATTTTCTAAATTCTAGTTGAAAAGGTTCCCAAATTTCATTTAGGGTAATTTATAACTAGTTTATGAGTAATTATAAATCAAATTAATTTTTTAAACTTTTCATCTATTTAATAATATTATTAAATTGTTTATTAAATTATTATATATTACAAATTACAATCTATTGAACTTATTATTATTGTATTAATCATTTTATTTATTAAATAAAGAGAAAATTTATTTTTAGTTTTTTACTTATTTTATATTATAAACAAGAGAAATCAACATAATGGTAAAATTATATAAATGATATTGTATATAAATCTAATACACTTACATACTAGATTGATAAGTATATAATATGTATATTAATTGATAATAATCTTTAACCTTAAAATTAATTATTAAACAGTGCTGTAAAATGAAATGGTTTCGATTTTAAAATTAAAAATAATTCAAGGAAATTCTGTTGTAGTTTAAAATTTTATCTTTTAAATCCTTCAAAAACCTAGCTGAAAATTTCAAGTACTATTCTATCAAGTAATTAAACAGCTTATGAAGTTGAATTTTGAAATAAAATCAATTAAATGCCATTCTTAGGGTATACTTAATATTGCCATTGAGTTTCTGCCGCTGTTAAGGAAACTCAAGTGCGAAATATCAGAATCAACAAATTTCTTTTTATACTCCCAAACCTTTGGGCTTGTACGTTTTTTTATTGAAATCAAGCTAGTTTTATCAGTGGGTTCGAGTAGCTGTCATTAAACTAATTTTTTTTTTATATGGTTGACTAAGAGTCTAATAAAGTTGCGCATATCTGAAATTTTGCCAAAAAGTTAAATTTTTTTCAACAATTTGTAATCAGTTTATTAGTCCAGGATTAGAGGTTCGTGTATCTGTTATAAAATTTAGAATGAAGTGAAAGTCCTTATTGCATAACTAATAAAGCTACGTTTGATTACGCTTTAAAAAGTAGTTGAGTTTAAAATTTTTAGTTAAGTTGAGTTTAAATTTGTTTCGTACTAATATAATATCATAATTGACATAGTCTAATCTACTCTTTTGTTTGTTTTATATAAAATCTATAAAAATTAATTAAAAATTAATTTTCAATACACTTTCAATGCAATTATATTATTTTAAAATGAAAGTTATTTCATTATCACTTATCAGTTTTTTTTAATTAACTGAAAAGAAAAGAGTCTCATCTCAGAGTATAAAGTGATAATGTTTTTAAAAATTATAATTTTTAATATATTAATTTTGACTTTAATAAGGTCCATTTATACTAAAAGTAATTTAAATTAATATTCTCAAATATTACTACCTATATAAATATTTAAATTTTTTTTTTTTTGTAGAAGAACTCTTTTGTATGCATCAACCGAATACAGCTCTCAATAGATATGGTGACACTCGTTTTACAATAGAAGATATTGATCCAAGTTTATGTACTCATTTAGTATATCTTTACTTTGGTATTACAGATGCTGGTGAATTAGTATCAAAACATCCTTTAATTGATAATTATGGTGGTAAATATTTTGTATTTTAATTATCAAATTATTTAAAGCCCTAACAAATTATTAAAGTTAATTTTTATACAATAAACTTTCAGGAAATATTGTTAAATTTAAAAATTTAAAACGAAAAAATGATAAATTAAAAATATTAATTGCTATTGGTGGTTGGGAGAATGAGTCATCAGCTAAATATTCATCTGTAGCAGAAGATCCAATTAAACGGAAAAATTTTATTAGAAGTACTTTAGCTTTTATAAAAAGATATAAATATGATGGTATTGCAATACATTGGTGTTTCCCGGGTGTTTTTGGTGGTGATCCAATATATGATAAAATAAATTTCTCAAGATGGTTAAAGGAAATTAAAGAAGCGTTAGTTAATTTAAAAAGATTTATGCAATGAAAAAAGTATAATTAAATTTTTAATTTTAGATTTAGTAAAGATCAATTTATTTTAATGGCAATGGTTCAAGGTATTATAGATCATTCTGATTTATCTTATGAAATAAATAAAATAAGTGATAATGTTGATTATATATTTCTAACAACATATGATTTATATGGTGTATGGAGAACTAATATTGGTCTTCATAGTGGATTATATAAGGCGCCTGGTGTAAATGAACATTTTTTAAATGTTAATTTTATGGTTAAAGATTGGATTAGAGGAGGTATTTTAAAATTTTATGCGTTGCTTTTTATTTTATCTTTAATTATTCAATTTTAAGGAGCCAATCCAAAAAAACTAATTATGGGAGTTCCATTTTTTGGACGAACTTTTACTTTGGCTGATAAAAATCAAATGCAACCAGGCGCAAAATTTATTGGTGCAGGTAAAGATGGTGAATTTATGAATTATATGACACTATGTAAAAAAATGAAAAATGAAAATTGGAAAATAAAGTGGGAACCAACTGTAATGGGTCCATTCATGTATAAAGATGATCAATGGGTTGGTTATGATAATATTCGAAGTATAGAAATAAAAGTTGATTATATAATGAAAAATTCATTGGGTGGAGCTGCTGGTATTTTCATTGAAGATGATGATTATCGAAATAATTGCGGCAATGGATCTTATCCATTATTAAAAGCATTAAAAAATGCTTTAGATATTGAACCAAAAGAAAAATCACAGTTTGCTGTAAAAATTCAATTAATAAAAACAAATAAAAGAAGTAAATTATCAGAAAGTTTAATTGAACGCGAGGATCGTTTTGAATTATAAAAATATACAAATTGCATAAAGAAATTTATCAATAACCGATTTTTTAATTAAATTATAAGTTAAATTTTATTAATAAGTTTGATTAATTTAAATAGAGACGAGATAAAATAAATTTCAGATAATTTTTGCACTTGCCTAATATTAATTTATAATTCAATTTTGAATGTCGTTTTGCACTCTGTTTCAGTAAGCTTCTTTGATGACAAAAAAAGTTTTAGAAATATTAATTATTCACGTTTTTTTTGTACAGTTTTGTTTGGTTTTTTTCACAAATAGTAAATATAACTGAAAGCTATTTTAAATTCCTTACAAGCTTCTTTTTTTAAAAAGTAACAACTAGAATTGGAAATTTTAGATAGAGAGCTATATTTAGAAAAAAAGTTTATTTTGTTTTTTTTTTTTAGATTTTTTATTTAAACCATAAAATTTATATCAAAAGTGAACAAATGAATGAATATATATTAATGATTAATCATAATTTATATCATTTAACAATAACAACTTCATGACATTTTATTTATTTTCGTTATCTTTTATTTTTTAAGTCAATATATTTAATGTCTGTACATCTTATGTACTCTTACTTTCTTTTACGTACTTCTTACGTATCTTTATAGAAATACGTATCTTTTAAGTATATGAATTAACAATTTCAAAGTAGTTTTCCATATACTTAAAAATTTCTTTTCTATAATTTTTTATTCAAATAATGATATGTACCGCGATTTTAATTTTAAAACCTCAATAATTGAAAAAATATAAAAGATTTTTTACTAAAAAAAAAAATTTAGAAAAACATATTATAATATAAAATAACTTAAACTTCAAGAACATTATTAAAATAATATTACATTTTCAATATAATTAATACATAAATATTATATATCGTTTTTTAAAGAAAATAAAAAAAAAAAAATTAAAACATATATGATTTCCAAAAATTTCAATTAAAAATCCTACGAATTTCGAAATTTTATTTCGATATGTTTTTGAAAAAAACTTGCAATTCTTATTTTTATTATTACATACTTAAATTTCATTAAAATTTATTAAAAAAATAAGATAAATTGGACAAAATCTTTTTGAGAATTTCAAGATTAATTTAAATAAGCTTAAAAAAAAACAATTATTGGAATGATTGAGTTCATCAAACAAAAATAAAGTAAAAATTGTTTCGGTTATACAAAAAATTACTTTTCCAGTGGTTAAAAATATTTTCAAAATATGTTTGATAACTTTTTAAGCCATTACAAAAAAATATATATATGCATATATTTAAATTAATTAATTTATTCAATTACATATAATTTTTTTTTTTGCTTTTAACTCCGTTTTGAATATTACTGTGTTACAAAAATATCTTTTATTTTCTTTTACATAAGTTCATAAAATAAATTAAGATAAATTATCCATAAAAAATTTTTAATTAATTTGATTAAAACTATATTTTAATATTTTTCATAATAATCAAATTGTTATTGTTTAAAATTAATGAATAATATTAAATCAAATAATAAACAAATACATGAATTATAATTCCTTTATGTTATTAAAGTTGCACGATTTTCTTCAGTTAAAATATCATGAATATAAATGTCTTGGGATGTTGTTACATCAATCAATGTTAATTCTAAAACTTTTGATGTTTTATTGGGATCAAAATCATCAATTGAAATATTCTGTACAACTGTTGCAAATTTTTGACCAACTGTTAAATCACTGAAACGTATGCTATCTTCTAATGTCCATTCACCTGTTATTGGTTTAACACCTAAATAAAAAAACACGTAAATTTTATAGTTTTATATTTAAATTCAAATCTATTTACCATGTAATTTAGCTTGAATAGCTTGTGTAGGCAATTCACGACATTTAGCTGGTAATGTACGCAATGCGTTGATTTCAACGACATTTCTGTCACCACAATCGCAAAAGAAAACAACGCACATTTGATTTGGAAGTGCAATTTCTATTATACATCTAAAAAATTAATTTGAGTTTTTTTATCATATGTATAAGAATTTATAATGCTTTGCAATATTTTCTTTCGATACAATGTCATTTATTTTATAAATATTTTTTAAGTATATAAATGCAATAAATTGTAATTGGGAAAATAAATCAATAAATGTTTCTATTATATACCTATAATAAAATCCATCATCAAGTAGAACTGCATAAGATTGTCCAGCTTTGACCATATCTTCTGGAATAAATTCATCATTATCCTGGCAATAATTTTGTAATTCTGTCATCATATTTTGATATTGTATAAAATCATTATATGGTCGAACCTGTTTTAAAATTAAATTAAGCTTCAAAGTCAAAAAAATTTTAAAATCAAAAGAAAAAACTTACAAAAAAATTAAAAGGGTTTGAGGCAATTGTCACTAAAACATTAAATATTTCACCCTTCTCTGGAAAATAAACATTTGTATTCAATTCCGGTAATGAACCTTTAACAGGTGTTGACGGTACTGTTATCGGTGATCGAGCTGAATAATTACGATTAGATAGAGAAAAATCGGAAACCATTTTTGCTTGTAATGAAGTTGGAGAACTGCAAATATTATTGCTTGTTTCATTATATGTTGTTATTTTTAAATCAGCAGGAAAATCATTTGAACTAAAATATAAACACTATTAATTTAATAAAAATACAATATTATTAAAATTTTATTCTACATTAGTTCGTATTCCATTCGAATTGCATCATTAACATTGCACAAGCTTTGATTTCTTTCAATTCGAATGAACACAGTAATCTGTGGTACAACATTACGACTTAAATCCAATTTATTAAATGCCAATTTAACCTGATATGGGAAAAAAATTATAAAGATAAAAAAATGAAAAAATAATAAAATTAGAACTAACAATTGCAAGTGAATCTTTAGGTAATAGTGCTTTTAATCTTTGCAATAAAAATTGATTTAATGGTGGTAAATTATGCATTTTAGCTTTTAGAGCTTGTTTTGGGTATCGACTTAAAGCTGCACTCAATGATTCTAAACGAAATATGTTTGTGATATTAATTTCTTTAGTTAAACCAAAATCAACATAAAATATTTTAAACTCTTGAGCTCGAGAATTATATTCATCGTTTTCAGCTAGGCAGCCTCTATACCACTTGTTATCATCCTGATCATAAATTAAATATAAATTTGATGATTTCATTTCGGTTGAATTAATTTTATACTGATCTTGTTGAAATTTTGATTCCACTAATTGTGAAATGAGTTTCTAAAATTAAATCGTTGAAATTAGTTAAAAATCCATTTATACCAAAGTTCCTACCTGAACGTAAAATAAACCAGAATCTAAAACTTGCAAATAAATATCACCTTCATCAGTAATATGTGTAATGTTAACATTTGTAGGACTGTTCTGTTTTAATTCCGGTGCTGATGTATCATCGCAAATTTTATTTATTAACAACGGATTTAAAACAATGTCAACATTGGATGAGGTATCATACAAAACCGCTTGAATTTTAATAATATCATTTAAACTATCTAAAGAACTACTAACAGAAGATGTAGTTGACACATTTTTTGCCTCATATGTTTCCTTTTTAGTAAAAATTTGAGCAACTAATGTTTTGCCCATAATCATTTCGTTTAAGTGCTGATTTGCAACTGGATTTTCAGCAAAATCTTCCAACCCAAATAAACTAAATGGAACAGCTTGTGGTGGAAGTTTTAAGAATTTCTTATCACACACAAATAATTGATCCATTGACAACCAATCGTCATCACCAAAATCAATAAAAAAGCATAAGCATTTTCCGACAGCTTTATCCATTCTTTCAAGACGAACACGATGCCAACATTCAGATATGCATACCAAATACATTTGACCCGTTGTTAATGACCCAGGGCGTGTTTTATCTGTCAACATTTCTAAATCAATATCATTCAATAGAGAATCCAATTGCTGACTATATTCTTTGTCAACTATGCGAGCCCACACTTCTATAGTGGATGCACAATGTGTTATGTACAAGTTCCAATATTTACTATCCCAAGGTAGCTCCAATGGATCTATAACAATGTCATCTTGATCAGATGGTAAACTGTCTAAATATAGAAATGTAAAAAATAGAATTAATTAAATTAAAATGAAAAAGATATTTTATAATTTCAAGCTATGTTAATTATCTTTTTATAATTAAAAGAATATCGAATTATTATCAAATTACCTGTTTCACTAATATTCAAATTAGCAAGTAATATCTTATTTTTGTCTGAAGTTGATTCTATAACAAAAAATTTGGAATTTTCAATTAACGAAAGCCAATTGTCTGGTAAAGTCTGTTGAAATTTTGATTCGAAAAGCTTTGGAAGTCCATTTAAGAAAATTCCATTAATTGTATGATTAGTCTTTATTTCTTGATATATTTTTAAAATCAAATCTGATTTAGAATCTGTACAAACGGGATAAGATACCATTTTGGATTCTGTTACTTTTATTTCTTCAATTGCGATTGCAGCACATGCTGCTTTTGCTATTTCTGGATCATTAAAATATTTTGGAATAGTTGTGTAAGTTTTTCCATTTATAACTACACTACAAAGAACTTTTTTATTGAAGAATTTTGGTCGCATCAAATCAAATTTGGGTGTTGGAAATCCTCGCGCCGTACAGTAATTCATCAAAGATACTATTGAGTTCAAGTTTGTATCAAATTGATAGCTTTCTGTGGGTGCTAAAATCTAAAAATTTTTTTATAAAATTTAAAATAAATATAACAGTTGGAAATACAAAAATTTATAATTTACAATAATTAAATGGTTTAGATTACAGACCTTTTTAGTCTTATTTACTTTATTGTTTATCACAGCCGATTTTTCTGTATTAGTATAATTTGCAAAATTTTGCAATGAGTCTTGGGAACTTTGTCTGCTATTATTTAAAAATGTGTTTGATTTTTCACTGTATTCGCTAAGAGGAGATGTCGGAGGTGTAATGAGTTCATAATTCATTTCATTGACCGAGTTATTTTGTAATTTATTAATTTTTAACCGATCTTGTATTGACATAGAAAAAGGTCGAATACTAGATGTCGGAGTTTGTAAATTTTTAATTGTTGTTATTGGTGTTATTTGTTGTTTTTGTTGTTCATTATTTGCAGTTTTTGTATTGCTACCTTTATCTTTAATTTTTTCGTCATCTAAATTATTTTTTTTTGTATTTCTAACATTCATTAAACGATTTTGTAAAGTTGTTAAATTATTATTTGATTTTGATTGAACTCCTGATTGTTTTTGATGTTGTTGCTTTTCATTTTTATTTTGAACAGGTTGTCCATTGTGATGACTTTGATGTTCTTTTTGATTTGAGTCGTTTTTTTTATTGATGTTATTTTGCTGATTTTGTTTTTGGAATTGTTGTTTTTCCTTTGGAAGCGGTTGAACTTTTTGCGATTTCTGTGATCCTTGATTAGATTGTTGTTTGTTGAAATTTATCCTTTCGTGTAAATCCGGTTTAGGTACTAGATTTGCCATTAAAGGTTGTGGTTTTGAAGAGTGCTGCAAAAAAAAAAAAGAATTAATTTGTGATTTAAATATTTTGGTATATTTATGGGGTAAAATTCTTTACTATTTGAAAAAGATGTTTCATTCATTTTCGTTTCGAAATTTCAATCTATTTGTTAGGTTGGTATGATTGAAAGCGTGGGTTTAAAAACTCAATCGGTAAATTAAAAATTTCAAAATTCGGTAGAAAAGCGCTTAATACAACTTAGTATATTTTATATCCATATATATACATACATATATATATAGCATTATTTTGACCCGCTAAAAATGGGTTTTACTTTTTAAATAATTATTATTTCAACATATTTTAAAGTTAAAATGGAAAATTAACAAAAATATAAGACAACAAACATAAATACATACATCTTTATTTATTTTTGTTTTACATTAAAATTGTTTAGAAAACAGAGGCGGACTTTATGAAAAAGTATATTTCTTAATGCCTATCAGTACATATTCATCAGGTAATCCATTTTTTTAATAACTTAAATTCTAAGTTTTGGTTTACAATATTTATTTTCCGCTGTGCTGGCTGACAGATAAATCTTACCGTTTCCATAGCAACCGAAGTTTTTTCAATTAAACGAATTTACCATTTATGCAATTTTAAATATAAATGTATTCAATTTGAATTCGAAACACCTTTTTTTTATATAATAGATATGATTAATAAATATGATATTATACCTCATTAGATAATTGTCTGACTGGTTTCGATATGTTAGTATTATCTTCTGAAACATTTCTGTTACTACTGGAACTTGTGTTGTTATTTGAATCACCAATTCTTTGATTAACACTGTTTCGCTTTCCTTTATCATTTCCTAAATGCCAATAATTATTAATTTAATACTTTTTATTTATTTTTTTATTTTTAATTATATAAAATATATTATATACCACCATGTCTTCTATTTCTGGAATCATTTGTTGATTTTGCAGATGGTAAATTACGATATACATTAGATGAATATGAACTTTTATTCCAACTTTGATCAGTTTTTGATGGCATTCGATTATTTTGATTACCAAAAGAGCGTCTGGTTCTTTTCTTTGCAGTTTTTTGATGTGCAATCATATCAATAATATGAATTGAATCTTTTTTTGGTCGAGCACTAATGTAAACCTATAATATATTTGAACAAAATAGATTTTTTTATTAATTTCCATATATTTATAATTTAATTAATTACCTCTCCTCTATCATTAATTATTAAAAACTCTCCGGAGGATTTTAAATATTCCTCAGCTGATTTAAATCCCAAATTTTTAAATGGTAAATTTTTTCCTTCTATTTCTCGATACTCTTTTAATAATGTCGATAATGTTATTGGACATTTTTGTATATTTAAAAGTGATCGAAGAATATCAATTGGAGGATGAACTTCTGGTTTAAGTTTCGATGACATTTTTTTGAAGATTTATTTTGTATAAAGTCGAACCGTTTTAAATTAAATAGATTTTTTTTTTATCCGTTTATATAATAAATAATAAGTTTTGTTAAGTATTGTAATATTATTGTTTGTAGTTAACTTTAAATTAAATTAATATAATATGCATGTACGTATGTATGTTAAAAACAAAATTGTTTATAAAAAAAAAATTAAATAAAGAATATTAACAAAATCAATTAATTTAATTAAGAATTTTCATTTTTCATAGTTTTATAAAAACAAAGTTTAAGTAAAATAAATTATTAAAAAAAAAAAAAAAAAAAATTAAATTAAAATATAGGTCTAACTACAGTTCCATTACAATTATTTTTTTTTTTTTAATTCTATTTCTTCACATTATTTCAAATTAAAACACTTTGAAATTGAAATCTAAAAAAAATAATGACCAATTAAGATTATGCCACGATAAGTTGTTTCATGTATTTTCAGCCTCGTTTTGTTGGGGGAAATCTGAAAGACAAAAATAATACAATAATATTTTAGTTACGTGTGTAATGAAGATTAAAGCAAAACAATTTTTTTGATTTCCTGTCAAATTTAATGCATTTTTAAAAAAGTTGAAAGTTTCCAATAAATATTAATATTAGCCAATAGTTAAAATTCACATGCGAAAATATTTCATCTAGAACCGAATAACCGATACAGTAAAAATTATTAGACACGCATACCCCGATTTTTATGAATAGATTTTTGGGAGATTTTAAAGATTGTATTTTTTCAAAATATTTTTTTATTTAAATTTAAAATTTAGTATATATGTGCTTAGTTTAAATAAGAGACGGTTATATAATTTTATACAAACATAGGTGTAACAATGATGCCAGATCAAAATCAAATATGAAATACTTGCGATATCTTGTCTTTAAATCATTTTATGGCGAAAATTTCCATACCGGTGGAATATCTTCTTATTTCAGTATACGTAACAGGATTCATTTTTTTTATTCCTCTAGATCAGATTAGCTAATTATAAATTATAAAATTTAGGTACTGATCACGAATTAAAGCTAGAATTCTCTACCTTGCTTCTAAGTGCTTTAAAAATGAGTTTAAAGTTTTCAAAGACAAAAATTTAAAAAAAAACTTGGTTTTACATGGAAATTATAAAATATAGTTTGCTTATATATTCTTTTAGATTTTCATTCGAATCAGAGAAGTATTCCTATTGATTTACTTTTGGATTTTATTTTGTACAGCCTCTTCATTTGATTAAACATTTCAGCATTGAGATTTACACTCTGGTTTTTCTTGGCCGTTTAGTTTCTTATAAAGAATTAACTCAATTTTTTTACAATGAAAACTTTTATTTTTGAAACTGGAATTTTCATTTATGAAAATGTAATGATCAAGGTAAAAAGAGAGATGTAAGAAATTTTTCCTGAAATGTGTTGCATAAACTTAGAATAGACTATATATGCGATCTAGAAATTTATTTTGTTTTTGGGATGAGATAATATAGTAAGTAATAATTGAGTAGCGAGTTTTAAGTTCAATTTTACATATTTTTTTAAAGATCTCAAAAAATTAATAGATTTATTTTATAAGTGATACTGGTTAGTTCGATCCTAACAATTTTATATGTACAACTTATATAGAAAATATCTTTTTAATTATAAGTACCTACACTTCAATTTTTCCCAATATCTATTATTTTAACACTTAATTCTTTTTTTTTCAAATTTAAATTCAAAGTTTTATTTTCCCTTTTGTGATTGAGATAATCTGTTTTTTGTTGAATTTATCATTATTTTGCCATTTACCCTTTTGTTTTTGCAATTTGGTATAAGTTTTGAAGAGTTTTTTCGTATAAGATGAAAAAAATTGTTTTTGAATTAAAAAGTTAATAAATAAAAGTGTCGTTATTTCTTACATAATTTTCAATTTCTTTTAATTTAACTTTCTCTTTTGAGATTATTACAGTAAATTTTGTACTTATAATTATTTTATAGTCATGAATCATGATCATTATACCCATTAAACGAAAGTGATACAAAAACAGAAGTTATAAAGTAAATATAAATTTAATCGTTTAAACTAAATTATAAATAGGAACACTTGTATCATCCATAGCAGCTCCATAAGAATATATGTAAAAGTTTTTACAAAGGGTTTAACTTACACAATTAGTATTTCATTTATATGATTAGATTTTTTTGTTTAAATAAATTTCGAATTTATATGGAAAAAATACAAATACAAAAACTATTAAAACAATTTTTTTTTTATTTATAAAAGATTTATTTATTTTTCAATAGCTGTATGTATTTAATTACTTTTTCTTATTTATTTAATTTACTTTTCAAATTCTTATTCAAACTATATGTGATATGGTTTTAAAAGCAAATTTTTATGTGAAATAAATAAACAAAAAAGGAAAATAAACCCAAAATCTTATAAAAAAAATATTTGTATATATATAGGTACCTAAGTATATATATACTTTTTTTATAAGTTATATTTTACAGATACAGATTTCTCTTCATGTATTATACATTCAATTTCAATTTTTAGTACCTATATTATAAAAAAATTATTTTTTAAATTTAATACTACTAATTAGTTTAATTCTACTCGTCCATTTATCTGTTTACAAAATTGAAGCTGAAACAAGACACAAATTATATCTAATACAACATGAGTTCCGTTTTTCATCAGGTTCAAGGTCTAATGTCAATGCTTTAAAAATTTAACATTAAAAAACTGAAATGATTTTTATTAATGTTTACACTACTAAAATACTGATCTTGGGACTTTTAACTAGATTTAAGGAACACAGCTATGGTTCATGATTAATTACAAATACACTATTTTTTTAGGCCACCACTAAAGGCTAGGATAGAGTGTGAACATCTTATTTAAATGATGCAATTTCAAACCCTTGATATCGTTCAAATAAAGTTCAAAACAGAGCTATTCGTCTTATAAATTATCCCAGTGTTACCTCAACGCTCCCTCCCCTTAGCCATAGACACACAGTCTAGTCACTCACCCTGTTTTATAGATACCTAGTGGGCACAAACACCTGTTCTAAAGAAATAAAACAATTAATGCTTCCACTCAAAGTTTTCCAACGTGAAACAAGAAGTGCAACGGATACCCATCTCTACTTTGTCGAAGTTTTAGGATGGCATAACGCGGCATATGGAAATTCGTTTGTTATGTGCATGTCGAGACTTCCTTAAGTTGGTAGTTCGTACGCGTACGACTTAATTAATATTAACATCTTTCTCCTTAATATCCATTCAAATTTTCCCCATCCCGCATAATCCAAACATCCCTCCCTATAATCCCAAAATCCGTCCATATCCACATCCCTGTAACCACACTGTACATTTGTATCACAGGTTCATTTCTAAAGTTTGGTTCAAAAAGGGTGTGGTTTTGATGTGTTAAAGTTGCACACTACCCAAAGAAACATCGCACAATTTTAATAGGTGGCTTTCGAGCATTCCATTCCCTCGTAAAAAAAGAAAAAAAAAATTCCTCGTTTTAAGATGTCTCTTTATTTATTTTTTTTATAATTTGAAAATGGACACTTTTGAAAACCTTAATTTTGCATATTTAGTTTTTTATTCAAAAATTCCATATTGTATTGTGATATAATATTAGAAGAGTTACGATACAAGTATTATTCGAGCTTTTTGTGGAATTTATTTCATTACTTTTTTCCTTTTTTTTTTGGATAATTAACCAAATGATATTGTTTACAATTTAATTCCAAAAATACAGTAATCGAAAAAATTTTAAGTTCACATATTATAATTTAATTAGAAGTGATACGTAAAAGTGTTGATACAAACAATATTAACAAAGTTTGTAAATGTCAAAATTAGTAGATCACTTGTTTATTTTTTTCTCTTTTGGAAACTTTTGAAAAATATTTGATTAAAATAAAGAATGTTGTTGTTCTAACTATTAAGACGCGCAGCCTCCCCACTTTATTCATACAATGACTCTTCCAACTAATTTGAACTTTGTCAATCACTTCAACCATTTTGAAATTCACCTGCAGTATCTCTCATCCACTTTAATTCTTACATTCAATTTATTCATTAGGATAGGGCTAAAGAACTTTTTCATCTTCTTGCCAACAGCCTCTGCATTCGGTTTTGGGTAATATTGTAATATTTCCACGGGTTTATATTATTATAAACTCAAGTTAACGGGGTTTTTCTACTGTGATGAATTTTAGAACATAGATAGGTTTAGTTTCAAAGTCTTTTTTGTCTCGTTGCAACTGAGTTCCCCACAGAAAATCTTTGTAAGAAAGTAAGAGCCCTGTGAACTTGGAGGCCGTAAATCAATAGTTTTTTATATTTTTATTTACTTTATGATTTAAATTCAAAAATTAACTGAGTTTAAAATTGTTTAACTGGGTTTAAAACTTTTTTAACTGAATTACAGTTGAATGTAAAAACTTTTGGGGTAACTGTACAAGATAATATTCATTTAAATCATAATAAATGCAGACAAATCACATTTTTAATTAATATTAATTTAATTTTAAAAATATTTTTTGTATTAATAAGAAATTTAATGAATGAGAACAAATTTTTTTTTAAATGAATATTGGCTCATTGTTTTTTTTTTAATTTTACATAAAAGTCAATTTGTAAGGTTGTGTGTACTAAAAATAAAAATATAATTTCTAATATTACTCTAAACTTTACATTAATTTCTAATATTACTCTAAATTTTTAAAAAAAAATTTTTATTTAAAAATTTCACAATTAATAGCTTTAAATTTAAAATATTTTTGTATTTAAAGTGTATGGGAAAACGTATTCGATTGACATAAATTAAAAGGTTTTTCAATATGATATAGTACCGTTATATATATATATATATATATTTAGTTAATAGCCGCAATATTATATATAAAATTTCAACAACTTTTGTGTCAGCTGTTTTATTTAAAAAAAAAAAAAACTTAGTTTCACCTGAAAATTATACCCCTTTAAAATGGATATTTCCCGCCGATAAAATTATAATATGATTAATATTAAATTGCGAAAATTATATAATGTGTATGTAATATAGTATAGTATAGTATACATAATATAGGTACTATAAATATATAATATGAGCTAATAAAAAACCATAAACTGTAAAAATATGGATTTAGTTTAAATCATGTATGAAAAGGTGTTTTAACTCATATTATAATTAATATAAAACTTTGTCATTAAAACAAATTTGTCAAATGCAACAATTTAGTCAACACATTCATTAGTCAATAGTTATTTTGATACTTAGAAATTTTTGCAATTTTGCTTGTAATTAAAATCTATCAAAAAATTGATATTATTCAAACATTTATTATGCAAACAATATTGCTTTTATTTGATCAGCTGTTAGAGACAGTACAGCAAATTGGAAAACTTGTACTGTAAATATAAATATTCTTATCAAATATACTGAACTGAACTAAGAATTGATTTTAATGAACACACGTATAATTATTAAGAGAATTAGTCAGACTGTACTATCTAGGTAGACCTTATCACATGTAGTATGTCTTGAATTAGAATTAGATTCCAATTGTTGCTATATAGTACACTATTTTATATTTGAATTATCAGGTGTAAAAAAAAATTTCTTAATTTATTATATGTATCTGTGATTAGTAAGTTAATTATGTATGTTATGTGTATCAGTGAGTTATTTTATTTATTAATTATGTATCTGTGAGTTATAAGTGTAAATAAAACTAATAGTTTATATTTAATTACTTAATTATTATATATAGACCTATTAATATTATTCTTTCGTCATTTTAAATTGAAACAATGACGAAGGGTAGCTAAGCAAGATTTTATCAGATTTTTGAAAACAGTCCGTCAAATTGGAGGTTGAATATAATGTACAGTACCTTCAAGTATGTATTCAGTTATTTTTTAAATTTATTACACATATTTATATAATATATTTTTTAATAAAAACTATTAATAACTGTTTGAATCCTCGGTGATGCAGTGGGCAATCATTTGACTTATTAACCAAGAGTATGCGATGTGGTATCAATTCTTGTACAGATCATAAGATATTTAATTAAAAAAAAAAAGGTTATTGAAAAATAATTTTTCTTTACAAATCCCCATGGTGACCAAATATAAAATAAATATACAAATATAATATGAACAAAATAATTAATTTAGTAGTTATAAATTATATAAATAGAAAGTATTTAATTTAAGAAGCCCAAATGCCAAATAGGTAAAGGACTACAATAATATCAGGCAATGTTTACTATTGTCCTGGTACTAATTATAAATAAATAAATAAAAAAAAAAGTTTTTGAATAATGTTTTTAAAACGCCATGCTGACCAAATATATAATAAGTATAGTAAAATATAGAATATAATATGATAAAAATGGAAAATGAATAATATTAGCTTATAAAATTAATCAATAGTATATGTATATATATATATAAGAGCCACGCCTGAAAAGAAAAGACATGTTTCACTTCTTTATCACATTGTGTGAGGTCAGTATAAATATTTAAATAAATAAATAGATCAATAACTTATTTATCTATCAATAATACACCTTTATATGTATAAAATAATAATAACTAAAATCAAAAATAACTTTGCACAAATCAATTTTATTAACTTCAAACAATCGAATTTATGTTTACTAAGATTTTTTTTTTAATTTAAACTTCCTTCAATATAAGATTCAAATTCCAAATTAAATAAAATTCGGAAAACTTCGATATACCTACAAATATGTTGACTGACACAAAAACTATTTAAATCATATTCTTTAAACAAATGGTTCAATAAATAATATAAACACTAACAGTTCACTATAATACAACAACATATGGTGGTAGTTAAATATAAATAAACATTTTCGTTCACTAATTAAACCATAGGATATCTATTCACTACATATATTGAATGACTCAATTTAATTGATTACTTAAGCGAAATATAAACTATTTTAAACTGACTTAAATTTTAAAAAAAAATTTTGTAAACTAATCATTTTCTTTTTTACCGGAACATTTTTTTTTTAATTTTGCAATTCTATTAAAACTATTATGAGAGAGAGACAAATACTCAATTTTCGAGACACCGTGTCTCTGTAAAGTGTATAGTATAGACCACGGGTGGGCAACAGTTGGAGACAAAGGGCAAATTTTTTTCTTAAAAAAAAGTCGCGGGCCATTTTTTCTGTATATGTAAGATTAGGTATTTATTTTTAAGTATAAACAAGCGATAGAATCTTAATTTTTTTTAATAAACTATTTTCATTTAAATAATATTATTTTTTTATTAAATTCATTTAAATAATATTAAATATAAATTAATTTAACTATAATTGGATTTATAAATTTAAATAAAACAGTTTAAAGTAATATTAATTTATTTAAAATACTTTAATAATTGTTAATAACAATTTATTTTTATAGTAAACTCAAAATATATCTCCAATCAACGGCAAATATTTATTGAAATGTCAAATATAATTCATCATTATATTTGTATCATTTTGAAATGTAGTAGATGTTAAATACGATTTTTATAGTAGATGTAAAATAATGTAATGTAGTAGATGTAATAACAGCACAAACAAAATGCTTTCTTTTTTGAATATTCGTTTTTGAAGTGAATATTTTTTTAAAGTGAATTTTTATTGCATATTTCAAATGTACTATTTTTGCTATCGGGCCGGATAAAATATTAAATCGGGCCGTAACCGGCCCGCGGGCCGGCTTTTGCCCACCCTTGGTATAGACTAAAATTGTCTGTCTATTCTATAGGTAGTAGGTACTAATGTTGTATATAAATATTTTGAAATTTGTTCTGTTTTTTCTTATCTTTATTTTATTTTTCATTTTATTTTTCATTTGTATTTAATTTTAATATTATTTTAAAAGTAGAACAAAAAACTTGACAGAAAAATCACTTAACGTTGAAATTTGAAAAATTAAAAAAAAAAACAACAAAAAAAAAAGTGTCTTCTCTCTCTCCCGTTATTAAGAAAACAATTTATAGTAACAAATTTTTATTTTACCAAAAATTTGAAAATATATATATATATATATATATATATATATATATATATATATTCATACAAAATACAAATTAATATAAAAAAAAAAAAAAAATACTCAATAAATAAATAAGTACACATACCTAGCCTCAAAATCAAATGAAAATAAAACACAAATAAAAATATTTTGCGAAAATGAAGAAAAAAAAAAAAATTTTCTAGGTCAAAAAATAGCAAATTATAAAATCAAAAAAAAATTAAAAAAAAAAAAAAAAAAAAAAAATTGCAAAAATTTTCTTTGACTAATGTATATATAATACCCGTATTATTATTGAAAGTCATTTCATGAAAAGAAACTTGTTGAATATTAATATAAAATTCAAATAAAAAGTTTTGCAAAAATTTGCGTGCAAAAATCAAAAAAAAAAAATTTTTAGAAAAACAAAAAAAAAACTTTAGAAAGTGGATTATTTTTTTTTTTTTTTTTAATTGTAATGTTGCACACTTATTTTTAAAAAAAAACTACATACATTTGTCAAAATCTAACTATTATCTTTTCTGTAGACATATATACGTATACAGGGTGTCCCGGGAATAACGTGCCATAGAACAGCAGATGATAGTGGAGTTCAAAACGACCAAAAAATTGTATGGGAAGGGGGGGTCTATCTCCAACCCATACGGAGTTAAAAGGCCTTAAAGATCCGATTTTTAAAAAAAATTATATTTTTTCACTAAATTTTTTGATGTTTTGTTTTTACCCATAAAAGCAAAAATCTAGTAGCTAAAAAAAAAATTTAACGTGCACTTTAAAGCCTGTTGAATTCTTTTTCTAATTCATAAAAAGTAATGCATATTGCTCTTCTAAATTGGAAGTTATAATGATTTAAAGGTTAAAATTATGAGCATTTTTTTAGGCATAAATTGCTTTGAACCCTATTGCTCAAAAAATTGAGCAATTACCATACCATTTTTTTTTTCTAAAAAAAATATTTGTTTCTCTTCGAACATTTTGAAACCTAAATTTTATTCTTATCTCAAAAATCATAAAAGTTATAACCAAATAAAGTTTCAATAAAATACTTTTTTCCTTTAAATAAATTTCTTCAAAAGATTTTATTGTTGAAGAAATTAAAGTTTAAGATTTTTTTAAAGTTTGAGATAGACCCCTTCCCATACAATTTTTTGGTCGTTTTGAACTCCCCTATCATCTGCTGTTTTATAGCACGTTATTCCCGGGACACCCTGTATATTGTATATGTCTACATCAGAAA
Organism: Dolichopus griseipennis; assembly: GCA_963082915.1. Lineage (NCBI taxonomy): Eukaryota > Metazoa > Arthropoda > Insecta > Diptera > Dolichopodidae > Dolichopus > Dolichopus griseipennis. The sequence goes on along the minus strand of OY720445.1, from coordinate 20,792,597 downwards.
AGAGAACATTCAAAAGAAAGAGGGTTGGTCTGCTGACTAATGACTTTTTAGTATTTATTAGTAAATAATACTGTGAGAGAATTGTCATATTAATAATTAATTAAATATTTAATAAATTACCTATTTTAAATTATTATGATACCTAATAGAATAGATTGATTGGAGTGTTCTTCCCCATTAAGTATTTTGGGAAATCATAACCTAGATTCTCAACACCTTCTTTAACCTAACCGCAATAGAATAGAACTAATTCAAAAGATAGCTTAGTGACTTTAATATTTGAAATATAATTTAAATAATAGAGAAAGAGGAGAAAAAACTAATTCTTAAAAAGTAATATTCAAAATTGAAAAACTAAAATAACATAAAAACGTAATATAAACATAATGTCAATATAAATGTACAATAAAACCTAGATATAAAACAAAAATGAACTGCAAGATTAAAAAACAAATTCTTAAATAATTAAATTAAATTAATAGTATATAAATTAGTTAAGAAATCTAGGGACTACTCTCAAGATTGTAACTTAGAAAAGATAATAAATTTAAATAAGTATATTGATTAATTAAGATTACCTATCAAAATAGATTTAAGATACAAATTTAGGAAAGATGAAAAAAATATAAGAAAAATTAGAATCAGCATACAAAGTACCTGGCAGCCGAGTGCTTTACCAATATTGAGTTATACGTAATATTTAAATAAATAAATAAATAGATTGATAAAATTTGAGGCTTCGGCAATAAAATTTTTACAATTTTTTGACATTTAAACTAAAACTGAAGAAAGGTGTTGAGGAGCACAATGATTTTCTAGAAAAGAGTATAAAAATGGAAAGAAAGAAGGAGTAGGGAACTCTGTGAAAATTATGTGCCGTTGCTGCGTGATTTGATGAAAGGTGTGAAAGATGGTTTGTTTTTGGAAATCTTAACACATTAGATTAATTTCTCATTTTGAATCATTTCTCATTTTTGAAGATACATACTTCTTTGTTTTTATTTTTGCTTTTTCTTTAAGCTAATGATTTGTTTTATTTAAGATAAAAGAATTAGAAAATATACACATATATGTAGTATGTACTTATATAAAAAACAAGTGATGAAAAATACAAAGGGTTTTTAAAATATACATTTTCAATATTATATAGTGTTTCATACTGAGTTTAGGGTAAAAATTATATTTAAAAATAAATGATAATATTATAATTTAGTTATTTCATCAATTCATTATTAATTATGAATAATACTGAAATCAATACTTAGAATATAATCCTAATGAAGTCAAGAAAACCTGCTAACAATTGAGAAAAGGTTAGAGCTTCAATTTTAACGTTTAATTTTGGAAAAATATAAACTGATGAATAAGTTACTGATTTATAAAAAAAGGAGAGTTTTAATTTTAAATCCTTATAAACATTCAATGGGGGAGGTTTCCAAAATTTTTACTAAGCATATTAAAATAATGATTCTCAAGGATGTTTTCCTCGAAAAAAAAATTTGTTAACCGACTCCTACTAGTTTCTAAGAATCGAACTCCACCTAAAATTTCAAGTCTCCAGCTTGAGCCGTTTAGAAGATATGTGGGGCCAAAAATTTTTCAAAACTTAAGTTTTACATAATGGTAAATTTTAGTGCCATATGGCAACCCTATACATTTTCCTTTTAAACATACCTAAGATTTAGATTCAGATTGATATATACCTAACAGAACTTTTGGCAAAACAATTTAAATATAGGGCTTTTTTCGACCTTGCCGGACTGTAGTTCCGGAACGGGAGGGACTAAGGAAACACGTTCTTCCATGAAAATTTTTTTTTTGCAATAACTAGCCATAGTTTTAAATTCTTTTCTCTATTTCTAACGGTGTAAAGGTTTTTGTAAACATACGGACAGACATACAGATAAACGGACGAACAAAGTAAAACTAATAAGCACATTTTTTCAAAAAATTTTAAAAATGCTCTACAAGAAATGAATTCATTTATTCGTAAAAAGCTTATGTTTTTTTATTAAATATTGAAAAAAGATTGATTTTTAATGATAGGAAAAAGTATTTTTTTGATGTTTCAAACATTTAGCCTAAATACGCAATGAAACGGAAGTTCTTAAGAAAATAACGGTAAGTCTAGATAGTAAAGGTTTCCCTTTTTTGACCTTAAATATATAACTATTGTCTATTAATAACGCAGCTATTTATCAACATTTATATATATATATATATATATATTTTTTTTTTACATTTTTAGTTCATACATACATAGGCAATAGTTAAATTTGTACACTTTTAATTGCACAATTGTAATAAATATCGGTCTAGATTTAAGATACGAACCAACTTATTTAATTGTTTAAGAAGTTAGTTATCAGTGCAGTTTTGAATATAACTAATAATTAGTAAGTATAATTAGCATAGCAAGAACTTTAACAATTTAGAAAGAAATTTTAACAAATTTTAAACTATGAATTATGATTCTAGAAATGACATGTGAAATTTGATAAACAATCCTGCGGTATGTTGTGCCTCTGCCTCCAGAGTATTATTATTGCTACTTGGTTCAACCTAGATAATACTAGGTTTAGATAATTTTTGTGTATGAATTTAATTCTTTGTATTTTTGTCAATCTTTGAACGTGAGTTGTAGATTATGCTTATGTGGTTAATGTGAGAGTTTTTTTTTGGCACAGTGTCCACCTTAGTTTCTGAATTAGCCAATTTTGGTATATCTTCAGTTATCTTATCATTTCAGATATAAACCCTACATTTGTTTGAAGTTATAATTATATTTTGTAAAATAAAGATAAAATGTTGAAATTAAATGCCAAAAAGAAAAATATATAAATCTTATACATCAATAGTACCGTCAATATGTTTAAATTTTATGATGTGAGATTATTTAATAATAAATTGATGCATTGTTATGTATGATAAATGCTGATATAGATTTTTAATTATGCAAAAAACTAAAATAAACAAAGATTTGGAAAATTTTCTGAAAAAGTTATATAACATGTGAGAATAATACATTTTTTTTTTTTTTTAATTATACTTTTATAAACAAAAGAATTAATAAACGAGTACATATAAAGTTGAAAAATAATAATTATATTGTGTTTTTAATTATTATAATCATGAAATATTTTGATTATTGTGCAGCAAATTTCTGTGGCCAAATGATATAATAGCTTATGTCAACATAAGCGTAAAATGAGATAATGTCATAACTGAATTCCCAATTTGTTTTTCTTTCTTCTAAAATTTTTCCAGTAAAAATACGTTAAAAACTAACGGTTTTTTGAAACAAAAATCTAATAGCTTACGTCGTTATTATCGATATTTGCATTTTGTATAATAGCTTATGTTAGAAATTGTTCTTAAGTTATACAATGACAAATATTAATTTTAAATTAAATAGCTTAAGTTTTATGATTTAGGTTAAAATAAAACTCTTAAAATAATTAATCGTTTTTTTAAAAAAGCTTAAGTTCACATAAGATATTTTTATCGTTGTGTTTATCATATATTGTTTAAAATTATGTTGACTTAAGCTATTATAAAGAATTATTAATTTCTAAATCAAGTAGACTTATGTTATTTAAGATATTATAACGAAAGTTCGATTTCTTCATCAAGTAGGCTTATGTTATTTAAGATATTATATCGTTTAATTTTTTTCAAAAATGCATTCTTATGTCAACATTAGTTATTTTATTGAAGACAAATGAAGTCACGTTTAAGTACTTAAGATAAAAAATTGTATAAAATAGTTTTGCAAACATCTTAAAACATATTTAACGTTTCCTTTTAAAAAGTAAAAACGATTTATTTAAATTAAAAGTGATTTAGATTTGAAATATTAAAGTTGTGGCAAAAAACATAACAATAAATTAATTAAAGTTTTAATTAAAAGAGTAAGTACCTAAATACTAATCAGAAAGAAATCAACTAAAATTCTATAATTTTTATTTATTAATTCTTGCTTTTATAATTTTATTTTTCATTATTTTATTTGGCGTTACTGTAATATTTCGAATAGAAACAGAATTTATAATATTGCCTGCTTAAATTTGTTCAAAATTACTAACTGAAAATGAATAGGGCTAATAAAATATTGTCGATGGCAATTGAATTAAATGCCAAAAGAAATTCTGGAAATAATAAAGAAAATTACCAAATTCGCGAAAATACTGGTAAGTTGCAAAATGAATTTTGGAAATTTATTCCTACTAGTTTCACTAATTGGATAATTATATTTTTTCAAAGAAAATCCTCCAATTGAAGAACAGCAAACTTTATTAGACTTAATTGAAAACGCTGACGAAGAGTTAAAAGACCCAAATTACGTTCCAAGCGATAATGAATCAATATCATCTAGTCTTCTGAGTCAAGAAACTAAATCGGCGGGAAAATTTTTGGAAAGTCAATTTTTAATGGAAATTGATGATAGTATTCGAGAAAATCAACAGCTGGAATTTGATGAAAATAGTGACATCAGTCGTATTAAAGAGAATCAGAAAGGTCGAAAAATCAAACGAAATGCTGGAAAACAATATGTAACAAAATCTGGTAAATTAGTGGGACATAGAAAGGTCAAAAAACTAGAAGATTGTCGGAAAAAATGTAATTTAAAAATTTCGTTTGAAGCTCAAAGTGAAATTTTCCAAAACTATTGGGCATTGGGTTCCCAGCAATTAAGACAGAGTTATGTGTCTGGATTGATTGATGTACAGGATAAGAAATTTGCAAGACAAGAAAAAAGTACGTCAAAACCACGAAATCGAGATAAAACTAATTACTATTATTTAGATATCAGAGGCGAAAAAATATCAGTTTGCCAAAAATGTTTTAGGTACACGTTTTGTGAAACAGAGCAATTCATTAAAACTACTGTTAAGAAAAAATTGGAGTCTTCAGGACCCACAACTTCTGCAGACGGACGTGGTCGCCATACTAACCACAAAAAAGTTTCCCCAGATGTACAAAGTGAAATAATTGATTTTATTAAATCATTCCCGGCGTACGAATCACATTACACACGGCGTGATACGTCAAAAAGGTATTTAGTCAGTGATTTGTCCATATCGGAAATGCATAAATTGCACTGCGATAAGTTATATTCAACACATGTTTCCATAACTAAATTTGCTGAAATATTTCATTCATTAAATTTATCATTTAAAAAGCCAAAAGCTGACACCTGCCATAAATGTGATGTTTTGAAAATGAAAATTGATATTGCAACAGAACAGGAAAAAGAAGATCTCAAAACTCAACACGAGGAGCATTTAAAAGCTGCTGATGCAGCATATTTGAGTAAATCGAAAGATAAAGAAAAATCCATCCAAGATCCCACAATAAAAACTTTTGCTTTCGATCTTGAACAATGCCTACCAACACCTTTCTTACAGTCATCAGTATCTTTTTATAAAAGACCACTATGGACATTTAATTTGACTGTACATAATTTCAGCACTGGGCAGCCTATTTGTTACATGTGGCATGAAGCTATTGCACGTCGCGGTGGTAATGAAATAGCGTCATGCCTTTATCAACATTTGAAAACTTTGTCCTCAGTGACAAATCACATTATTTTTTATAGTGATTGCTGTGCAGGGCAAAACAAAAATGCTTTTGTGGCAACAATGTTTCAACTATTTATGCAGGAAGAACATTCTGTTGATACAATAGATCACAAATTTTTGGTGCCAGGCCACACGCATATGGAATGTGATGTGGACCATTCTATAATTGAAAGGAAGAAAAAGAAGACTTCTATGAAAATTCACCATCCCCGGGATTGGTACCAATTTGTGCGATCTGCAGGAGTGAAAAACAAATTCATAGTATTTGAAATGACACAAAACCATTTTATGAATTTTTCTTTGCTTTTGAAGCAAAAATTTATGTGGCGTAAAGTCGATAATAATGGAAAAGCATTTTATTGGAAAGATATTAAATGGCTGCGGTACACAAAACAGTTTGGTACAATATTATTCAAAACTTCTTTCAACGAAAATGAGGCATTTCAAGTATTAAATTTGCATCGTCGTGGCATTAATTCAATTTCAGAAACAGATTTACAAAAATCTTATAATTGTGATGTACCAATAAGTATAAAAAAGAAAAAGGATTTATTAGACATGATACCACTAATTGATCAATGCTACCATAGCTTTTACGAAAATCTCAAAACAGAAGATATTTTAGATTTTCATCCAGATTTGACAGAGGAAAACGATGAATAATTTAATTTTTCCTTATACATAATGTGCTACAAATACATTTTTTTCTTTAATTATTTAAAAATATTATTTTTCTATTTTTTCTATATTAGTTATAAATACATTCTTACATAGTTACAATATAATATTAATAAATTCTTGTTTCTCAAAGAAAGATTTAATTTTTTTATGAAATTTATTATCTTAAAAAAAATTACAATATATTATGAATTTGAATTGAATAAAAATGTTATAAAAACTATTGGGAAAGCTTGCTTAATTTCATTTTAAATTCATAATGCTGATAGCTTAGAATAAGGAGAGGAGAGTCTTTGCAATACGATAAAATATCTTATGTCAACTTAAGGTCAACTTTTAGGTAAACTTATTTTAATAAATTAGCTTATGTGACATAAGATTCTTTAATCACAGTAAAACAAAATTTTAATAAAAGCTTATGTTAAAAAATAGTTATTTTCTCTATTGTTATTAAAATTTTTTTAATTAAAATTAAAAAAAAATGTTGGAAAACATTGTTGTTGTTTTCGACTTGAATATCGGGACGAAATACTGATTAGATTTTTTCAGGCATCAAATTAAAGTTTCAACTTGTCATATCTCGAAATTGAATTATTCAACTTAAGCTATTATATCATTTGGCCACAGATTTATATTACAATAAAGAAAAAAAAAACAAATATTAAAATTGCATTATAAACTGCAAAATAAACAAATGAGCTGTTTATTACTTAGAACTAAATAAAATCAAATAAAAATTCTGAAAAATTTTATCTTTATAGTTTCAATATACGTAGGCATACAAAAATTTAAGTAGGTTTATTGCAATAAGATTTTTAAATTTTTTTAATATGATTGTCAAGATCTCAGAGCAGATGATTGAAACATTTTGATAAGAAATATTTGTATTTAATTAATGATTTAAAAAATAAAAAGTAAATATATATATATGTTAATTGAAAATATATATAATATATTTTTCGTATACTTATACAGAAAGGAAATTCAGATTAATTTGAAGTTGATAGTAGAACAAATGTGAACTAGATGTGTGCTCTTAATTTTGAAGAGTTTTCAACTTTTTATGAAATGATTAATTAAAAAAAACTACAAATTTTAAAAATTTTTTTTAAAATTTTTATGAAATTATTAAAAAAAACAACAGATTTTAAAAAAATTTTAAAGTACAAAGAAACAATGTAGCAAATTTAATAAAATTTCCTTTGAATGTTTGAATATAAAAAAGGGCACATTTATTTAATTCTTGTACCTATTATATTTTTTTTACTAAATATTTTTGTATAAAATTGAACCAAAAGCGCTAAATTATATATCTTCAAAATAAATAGATAATACTAGTTACTAGTCCTAGAAATAAAGTCGAAAAAGACAAAGTTTAAGTTAGCATAACATAAATTTAGAAAAAAATAAATAAAAATTAAAATACAATGGGTTTCACAAGAAAAGTAGGTAAGTTACATACCTGCCTAGATCAACTATAGCACCATAACGTATAATAACTGCAATAATGAATAAATTATAAGTTAAAATGAAGAATTAATTAAATATTAAAAATTAAATATGTTTTAACAACAGATCATTGAACAAAAAAAAGTACACGTAATTATTAAAAAATTTATATAAATGTATGTATCTATCTACACTGTATACAATATATTTTAAATATACATAGGTACATATACTGTTTTCATAATGAAAAAATAGGTATGTATGATATTTAAGTATAAAAAAACGTTTTGGTATTTTGAATTTGCCAAAAAAAAAAAAACATATTATAAAATTAAAATAATATTAACTATTCAAAAACCGTATTTTATCCTGAATGAAAAATTTAAAATATAATTATAAAATAAAATGTAATATGTGATCGCATATCACAATCTATAATTTGTTAAAAATATTATAAGAACCTTCTTGTAAAGATATTTCAAAGTTTTTGTTTATCATTATTACTTTCAAAAAAATTTTTATCTTACTTTTGTCATTTGTGTTATCAAATATAAAAATTCTTTTAAAGCAAAACATTAAAAAAAACCAAATGTTTTGTTTCTTTAAAATGATTTTTAACAAAATTTTCCACTACATATTGTACATTCAGATTCATGCCAAAATTTTAAAACATAAAATTTAAAAATATGTTCATGTTTTGAATAAATATTTCCAATACTACATATGTTTTTTTTTTAACTTTTAACTGTTCGAAATATTTCATAATTTGCAAATTGATTTCAAATATTTAAATCTACTAATTGATAAGTTCATTAATAAATTTAAATAATTTAATACAGTAAAAAAAACAAGATTAATACAATAATTAATAAAAAAGTTTACCTAATGTATTTTTAAAAACTGTTATGCAAAAAAATTAGAGGTCAATTATATTTAATTTATTCAAGTAAATATTTGCATTATTTTATGAAATTCTTCTAGTTAAAGACAAAATTGAACTGATAAACTATGAACATACCTACTTATTTCAATTAAATTTTAATAACATCTATGAAGATGCAAATTGCAAATATCTTTTATACGTAGGTGCAAAGTAACTTATTTTTATAACTTTTCTTGTAGGTTTTAAGTTTTTTATTCTCTATTTAATATATTAATTGTAAAGATAAAAATAAGTTAATGTACATACAAAAACTTTCTAAAATTTACTCAAACCACAAAAAACCCAATATAAAATAATTTGGGGTTTCATAATTGCAATTGTACATAAACAATTATATAAAAAGCTCTGTATATATTTGAAATAATTAATTTCATCATTAATAAATTCCTTACAAATTTAATCTGTATCACATCCAACAACAAGTTAAATTAAAACAGTAAAAGGTATATAATTACTGATCTTTTTTTTTAAATTATAAAAATTTAAATTTATGCGAAAAATGACTGCTCCACTTATTCGTATCTACCTTAAAATTATCATGATAGATCGTGGCAAAATTTTTTTTTTTTTTTGTTGCCATAGCTATACAGCAAAAATATTAAAAAATTTTAAAAAAAAGTGAATATTTTTTTTTTTTAAACTCACAAAGCAATAAAAAATTTTAAATTAAAATTTAAATAATATAAAAATAAAATGAAAAATCTATAATTTTTTGTATTAAAAATAAATAAATAACAAAAATAAATATTTTTTACTTTTTAAATCCTATTAAAATAAGTGACACTCAAACTTAAAAAGCTCACTAGTACCGCGATATCTAAATTCCAACTGGACTGGATCTTAATTGCATTTATTTTGTATAATTTGTATGTAATGTAATGGCATTTCAAATTTGTTGACATTTCATTTTTCTCCACAGTTTTCTAAAGAATGAAAGAGAAATAAAATTGATTGATTTTCTCTTTCGTTTTGTAATGAAAGACCCACGGCACACAAGCGATTAATTTTGCAAATTTTATAATTTAAAAAGCAATTAGAATTTTACGCAATTGAATTTAAAAATAAAATTTCATACAAAAGATTTGTCTAAATATTGTACTGCATTTATTAGGTTTATACACCAATTTATTGAATTTTTAATTATTCTTATTTAAAAATTTATATTTTTATTTAAATTAAAAGACAAATAATTTAAGTAAAATATTTATATAAAACTTTTAAAATACAATTGGATTACGTACAAATAAATTATTAATAGCTCAAAAAAGAGTTTAAATTAAATGATAATTATTTATTCGTTGATTTTAGTACCTAGCCTACAGCAACAAAATACAAAATAAAATTTTTAATTCTAATATTAAATAGAATTAAAATTTTTAATATTACTTCAAGTTAAAATAGTTTTCAAAGAAAGTTTTAAACTTTAGTTCTTCGATAAATTTACAAAAGTACCAAAATACAATAGAAAATTATAGTAAATTTACTGCATTACTTCTTTTGGCAAAACATGTTAAAAAATGTCAACCAAAACGTCAAATATAACGTCATTTGAAAAATTGAAAGAACGTTTTTTTGACATTTAAAACAATCCTTCTTTTTTAAAAGTGCTATCGTGAAGTAAACATGGCACCCACGGTAAGAATAATAAAATTTAATTATTTTAATAGTTATTTAACTTAAAATTTAATTATAATGAAAAAAAAATGTTGCTTGATAATTATTTAAAGTGAATATGTAAAATTATTTGCTCAAGATATACGGATGATTAATATATTTAAAGATTAATTCTATACATATTTTATGATTTTAGGCCAAACAAACCAAAACTGAGCAAAAGCCTAAAGCTGCCGAAAAGCCAAAGGCTGGAGGCGAAAAAACTGCTAAAGGCAAAGTTGAAAAACCAAAAGCTGAGGCCAAACCAGCACCAGCGGCAAAAGATGCTAAAAAGGCAACTGTTGCAGCTGCTGTAAAAACTGCAGCAAAAGAAACAAAAGCAACTCCCGCTGCAAAACCAGCACCAGCTAAAGAAACTAAAAAAGCTGCACCAGCAGCAAAAAAAGATGCTGCTCCTCCTAAGAAAGATGCAGCACCAGCAAAAGATGCTAAAGCCCCAAAAGCAGCTCCAGAAACAAAAAAAGCTGCTCCCGCTAAAACTGCAGCTGCCAAACCCGCTGCTCCTAAAGCTCCTGCACCAGCTAAAAAGGAAGCTGCAAAACCAGCACAGCCAGCTCCAGTTGCAGAAGCAGCCAAAAAGGAAGACAAACCTAAAACTGAGAAACCACACAAAGCTGTTGCCCCTAAACCAGTTGCTGCCAAGCCTAAAAAGGGTGTTGTTGCTGCAGCAGCGGCAGCTACAGGAAAAGGACGTGTTGTCAAGAAAAACGTTCTCCGGGGTAAAGGACTCAAGAAAAGGAAAGTTAATTTAAGGTTTGGCATTGATTGCACAAATATTGTTGAAGATAACATAATGGATGTTGCTGACTTTGTAAGTACTATTCAAAGTTTAAATTTCAGACGAAAGGTCACAATATGAAATCGACAATAGTTCTTCGTGGCTAAAAATTTAAAAATTTCTAATTAGGAATTGAAAACCTAGATAAAATTTTAGTGTTCTCAGTCCTTAGTGTGCAATCAAGTATCTATTGAAAAATTCAGCATCAAATGATCAGAAAGACAGGGTAGACATTGATTGGTTACATAGCCACACGGCGTAACCCAGTGTTGTAACTGTTTTTTCTTTTTCATTAACTCTTCAAGAAAAAAAAAAAATAAATTAATAAAATGCTTCAATTCAATTAAATGTTAAGTAGTTTTGAAATTGTGGATTTTATCATGTAAGTTGAATTTTTAATTATAATTTATTAATTATAATTTGTTTATAAGTTTATTTAAAAGTTGAATACGCGAAATGATTTCATTAACGTGATCTTGTATAAGTCTTAAAAAAATTTCTATTATTATTTATTTTATATTCAAAGAATGTAATTATTATTTTCTAATGAGGATATATTTTTTCCAAATGTTACTTAGATTTTTAACATTCAAAATTAATTATTTTTTTGTTTTTTAATTTTAGGAAAAATACTTGAAAAGTCGTATAAAGGTAAACGGTAAAATAGGCAACCTTGGAAACAACGTTACATTAGAAAGACAAAAAATGAGAGTCTATGTTAATTCCGATGTTCATTTCTCAAAACGTTATCTTAAATATTTGACTAAGAAATACCTTAAAAAGAACAGCTTGCGTGATTGGATTCGTGTTGTAGCAAACGATAAAGATTGTTATGAATTACGCTACTTCAGAATTAGTTCAAATGACGATGATGAAGAAGACGCAGAGTAAATTAATGTAAATTAATCATTGTAAAATGCTTAAGAAACATAATTTTAAAATGCATAAATAAAAATTTATAAAAAAAACCAATTAGAATTTTTTTACTTGGAAACATAATTTTTGAAATACAGGTTTAATGAAGTTTTTACCGAAATTATTGAATTGTTTACTCATTAAGACTTTACGTTAATTTTGGCGGATATTTGTGTGGGTTTTTAAATTATATGGTCAAAGTTGATTTGATTTACTTTGTCATTTGATGGAAATTGTCTTGAAAGTATAAAAAACGCGGATTTTATAAAAAAAATATATATTTGATATAAAATAAATAACAAAAGATTTATAACTTTGTTCTATATTAAATTAGCTAAAATATAAAACACAAGAGGTAGAACTATATTATCAATTTGATCTGTATAAGCTTCTACTAATGACACTAAAATAATTGATGCTGAAGTTAATGTAATCTGTACATTATCCAGAACAATCAAATTTAAAGAGTATAGTTGAGTTACTGTAAGGCCTTGTAAAATTATATTTGCAATCAATCCTTCAAATGATTTTTGTGAATCTAGGAAAAAGAAAATTTAAGTTTAAATTCAAAATTAAAAATAATGAAATTATATTTACAAGGTAATATATGCTTTCCAAGCTTAGATCCAAATATACTTGCACTAGTATCACCAATTCCAACGGTCAGTACCCCAGATATCAATATTAATAAACTATTTGGAGCAATTGAATTATTATCCACTCCACAGGTACAAGGTGTTATCCATAAAGGTAAAGAACAACCAATAAGTAAATAGAAAGGTGTAAGAGCAATATTTCCAACATCCTTCTCATCGGCAAAAACATTAAATGATTGTTTTAAAATATCATTAAATGGATAAATTTCTATAACTCTCATAAGTTCTAATAATAAAATTCCACAAAGTGCTACACCTGTTGATATATAAAGTAATGTACACTGATACAAAAGTCCTGGTATATAAACAATTACTAATAAAATATGGAAAATTTTTCTAACGGATGTTGTTGCTTTTTGAGATTTTTTAATTTGCCAAGAGATTGTTGTTGCACTCAATCCCAACATTCCACCATACAATATAATAATAAAAATCTAAAATAAAAAATTATTAGAGATAAACTAATCGCAATTTATTTTAATAACTTACTCTTCTAGAATCTATTACTATAAAGTTTACGATTTCCATTAACGGTAAATCTGGTGTTATAGGAAAACAAAATATCATTGAGACCAACACAATTATTAATGGATAAAAAAGATATGGTTTTCGAAGTACATAAATAAATGAAAATAACCATACAAAAACTACAACACAAAATAAACCTTCCTAAAATTAAAACAAAAAATTTAGATATCTTTGATTTTGTTCATTATCTTAACTATTACCAAAAATATTGCATTCATTTTATTAAACTCATCAATTGGTTGTTTTTCCATTAAGTACGGTATTTGTAGAATTGCCGTAAAAATAAATAAAGTTAAACCTTGAGCAACAATAGTTGCTTCCCCGAATGTAAAAGACTTGGGTAATTTACGAATAATTTTTATAAATGCATATTGATAAAATATCGTATATGACAATCCCCAAAATATACAAACACTTGGATTTTGTTTTAAATATATGTGAATCAATGCAGCTGTAAAAATGCCTGGTAAAAATGCTAAAAATATTCTTAACAAACGACGTCCTCCAACAATAAGGTATAAAAAGAAATTTATTGATTGCATACACAGTCCATATGATGCTATACTAGTCATTCTATACTCAAATGTTTGTGAACTAAAAGGATTTCGTACATTACTGACAAAATATGCTAAAGGCACCAAACAACATAACCAAAATCCTGGAGAAGAATTTGGCCTATAAATAAAAAAAATAAAATGATATCATCAATTATTTTTAAAAATCAATTCAAATTATGATTTATAACCTTGTTACTAGGTCCAATTCTTTACTCTTAGTTTCAATATTTTTGTTAAAATTCTCCAATTTCATTTTGATTTGAAGTCTTGTAAATTTTAAAGATAAACAAAATTATTCACTATTTAACACTTAAAGATTTTTTTTGTACATTATTGATAGGTAACTTGGTAGTTTATACGCTGTTGTACCTGAAGAACAATAACAATATTGATAACAAACGTCAAAATTTATTGTTCATGACAGAATGACAGCTGACAACATACATCAAGCTAATTCTAATAAGTATTTGTCAATTTTTTCAATTAAAACCTTTGATTAAAAAGTTTTGCGAAAATTTCTGTTTAGAAAATTATTACAGTATAATTTATGTGAATATTGAATAATTTAGTATGGAAATTGAGAGAATTAATATAAATGTCAATATACGGGTAATAAAAATTTGCAGAAACGTCGTTACTTTTAAAAAATAACAATGAAAATTTTAAAATAATACTCTTAAATTCACATTCCTTGAAGCATATAAATTGTATACTAATAATATTAATGCCCGAACCATAATGCACATATGTACGCATAGATAAATTTCATTTTTTTAACGACTCGACATAGCAAAATGTCAAAACTAGTCAAAACATACAAAAAACATAGTTCCACCCATAATGACATAAAAGCGCATAGCTAAAATTTTCCTTTGTCGTATAAAAATTTCTGAACAAATACTTCAGAAATTAGGCTTTCAACAAAATTATTGTCCCCTTCAATAATATCTTCCACTTTTTTTATTTCAATTTAATTTTTTTTAGAAAAATTTCTTCTCCCTTCACTTCAACTGTGAATTTAGCTATGTCAAGCTATGTTTTTTCAAAACATTTTGAATTTGGCATAGCTATTCTATGTTTAACGAAAACTGAACGAAAAAAAACAAAAAAAAAAAAAAATTTACATATGTCATTATGGGCAGTTGTATGCTTTCTCCATTAGTAGATATTTACATACGTAATTTTGAAGTTTAGCTATGCTATGTCTATGCCCATTATGGTTAGGATTTAATAATTGAAAACAAATCCTTACGATTCTCGAATCTTTGAAATTTAAGAAAGTTTGACTTTTAAGGTATTTTTATTAAACATATATATACTTAAATATGAACTAAGAACTAAAATTATTTTCTTCGGTATTTAACTTCTGGAAAATTCTTATGCCGATAATCTAATTTTTATATTCCAATTTTCAACTTAGTTTGAACTCAAGAGATGTCGCAGTATACGACAATAATTGAATGACAATTACACTCAAATATCAATTAAAGTACTGCCATTGTGGTATAAATTTTTCTGATGAAGAAGAAAATTATAAAAAGCTAGACATAAATTTTATTCCGCAGTAAAAATTAATTTGGAAAATTATTCGAGATTTAAATAGCGCATTTAAAAGAAAAGTAAATTTAATTTAAATTGACGTACTAATAAATAAAATAATTATAATTTAAAGTTAATAAAATATAAATTAATCGATCGACACTTTGTGAATAATCACATTCAAAACAAAGAAAATGAAATTTCAATATAAAGAAGAACATCCGTTCGAAAAAAGACGAGCAGAAGGTGATAAAATCCGAAGAAAATATCCAGATCGAGTACCAGTAAGTAAATAAAATAATTTATATTAATATTTTTCTTTTATTTTGTTTAAAATAAAAACATGAATTTTAAAAAAAATCCAATATGGTGGAAATAGTAAAAAAATTGAAAGCTTTTTAATTTATGAGTAAGGGAGAAAAAAAAATTTCAGCTGATTCAACTTTATCTATATAGAAATAAATACAATTGTTTTTAGAAATACTCAATTCATTAATTACTTACTACGTATTTTGATTTGCGATATCAAAGAATTAAAACTAATTTTTATTTGCAGGAAGTGATTCTTTTTTTTTTTAATTTTTGTTTACCTACTTAAAATTGTTTTAAATAATTGTGATTCACATTTCAAACTTTTATAAAAGTACCATTATGTAAAATTGTATACAATTTGTCAATTTTATAATTTAAGCAAGGTCACTCACTCATACCCTAACAAAGAAAATTTTACTTTTCATAATTGGTTTTTTATATTTTTACCTTTATACATAGCTTTTTTCCATTATTAAAAAAGTTTAAAAGCTGAATTTGGTTATTTAAAAGTAAATAATAAACATACTTATATTTTTTTTTATAAAAATATCTAAATTTTTTGTTTCCAATAATAGATTTTTTGTACATATTACTCTATATTACAGTATTTATTTAATCATTAGTCTTATTTAAGATATTTAAAAATTTTCAAGTATTTCAAGAAATTAAAAATCATGTTTTTTTTTTTTAATTTAAATAGGTGTATACCCAATAAGATTACTTTTGTATTCGTTTTGATTTTTTTTCATAATATTTATAATCATTATCAGCTGTTTTTAGTGATTTGCAATTGTATTATTTGCAAATAACTTTAATTTCAGAAAAAAAAATATTTTTATTTCAGAAGTTTAAATACATATTTAACATTATTACTTCTTTAATAATAAAATTTCACCCATGAGGATTTATTCATAGATCTATTTGAGATGATTTTGTTAAAATATAACAGCCAATCCAAAATATTGTTTTTACTTTAATAAACACGTCTAAATTTTTGTTGTTAATATCGATGTGTTGATGGCGGAAGCTAAAATTGTACCTATTTGTCTTTAAACCTAACAAGCCGAATTTAAAGCTCTTCCTTAAATTTAATAAATTGCATCATTTACTAGCATACTTTCATATACATGCCAATATGTATTATTTCATAATATTACTTTGTTTCATATTCTTACTATTTGTAAATTTTTTTTGTTATATAATAGGTTATATACCGTTTCGTAGTAACAAGTAATAGAAGCAATAATATTAAAAAGTACACACACACACGCAACTAAAAAAAAATTATTGCAAAAAATTATTATTTTTAACAAGAATTTAGTACTTTAAAAGTTAAAACGTGCTTTATAAGCTTCTAAATAGTTAAACAAGTTTTGTTTTAAGAACATGATATTTGCAAACTTGTTTTGTGAACAAAAACTTCAAAGATATTTCTTATAACAATTTTTGTATATTTCACTATCAATATCAATTTTTTTATTTTCGTTTTGTACTAAAATCATAATGGATTAATTAATATATCTAAAAAAAATTAAGAGTAGTAGGTATACCTTTTAAAAAATAAATAAATTGAGTATAGAGTGAATATCTACTCTACTGGACATCAAAGAATTTATGAAGTTTATCTGATTTAATCATAAACCAAATTTTCCATTTTTCTTTTTAGACAATAAAATATGAACAATTTTTTAAAATCCAATATTGCAGATTATTTAACAATTTAACAATAAACTTCCTTTTAAATTTTAGGTAATTGTAGAAAAGGCTCCTAAGGCTCGTATTGGTGATTTGGATAAGAAAAAATATTTAGTACCATCTGATTTAACAGTAGGACAATTCTACTTTTTAATTCGTAAGCGTATTCATTTACGCCCAGAAGATGCACTTTTCTTCTTTGTGAACAATGTCATTCCACCTACATCCGCAACCATGGGATCTTTGTATCAAGTATGTTAACTTTTTTCAACTAAATAATTTGTTTTAAATATTTAAATATCAAATTCGGAATTATTGATTTTATTTTCAATTTACAGGAACATCATGAAGAGGACTACTTTCTTTACATTGCTTACTCTGATGAAAATGTATATGGTAAAATTTAATTTTTCGTAATAGTAGATTCAAGACAATTTTTCTAAGAGAAAACAAAAATCTTATTAAAAATATGTATAAAAAATATTCTTAAAAATTAAAAAAAAAAAATATATATATAATGATTGCTAAAAATTCATTTTTAGTCTTATTGAAAAGATATTGCTATGTATCTTACCGTTTTGAAAACTACTTATTTCGAATTTATCTATAAATATAAAAAAATAATAATATTTATACAGAACTTTTTTTTTTTTGTTAAGTAAAAAAGTTTTTCACAATTTCCTACTTTCTAAATTATTACATCTATATATAAAAAAAAAAAAGAGAAAAAAAAAATTTGATTTCGCAGGAATTTCTTTAATTATTAAGTTTTCATTTTTAATTTGTATTATATTTGAAATTTTTTTTTTTTTAAGTTGGTAAGGGCTAACCGTTTACAAATAAGTCATTTAAAATTCACATTAATATTTATATTGTTTCACAACAATTTATGTAAATATGTTTTTAGAAACAGAAAATTGTCGTTTATGCAATAATTGCTTTAAAAAATAAAGCAAATTCGAAATATTAGTGATTTTTTTAATTTTAGTTTCAAAGCAAAATATTGTTGAAGGAAATATTTATTTTAAATTAAAATGAAGCAAGCTAATGAAGCATGCTAAACGTATTGTCGTTGGCTATCTATTATCTTTACCATTCGATGTTTAAAAACATTTAAAAGAAAATTATATAATGTTGTATATCTTAAAAATGATATAAAAAGACAACACAAAAATAATTATTTATCTTTAATATTTATTTATATTGTGATGTCGTTTAATATCATTGTTTAGGTAGACCTAATTATTTTCTATAAATTACAAATTACACCAGCTAATAAAGTAAAAATTTAAATTTTTATGTAAATTAGGAACTATTATTTTTTAAATTATATTGAAAAAAAAAATACATTGAAAATTACTGTGTTTTTAACTCTAGGTATATAAAATATATTATGTAAAATAAAAAATGTATGTTTTATTTATAAAAAAAAAAATATGAAATTTCAGGATAAAACGTTTTGCTTCAATGTTGTAATATTAATAATTTTTAACTTAATGTCGTCACGTTGATAAAGGGTCTGTACAAAGGTGTTATTGGAAAAATAGAGAATATAAAATTTAAATTAAAATTACCATAGTTATTTATAGGACACGTATTTATTTCATACCATAATTATCACACATTGAAAATTATTCAATTTGAAGGACAAAAATACGTAAAAGATAACCGTAACCTTGACGATATATGAATAAGATGTCATACGATTGCATTGTTTGTTTTCAAAGTTGAGTATTTCCCCAGTTTTGCATAACCTGTATATGTTTATGAATATGTATATTTAAGACCATAATCATGATGACTAAAAATTTTTTGAAAGAAGTTAAAGTACATTAATAAGTAGAGATACAGAGAAGGTTTTTCTACATCAGTTTCTGTACATTACAAAGTAAGGATAACTCGATGAAAGTCTGAAGCTAAATTTTGACAGTTAACAATAATCGAGTCAATTTTATCACTCTACATTTTGAGGATTTTTTTTTTTTCGAAGGAATTTTTCTCTATAGCGTCAAAATTCGACCAATGGTTGTTAAAATTACTACCATTGTAGAATACATTTTTTATTACCCATCTTAACAGAAATAAATTTTAACCTGTGGAGACCCGATTTGATACTTTTTTCCAGCAAAATATATTTCGCCAAATTTTCTAAATTTCGAACCACCTACAAAAAAATGTGTACAAGACAAAAAACTTTTTTATTTTAATTTATATTTAAAGAAATGATGATTTTATTATAATTGAAATTAAATAAATAGAAATAAACCCATTCAAATAGTTCAAATCTATTAACTAATAATTATATGTAATTATTCATGGATGGATAATTTGGTTATAGCAATTTTAAAATACTTTGAATATTTAACTGACAACTTTAGTTAAAAAAAATAATTTCTAAATTAATCTTTTTTATTTAAAAAAAAAAAACTTTGCCAATCTAGCACATGTCAACACAATTCAACTCAACTCTTATCACTCATCAATGAATGATGATTGATTTAGAGTCATTTGTATTGAAATCATGTGTCATAAGTATTGTAACCAATTTAGTAAGCATTATGCCCGAACCATAATGCACATATGTACGCATAGATAAATTTCATTTTTTTAACGACTCGACATAGCAAAATGTCAAAACTAGTCAAAACATACAAAAAACATAGTTCCACCCATAATGACATAAAAGCGCATAGCTAAAATTTTCCTTTGTCGTATAAAAATTTCTGAACAAATACTTCAGAAATTAGGCTTTCAACAAAATTATTGTCCCCTTCAATAATATCTTCCACTTTTTTTATTTCAATTTAATTTTTTTTAGAAAAATTCCTTCTCCCTTCACTCCCTCCCTTCATTTAGCTATGTCAAGCTATGTTTTTTCAAAACATTTTGAATTACGCATAGCTATTCTATGCTTAACGAAAACTGAACGAAAAAAAACAAAAAAAAAAAAAAATTTACATATGTCATTATGGGCAGTTGCATGCTTTCTCCATTAGTAGATATTTACATACGTAATTTTGAAGTTTTGCTATGCTATGTCTATGCGCATTATGGTTCGGGCATTAAGCATGCGTTAAAAATGTCAAAATGTTAATTTTAAAAAAAATTTTATATACATATATATTTTTTTTTTTGTGTTCGTCATCAATTTTGATAATACGGTTTTGTTTATAATACATAACCATTAAAAAAAAAAAAAAAAATTTCTTTGTTCTATTTAAAGTACATAGTTTAATAGTTTTGTTAATTCAATACTAAATAATTTCTTTAAAATTGTTTTTTTTTTTAATCAGAACTCATTCAATGTTTCTTTTTTAGTTATTTTTCCATCTTAATTAATTTATTTCAATAATTCTAATCATTTAAAGGAATTTCAATAATTGAAATTGAATAATATTCATTTAACAAAGACTTTAAAACTCCTAGACATATAAATTTTAGTGATTACAGTATTATGAATTTATTAAAATGAAAAATTGATTACAAAAAATTCGTGAAATGAAAAATCTTAATTGACAAATACAGATATATATTAAAATAAAATTAATATTAATTGAAAGTTATTTGATTTTTTTTTTTAAATTTCAAAATTAATATGACTAATAATAATAATTACATTTCTATTTAAAAAATATTATAGTGATTGATACCCAATTTCTAATGTGAACATAGTTCAAAAAAAAATAAAATGTCATAAATTTTTATTTTAAAATATTTTTGAAAGATGGAATGAGTTGTTGTATTCATTTGACAACACTGTTAAAAATATCGTCAACTCAACGACGACAGTTGTTGTATATGTCATGTCAGTAGTAGTTTAGTTAAAAAAAAAAAAAAAAAAAATAGAATTTGTGTGAATTTTAAGTTTTTTTTTTTTGTGTGTGAATAAAACTTATGGCCTTTTGATTGATATGAACATAATTATATTTATTAAAAAACAATTTTTAAAGTATACATTTAACAGTACAATTAAATTAAATTAAAATTAAAAAAAAACTCAAATTATATTTAAATAGGCATCTAATGTAGTGTAATAATATAAAGTAATATTTTTTATTCATTTCAAATTCAATAAAAATTATTACATTTTTTTTTTTAATTTTTTTGTTGAACTAATCATAAATAAAATTTTTTACCTTTGTATTTGTCAACTGACTAGTTCAATAAAATTAAAAAAAAAAATATATATATATATAATATAACTTTTATAATAGCCAATATTAGTTACTAAATTATCTGAACGGATTTTGAACTCTTGTAAAAAAAAAAAAACTTTTATCAAAATATAAATTAAATTAAAGTGAACATTCTAAAATAAATATTTTAAAATAAAAGGTGGAATCTATATATTATAAAAGTTGAGGAAAAGTTCAATCCTGTACAAACAGCCGATTTTTAGGTAAGCATTTTTAATGTAATAAAAACAATTGAACAAATTTATTAATTTATATGAAAAACATGTTTTACATAGAATTTCAATGTTTGCCAAAATGAAAAAATATAATTTTAGTAAATTTGTTTTTTTTTTGCACAGTTCTTATTTTTTTCTATTTTAAATAACAATATTTTTTTTAAAAGATATTCAATTGAATATTGGATAAAATATTACAATTAATCATTAAGTTTATCTATTATAAAATAAGAGACAACAATTAAATAAATAATTTTTATTTTTTTTTTAACACATGCAGTTGTAAATGTCAGGTGATTTTTAAAAACTATGTATAATCATTTTTATAAATATTTTATATTAAAATTATTACTTATATTTTAGAAAATGTCTGGAAATTCATTGAAATATTTATGAAAAAAAAAAAAAAAAAATCGATATATTTTACCAAGTACAATATATGTCAAAGAATGTATGTATATATAATAAATATATATATATATATGCTTATATTACAACAAAATATTCCATCAATTATCTCGTCTGTGTATATAAAAACAAAAAAAAAATGACAAAATCTAATATTTTGTTTTATTTTTTTTTTTAAATTAAAAGATTAAATCAATTTAATTAAATTAATATATAGATAAATGACAACCTATGCAAACATGTATAAAAAAATATATATTATATTACATTTGTAAAAATATTTAATAAGAGAATGAATTGATTGGTAAACTAATGAAAAAATGTTTACAGGGATATTCAAATTCATTTCAATAAACCAGGTGTTTATTTTATTTATAAAAAAAAAAAAACAAAACTACATACCTACAGATATCTATCTATATTATTGATTTTTTTTTTTTCAAAAATTGTAGTTTTATAATTAAAAAATGTATTTGAATTGCTTTTAGTGTGGCGATCTAAATATCAGACTTAAGTTTCATTTAAGAAATCGTTGTTAAAGCATTTATTTATTTATTTTCTGTTTATTTTTTTTAATATTTAAAATAATTAAAAAATAATTAAGGAGTAAGTATTATTTAAAAAGACAGGTATATTTTGTTTTTATTTTTGAAAAATATCTAATATTCTTTAGTTTTTTTTTATGTTTTGTTGAATAATAAATTTAAAAGGTTTTCATTTAAATCACTTTTTCAATTATTATATTTATCAATGTTATGGACTAATCGATAATTTTTTAAATTTATTTATTTTGGGGTGAGAAAAAATTTTTTTTCCAATTTAACTTTAATTAATTATTTAAAAATATATTAATTATAATAATTTTGTTATATTTAAAAAAAAAATTGATTACATAATGTTTGTTTCTAAGGTGTTGAATAAAAATATTGTATCAAAATATGGATTTAATCAAAGATACAAGAAAGGTTACAAAAATTCAAAATAAAATTTGTCTAGGTTTTTTTTTGTTTAATTTATAAATCTTTATGTATTTTCTAATAATCCTAAAAAAAATTAGAAGAAGGAGAGAAGAAAACTCAAGGTTTATAAAAACAATAATGTTTACTTATTATAAATTGGTACATTTTTTTTTTTTTTTTGTTTTGTTAATGTTAATATTTAAAGTTTTTGAATTAATATGAGTAGTTTATTATTGTTTTTTTCTTTTGTTTGAAACAAAATAATGTAACTAATCCATTCAATTTTTTAAGATATGCCATCCAGACGTCGAATCCGTCATGCATCTACAAATAATACACCTCAGGTATTATTGAGTAATAACAACAACACCAGTGCGACTATTTCAAAGAATTTATCATTTCAATCTGGTGGTGATTTTGCCAATAATTATAATACTAATAATTCTAGTCAATCATCTTCATCATCTCATAATTCATCCTTAATTAATAATAATATTATTAATAATAATAATAATAACAGTAATAGTAGTTATTATTTTACTAAATCTGATAATACTAACACAATTACTACTAATAATAGGAATATTAATTTGTCGCATGTTTTAAATCATTCAAATAATGTAAATGCTAGTAACGGTAAGAATAACATCAACAATATAAATTTAAACCAATACAGTAATTCACTTTTAAATGGTGGTGCTGATGGCTTAACAGAAAAACAAATTCGTAATGCTTATTTATCGACTTTAACTAAAGAACAGTTGAAAATTGAATGTAGAAAACGCGGACAAAAAACAAATGGAAATCGCACTGAATTGGTAATTATATTTAGTAGATAAAAAAAAAAAAAAAAATTTCTTTTGTTTACGTTTTTTTTTACGTTTGTCTTTCTTTCTTTTAACATAAATTAATTTGTTTTTCAAAAAGTAGTAATTTAAACACTTTCATTTTTAAGCATGAGCATTTGTTTTTTAAAAAAACACGTTAAGAAATGAATTGTATTTTCGTTTATTTAGTAAAATTTGTTTAATTTTTTTTTTGTTTTACTTTAATCAGCTTTATTTAACTTAACTTAAAAAATAAAATTAAATCACTATTAAACCATTTTTAAAAAAAAATTTCATAATTCAATTTTCATACTTTTTTTAATATTGACAAATTTAAGTCGATTAAATTATTGTTTTAAAATAAAAATATATAAATAAAACATCAGTGCATTTACATTACCAAAAAAAAAAAAAAAAAAATAAGAATTTGTTAAGTTATGTTTTGTTTAAATGAATTTATTTGAATGCATCTGCAGCAATAAGTCTTTTAATCAGCATTTTAAGTTATTTTTCGAAATAATTCCTTTCATAATTATTTTTGTACCCTTCCATGTTACTCCAATTTTCATACATAAATTTTTTTCAAAATATTTTTTAAAAATTCTTTAATAATTACTTAGGTACTTCAGTTCTTTCGTACTGACTGTTTAAAGAAAAAATGTGACCGCCACATTTGAAAATGAAAAAAAATATTATTTAAAATCCATTGTAAAATAAAAGAATGTTTTCTTAAATTGAAATAATTAATTTTAACAAGAAATAATTAATTAAAATAATTAATAATTTTAATTATTAAAGAAACATTTAAAATAATAACAAAGATAATTTATTAATCAACTGCTTATTTAAGTGAAGAGAACGCAATTAATTGCGCTTCTTTCAATATAATAAGATTTTACTTATATGTTATTATTATTTAATAAAAAAAAGATACGGTTTTCTTGATATCTAAAATTGAAAGTGAAGTTGAAGGTTAAAACAAAATTTTAACAAAAATGATTGTTTAACTTAAAGCTTAGACAAGTAAAATGGAAAGTATATTTTTAAATGTACGTGCCTCATTTTTATGTGTGTTCAGAATACAAATATTGTTAATTTTTTTTTTTTTTAGGAGAAAAACGACTTAAAATTAAACTCATATTTGGATTTTTAAAAAAATATTCCTTTTCAATGACAGAAGTCAGAACAATGCATTTACATTTTTTTTTTTTAATTGTTTATTGACGCAGATCAGTAAAATTTTGAAAAGAGTTATAAGTTTAAATTCTTTTGAAAAAATTTACTAAACTACGTCAATTATAGCATATTATAACTAAATACTAAATAAATTTATGGTATTTTAACACACATCTTCATATGAAACAATCTATTCTCTTTGAACTAAAAAAATGATATGTATATTCTGATTGTAATAATTTGTTAAAATATTCTTTTTTTTTTATTTTAGCTCAATATCTGAAAACTAAATAATGGGTGCTTGTCCTGATTAAAATTATGATTTCTAAACACGTTTTTTTTTTTTTTAAATATTATTAAGTTTGTAAAAAATTATTATTTATTTAATCTCATATTTGATTTTAATCTACTCTCTTTAAGAGAAAAAAATTTTAAATATTTAAATATACCCAAACCTAATACGATAATTCTTTATATTATTCACGTATTTTTATTTTATTGCAAAATATCTCAAAACGTCATACATTTTGACCTTAATGTAATTAATTATGTAGAAATTTAATAGACGGGTTGGGGTGTATATATATCTATAAATACAAAATTTTATTTTGCCACATTTATTTACCAATTTGCAATATATTGAGAAAAAAAAACTCTTTGAAAAAAATGTTTTTGAACTTGAATACTTACATAAAATATAATGACAACACAGATGTTTAAATTATTTTATTTAAAAAAAAAATTATATAAATAGTATTCAAGTGCAGATCTTATGTTGCAAGTTATATTTAATAGTATATATTTCTTCAAGTACTTTTGAATTATTTTTTTATTTGATTAAAATTTTTTAAAAAAAAATCTAAGTATTAAAAAGATATTTTCTTTTAAATTAATAAGTTAACGTGTAAAATAACACTTCATAAAGTTCATGAATTTTTAATTACCACATTTTTTAACAAATATATATATTTAATAATGTATATGTAATTTATAAATAATGTATCTATTCTTTATATGCAAAACTTTCTTTAATTTTATTTAAT
Source organism: Dolichopus griseipennis (assembly GCA_963082915.1). NCBI lineage: Eukaryota > Metazoa > Arthropoda > Insecta > Diptera > Dolichopodidae > Dolichopus > Dolichopus griseipennis. The sequence goes on along the minus strand of OY720445.1, from coordinate 20,766,467 downwards.
AATAAATATTTTTATTTTTAAATTACTTCTTATTTTATTTTTAATAAATAAGTATTCTTATGAAGTAATAAAAATACTTACCTAGTTATTTTTTTTTTTTTATAGTTCTTTTGTTTTTGGATTCTTAATTTTTTTTTTACACTTAATTAACGAAATAATTAATTTTTTTAAAATATTTAATACACGTTTTTTTTTTTTTATATTTCCAAATTCTATTTTGTTTTTTTTTTTTTTTTGTTCAAAGTGCGATTTTTAAAATAATGTTTAAGAGTTTATGTGTTGTTCGATTTTGCTATTAGTATACTTAAGATATTTTTAATTTTCTTTTAAATACTAAATAATTTTATATATCTATAGACTATTTAAAAATAAGTTATATTTTGTATTAAGTTGTATAACTAAGCATAAATTGATATTAGCTAATTATATTTGAAAAATTTAAATAAATTATGAGAATCTTTCTATAAGGTATTTTAAAATTTAAATATATATAAATATATTAAAAATTATTATCATATTGTGGGTTGTATACATTTACAGAAAAGGTTAAAGGTTAAAAAAAAAAATTAACTGTGATTAATCTCTTTTATTTATTTTGTTTATTTGGAATTGTTTCAAACTATGAATCTACATTTTACAGTCTATTGTATATATATGTTTTTATATTTATAATATACATTTATTAGTCAATAGCTGAGTTTTATTTTCAGACTATCATATTTTCTAATCTAAAATATTATTTATTTTAGTATTTTCCTTATCAAAATTTCTATTTTCTTTCCTTTCACCTTTTTCTTAAAAAAAAACTGCAATTATTAACTTTTTATAAATACATTGTATTTTTCTTAACAAAATTTCTATTTTTTTTCCTTTCCTTTCACCTTTAATGTTTTTTTTTCACTTGAGAAGTCAATTCAGTTTGTTATCTAGTTAGGTACTTATCTATGTTTGGTAGATAATATTAGGTAGCCATGCGATAGATATTCATTTTCTCTTATTAGTATTACACTTTTTTTATAGTTCTAGGAGTAATTAAAATTGCCGGAATCTTATCAATTTTAAGAATTTGGTTTTGATATTTATACCACTTATTATATTGTTGATTTCTATGGTTGAATTTTTTATTTTCATCTGAAATATTACTTTTTAAAAAATTTTTATTATTAAACACTTAAATATCTTAAGTACTTGTATACAATTGTGTACACCAACTGCAAATATAAATTGCTATATATTTTATTAATTTTTTATAATTTAAATTAGAATTATTTAATACTCTAGTTCCAAGTTTACTAATAATCACTAACAAATCAGCTCACTCAAACTTTGTATTTCCATGTTCTCTTATATGATGCAGTTTTTGAAAATTTCAGATATGCATTTCCATACATGATCGTGTTTCGGACTCGGAATTCCGGTTTTTTTTTTCTAATTATTTATTCGCTTAATACGAAGCCACAAATGAAAGTTCGTTAATGATGTTACTAATGGGTAGTTTGTTCTAATTAATCAAAAATTATTCAGCCCTTATTTCAGCTGCTTTCAAATACTGCTTACTTATATAGTTTTAATAATTTTATTTGATATCGTCATGGAAATTATTAACATAAGTAAAAGATGAGCAGTGGCAACAGAGGGCATCAAAAGTTGATCAAAAGTCAAAGCTATAAAGAATAAAAATAAAGACTAAGTACTACAAATTAATTAAAAAACTCAAAATAATTCTTCAGAAAAACGATTAAATAATCTGAGTAAGTGATAACGTTCACCTGATTTTTTTTCACATTATTAACGTTATCAAAGAAAAAATTTTTAAAATTTTTAAAATATGTACAAAATTTGTATAAAATTTAAATTCAAGCGTTTAATTTAATAAATTTACAAGATATACAATTTAAATTCAGTATTAAGTTAATAAATATTTTCAATTTTATATATTGTTAATTCAATTATTTGTTATTCTTCATACTTAAATTCATAAATTTAACAACTTATTATGAAATAAGTACATAAATGTACATATATTTAAGTTTAATATTCACAATTTTTATTTTAGTTAGTAATTTAATCATGGATAAGTTAAATTGCATATAACATTTTATTTTTTCGTATACCCAATGGATCAAATATGCTTAGTAATATTTTTTTTTTTATTTGGTTTTTAAGTGAAACACGTTTTACAATATTATTGGTTTTAAAAAATTTGGACTATTTTCTTAAAGTCGTTATTTAAATACTATTAGCATTCTTTTTTAATATATTTATTCATTGTATTGTTCATTACGAATACTATAAAAATGATGACGGCAACAAATATCATTTTATACTCGTGATAATATGAGATAGTAATAAATATATATTTTTATATATTTACATATATACAAAATTTAATTTAAATTTGGTATTATGAAGGTAATCAACAGTTTGCAACAAATAAAAGTTTACTATACATGTATTTGTGCTAAATATTAATAAAAAATTAAATTAATAGTTATGGAGTATCTATATAACTTTTAGAGCTTAAATTTTAAGATACAATTTCAAAATTTACAATTTAAGCATTGATTTGAACAATTTTACTCATTTTCGTAATTTTATACCTAAATTTAGACAGTAGAGAGAGAGAGAGCATAATAAAAAAATTGATAGATTTACTATCTCATTCATTTAAATAAAAAAAATTTCAGCTAAGTATTATTATTAGATAAAAATTTTAATATAAAAGCACAAAATGATCTGAATCTACATTGGATGATGTGAGATGTGCCTCTAGTATAGCATAATTCAAAAAAAAATATGTAAAGTATTGATATTTAAATTTGAATACATTAGTTTCAAATTTCTATTTACGTTAAAAATAGAATTATTAACTTGATTTCGGATTTAAGGTTTATATGTAAGTCACGAACCTACTGAATTTTATAATATGTTGAAAAAATGCTTACCCTAAAATTATGCTCAACGAAGATGACGTTCCAGTTACGTTTCGAATTGTCATTATAGCCTATCTACAATGAACGCTCTCATTCCGCTCTCTACACGTAGCTATCTGTCAAACTAAGTTAAATGTATTGAATAATATGAAGGGGTCTACAATAGACGCAGTCATGTCACAGCCATTACGCAGTCATTAAAAAAGTTGTTTTAAATTGTAACTTTTTCGCTTTCTCTATTCAAATGTCAAATAACTAAACTTTGATAAATAGTTTGTATTGAAAAAATAAAAAAAAAATATATCAGAATCAAAAATTAGTAAAATTATTAATTTTTTTCCTATCTAGGGTTAAAACCATTATTTAAAATAGCTATACAATAAACTTTAAATTATTGAATATTTTTTAATACATAAAATTTGTAAACAAAACAATGTCAAAAAACGCTGTCATTTACATTTCATTGTAGACTAGACACTTCTTTGTTGACTACGTAATAAGAGCGGAATAAGAGCGGAATGAGAGCGACATGAGAGCGTCATTGTAGATAGGCCGTTATATACTGTGAACACAAATGTGACGGACAAATTCAATTAAAATATTAAAATCGTTGCGTAAGCGTTTTTGACATCTAACGACACATTGGAATTATATACAATTCCTATAGTATTAATTTAATCTAACTTTGAAATGTAAATAACTAAATTTATGTTTGACGACTAATTTTACGACATAATCCTTAGGTATACCAGATCAACTAAAAAAATGTCTTACTATTAATTTATTGTATTTGTAATCAGGCGATAAAAAAAAAAAACGGATATAGTATAAGAAATAAAAGCGTATATTATCAAATGCCAGGGTGTTTTTTTTTTTTTTTTAGTTTTTTTAATTGTTATTGTATAGTAAATATTATTTGTATTATAATAGTCAGTCGTCACTTCGTCAGTAAGTTTTTAACTTTTTAATATGATGGTCATCATATAATAAAATTGAGTATGTCTCGTCTCATTTTAAATTTTTAAAATTCGGTGATAATATAGATATTACGTGTTATAGACTACTATTATAGTATATTTTGAGAGTGTAATAAACAAAACAAAAATAAAATATTATTTAATTTACCATAGAATTTTCGTCATTTTTTGAGATTTTCAATTGAATGCTGCTGTTTTTTTTTCAATGAGATTTTCACGTGATTTTCTTTTTAAATAAATTTAAAAAAAAGATCTGACTGAATGATTCAGCTACTTAATTTTTATTTTTTTTTTCAAATTAAAGAAGAGAGCAAATCAGCTGTTTTAAAAATATATTTTATTTAATTTTTAAATTTTTTGCGTTGTTATTTTGTTTTTTTTTTTTTTTTTTTCGGTTTTTTGTTATATTTTACGTGGAATTAATTTTTGAATTTTAAAAGTGAATTTAGAAAATAAAAAAGAATTAATTTGAAAAAAATTAATAAAAATTATAGGATTATAACTATAAAATATAAATGTAATTTTTTATTGTTTTTAACTTAATTAATAATTACTTATTTAATTAAATTTATTTTATTAAATATTATATATGGTGGTGAAAAGTTTAAAATTATTATTATAATAATTATAAAATAATATTAATTTAAATATAGTTGTCATATTGGGTTAGAAATTTAGAATATACTTCAAGATGACGGTTTGTAAAATAACCAAATTTTAATTTAAAAAAAAAATTGAAATGCAAGCTTTTGTTTTGTGGTTTTTATTTAAAAAATAATTTTTAGTAAAAATGTGTTTTTGTCATGAATTTATATTTTCACACAAATTTTAATTGAAAAAAATAATAATATACAAATTGGACTTTGTTTTAAAAAGTTATTTCGTATAAGTATATATAAAATGCGCACAGTATATTATATTTTATTAAACTTATTTAAAATTATTTCAAAATATATATATATACGTACTCTTTTATTTGAATGTGTACTTTTTTGTTTTTATTATTTTATATTTTGTATTTTTTTTTTTGTTTTATTTGTTTGATATTGGAATTTTTGAATTGAACAAATTTTTAAATATTGTTTAAGTATTTATTTTTGGATCCAAAATTTTCTTACATACATATATATTTTTCTTTTTTTTTTAAATATATATTTTACATAAATAACTATAACTAATGAATGTATGTTCATATATTTTCCGAAAATGAATTTATGTACATAAGTACTTATGTACTTTATTTACAACATTTGTCGTATAATTTGTGTAATAATATATTTCTTAATAATTATGACAAAGTGATTTGAAAAAAAAAAACAAAAATGTAAATTATTACACAAATTATACGACAAATTTTTATTAAATTAAATTTAAATTGAACACTTAGTGCACGAATTTTATTGTAAGAAACTGTATTTAAATATAAGTACTCAATTTAAATATTTGTATATTAAATGGATTTATTTGGATTAATAAACAACGTATTTTTTTTTTTATAAATGTTTTGTTTAATCTATTTAAACATTTTAATAAATTTAAAGCTACTAAAAAAAACATACATTGTTTAATATTTTATTTTTTATATATCTGTATCTTTATCTAATTTAATTGTTATATGATGTTCTGAGTTCTGACCTATATTTAATATATATTTTTTTTTTATTTTATTTAATACATTTAATATTATTAAATATAGTTTTATATATATTTAATAAATATAAACATACTGTTATAAGATTTTTAATATCCAGACAAAAGAAAATTATATTGGAATAATTTATTTGAGCACATTATCAGAGGAATATTAGGAAATCTTAATCTACGCAATGCAAAGTATCTTAGTCACTGAAAGAGAAAGTATTAGCTGATATAAATATATATTTTTATATATTAAAAATTACTCTTTTCCTATATTTAGTTTATATCTTTTGATATATTGTATTTTTTAAGATATAGCCAATATGTTCTGTAGTATATATTTATATATATAATTAATTCTAATGATATATTCAAATAAATCATATATAAATACATTATTAATACTATGAATATTAAAATAGTCAATTAAGTTGACACCTAAACAAATGAGTACTTAGTTATGAGAGGATATTATAAATAAATTATTAATTTTGTTATTTCTTTGGTTATTTTGTTAATTATGTATGCACCATTTACACTTCAAAAACAACCTTTTCTAAGTGAATCACAACTATTTCAAAGTCATTAACAACTGTTTCCAAGCAAATCAGACCTCCTTTTTAAATGCAATTGATTAAATTGTAACCGCATATGTTTGTGTAAATTTTAAAATTTTTTTTGACATTTATAATACCGTTTAAAAAAATATATAAGTAAAGTACGATATGACGCATGTCAAAATCACTATATTAACAGAAAAATTATAGTGATTTTGACATGCGTCATATCGCATTATTTCCTTTCTTCTTTAAGCATAAAACGTAATGCAGTTGAGTTAGCCACGTATTTATTTCAAAAATTTCGTTTTGAATAAACAAATAATAAATAAAAATAATTTATTTAAAAATAACGGGGAATTTGTTTTTATTAAATATAACTGTATATAATATAACATTTATAAACCATTTTTAAGTTTAAATAGTAGATTTTGGTACGATCCCATACGCTTACATTAAATTCGGGGATTTCCACAAAAATTATTCCATATTTTAATGAAGGTTGATTGATCGATAAACTAAAATATAAAGGGATGAAAATTGAAAATTTTATTTTTTTAAATTAAACTTGTAGATGATCGGCTATATCAAGCATTTTTTTAATTATTAAATAATAAATCAATTTATTTTTATTTTTTATTTATTTAATTTTTCTTAATTATTAAAATGACAGTTGTGGGTAAGTTTTTCAAAAGATATATTTGAAGAATTAATTGTGTATTTTGATTATAGTATAATTTTATTATATTATACTAAATGTAGAGTGCAATATAGTGCATAATTATGTATATCAAAAAATTTTAAGGAAAATATGCTATTTTATTAAATTATATACCTATGTAGTAAAATATTTTAAAATTATATTCAATAATTTGAGCAAAATATGCTAAAGTAATCGCTTTTTTAACAGTTTTTTTATTAGTTAGTATCATTTTAGGCAGAATTTGATTTTGAAAAAAATTTAGTTAATAATATGATAATATGTAAATATATTTATATAATATATGATAGTACTTAGATCAAAAAATTCACAATTTCTGTCCTTTGATCAAATCTGGTAAAAATAAAAGAAAAATGAATTCAATAAAAAAAATTAATTTAAAATTTTTAAAGTTGATCAGTAAATTGGTGATTCAGCCTTCTAACCGATAGCCAATTTTGATACAAAGAACTATAATAACTATAATTTTAAAATTTGTTCAATATCAAATCTCAGATAGTTATTTGTCAAAATGCTGGATAGAGTACAGCTTTTTTTTGACTTTTGTCTAGAAAATTTACAATGACGTAGATGCGCAGAAGAATCCAAAAATGAAATTCGTAATACCTGAAGTTCTTTGTATGATGCCAATGTCAAAATTAATAATGTCATTTTCAAAGTTGGCTTTTACCAAGAGAGATATAATAAATATTATTAGAAAGGGTCTACTCCGAAATCTCTCATACGCCGTTGTCATTTTTAATCTCGATCTTTAAATCTCGCTTTGTTAAAATCTCGCCTTTTAAAATATCGCTTTTTTAATATCTTTTTGTTATATTCTGGAAAAAGCTTATTATTCTGGTTTTGTACCCAACTCATAAATCCGTAAAAAAGCGAGATTTTAAAAAATCGAGATTTTAAAAAGGCGAGATTTTGAAAAATCGAGATTCTAAAGAGCTAGATTAAAAATATCGAGATTTCATACCGCTCCCTATTATATGAAAAATAGGTTTAATTTAATACAAGTCTAGCTTCATTTAAAATTTTTAAATAACCTAAAATTATGTTTGATAGTGTGTCATATGTTGGCACCATTCATTAAAAAGGGAATATCTGAAGCATAAATATTATACACCACTTTAGAAAATTCTACCTTAGATTGATTTATTTTAAAAAAAAAATATGTATAATAATTTAAAAATATTGGTCATGTTAACAAATGAATTCAACCACAGAATTTTTCTAGTTCAATTACGTTTTGTAAAGTGTTGAATGTGTTGAAAAGTTTGAAAAAATTTATCAACCGTGCAATATTAGAAAATTTAAATTATAATGTAGTATGTAGTACCTATTGTTTGTTGTTTTTTTTTAAATGTAGTACTTTCTGATTTTTTAAAATGTACTTCATTGTCATTTTAATTAGTAATTACTATATTTAAATAAGTTTTTTTATGGACTGTTTAAAAAATTATTTTCATTTTATCATGTTTATAACTCAACCTACATCTAGCGATCATTTTAAATAATAAAAGGGCTATTATTAATTTTTTAACGATATACTAGATTTCATATTCTTCATATATATGTATACATGTATTATATAATAATTTTTTTTTTTGATATATTTATTATATTTCATTAATTTTAATTAAAAATTTTTAATTTTTTAATTTTTTTGTATGTTCAAATTCAAATATTTCGAAATTAATTTTTCAAATTATTAACATTTTTGTTTGAAATAATTTTTTATTTTTAATTATTTTTAAATTATTTTAAAAATATTTTTTTTTTTGATTATTGCTATCTAGCCCTAATATGCTACTAAAACAGTTGTTATTAAGAAGTTCTACGCTACAGATCGATTGCAATATTTTTACCAATTAATTATTATACTAATTATATATAAAAGCATTATTACTTTTCTTATCACAAACCTTTGATAAATCATATTATATAATCTAGTGTGTTTGCATTTTAATATATTTGTTTAAATATTTTATTTTTTATAAAAAATTAACAACCAGATTGATTTTATAATAAGAAATTCAAAGTTGAAAAAGTCTTTGTTTTTTATTTGTTTTTAAATAAAATTTTAAATTCTTAATAATCTGCTATGCAATTAAAAGTTTTATTTTTGTTTATGTTTTTATTTAGTATTTAAATTTATATTAATTTTTTTTAATTAATTTTAAATATTTGTTTTTTTTTTTTTTTTTTTTTTTTTAAATTACAGTTACAAAGATTGGGGGTTAAAATGTCCCAATTGAAACAACAGGAACAAGCTGATTATCAGAATCGTAAGGCTGTTAATAATAATAACATAAATAAAAATTTTAATCATAATAATCATAATAATAATAATATGGGAAATCAAAATGTTAAAAAGACAACAACAAATCAAAAAGGTAATAATGTAATTGGATCACCAAATGGTACTGGACCAATGGCGGCAACATTAGTTAAAAAATCATCAGCTAAAAATAAAGAAAAAGAACGTGAAGAAAGAGAAAAAATAGTTTTATGGCGTAGACCATTTCAAACAGTCAAGTATTGTATGTTAGAATGCGTATCTCTAATACAAATTTATGGAAAAAAGTAAGTTTTAAACTTTTGTTATTATTTAAGTATTATTAAAATTCTCACCAAAACTTAGTTAAACTTCACTCGATAAGTAATTCCTTTTTGCAATACAACCAAATTAAGTCCTAAATTAAATTTAGGTAATTTACATTTCAAATTTTTAAAATTTGTTTAATATTACGTGAATTCAATAAAAAAAATTTATTTAATTTTCATTTAAATTCTCATGTTTAGTATTAGTATCACTAATCAAATTCTTTAGAACAATTTGTATAAGTCATTAAATTTAATATTTAAACCTAAAGCACCTTTTTTTTATCAAAAAAAGGAAAAGAAATTGCAGTTCAAGACTCAAGCGAAGAAAAAAATTACAAAAAATTACTTATATAATCTATTATACTTTAAGTACATTATGTATTTAAATTTTACTTATCAAGTTATTTAATTTGCTTATCAAATTTTATAAATATTTTTTTTTTTTTAAATTAATAATTACTTATTTTAATACCATGTAATCTTTGCAAACGTGACATATTTTTAAATAAAAAAAACAATTTCAACATTTCAATTTTATTAATAAGTCAAAAATTAGGAAATGCTAATAAATTGGAGCTACGTTCATTTAAATATGTTATTTAATCTTTTAAGTGGAAGACGGTTTTCACTTACATATTTTTGGCTATAATAAAACGTTCTTCAATGAATTCTTTGTTATACTAAAATATATATACATTTATGCAAATTTATTATTGGGTATTTTAATTATATGATTCATTAATCGTCCCTAAATCGAAAGCTAGGACCATGTACCCTCACTGCATCACTGAATTTAATTTTAAAACGTAGCCACCTATTTCACATACTTAAGTTTTCATTGAAATGTTTTTAAAATCAATTTTACATATCATTCAATAATTTTTCATACAATTTGTAATATTTATCTTGGAAAATTTAACTAATTAATAATAAAATCGACTCTCCTAAAAAACTATTTATAATTAAATTGTGATATATTTATCATAACTTATACTTGACAACTATATATTCGTTTACTAAATATTTGATAAAGCCAAAGCTTTACTATTGACCTGTTTTAGTGCTTTCCACGTTGTAATATTATTATATAGTAATAAGTAAACCAATTTTAATTTCAAGTTTTCATTTATAAATTTTTGTATTTCACTAAAAAAATAATTATTTACTTATTTTTAAGAAATTAAATTTTAAATTTGCATTCTAAAATAAAAAATACAATGTTAGAGATAAAGTTATCAAAATAATTTTTACTTAGAAGGGAAAGTTATGAGACTGATAATTACTATACATTTATTTAATTATATTATATATATATATAATAATGATTTGGGGTCATAATTTTGACTGATAAGTAACAAAATATTGACTAAAACTGAAAAAACTAATTAAATCTTTAATATATATAAAAAAAATCTAAAAATTTGCTTTAGGAAAGTCTTTTCTTAGTCAACACTAAAAATTATAATGTTATCTTTAAAAAAATTAAGACCCTATGAGTATTGACATTATGTTAATAATCATAAAAACTCGAATGATTTTTCAAACAGTTACTGAATAGGTATAATTGACATTTTCATATACTTAATTTCTAAAATAACAAATTCATTTGAGAATTAATTCTAAAATATCTTTTTTAAAACACAATTTAAACTATATTTAATTTTTTTTTAATCTACAATATTTACTTTTGTATAGACTAGAATCTAGATTGTAAAAAGATAAAATTAATTTTATTACATGCCTTAAACTTTATTAATATTTGATTATTATATTATTTTTATTTTTCAGATTACTTGAACATAGATTAATTTTACTTGGAGTTTTAGTATTAATAGCTTTATTAGGTGTATTATATAATGTCCCTGGACGTCATCAATTAGTAATAGAATCGGTCCGGTCACAATCATGGTTTATAATTTATTGGGTTGGTTTGGGTGTTTTATCATCCGTTGGTTTAGGAACAGGCCTTCACACCTTTTTATTATATTTAGGACCTCATATAGCAAGTGTTACATTAGCAGCGTATGAATGTAATGCATTAAACTTTCCAAAACCACCGTATCCAGATGAGTAAGTAAAACATAAAAAAAATATATATTTTTTGTTTAAAATATTTTTTGATTTACTTTTATTTTGGTTTATTTTTTTTTTTTAGAATTATTTGTCCGGATGTACCTGATCAAAGTATTATACCAAATCTTTGGAATATAATGGCGAAGGTACGCTTTGAAGCATTCCTTTGGGGAGCTGGTACAGCTCTTGGTGAATTGCCACCGTATTTTATGGCAAAGGCAGCGCGTTTATCAGGAATAGACCCAGATGACGATGATGACCTAAAAAAATTCGAAGAATTACAAAAGAAACAAAAAACTGGAGATTTAAGCTCACTAGACAAAGCTAAATTATTTATGGAACGTGTTGTAGAAAAAGTTGGATTTTTAGGAATTTTAGCTTGTGCAAGTGTAAGTTTGATATTTTTAATTCTATTGTGTTAAATTGAATTTATGAATTTAAATTTTTTTTTTTTTATTTTAGATACCAAATCCTTTATTTGATTTGGCTGGCATTACTTGTGGTCATTTCTTGGTACCATTTTGGACATTCTTTGGTGCAACTCTATTGGGAAAAGCTGTAATTAAAATGCACATACAAAAAATATTTGTTATTATTGCCTTTAATGAATCTTTAATAGAACGTGCTGTTGATTTAATAGTTTTGGTTCCAATATTTGGACGTAGATTACAAGAACCATTTAAAGCATTTTTAGAAAATCAAAAAACTCGTTTGCATCAGAAAAAGAGTCATCAATCTGAATCGGGTAATTTATTGGCAAAAATTTTTGAAAAATTTGTGATAGCAATGATTTGTTATTTTGTGATTTCAATAATTAATTCATTAGCTCAAAGCTATCATAAAAGAATACATAAGAAAGGCGGTAAAATTCATAGGAAAATTGCTAAAGATTAAAATAGTTTAATATGGTTTAAAAAAAAAATGAATATAATTATAAAAGAATATTGATATATAATTAAATAAAATTTAATCATTACAAAAAAAAAAAATAAATTAACTTTTAAAAGATATTATAAACATACATTTCTTTATAAAAAAATAAAAATTCTTAAATAAAGAATAAAATTCAATAATTTTATAAAATAACAAAAAATGTTTTTTCAAAATTTAAAAAAAAGCCACATGGGCACAGACATATTTTTTAAATATTTTAAAAGTTTGTACGCGCATTACTTTTTAATTTTTTTTTTCAATAAAATTTTATTTTTAATTAATTAAATAATAGTGAAATAATTTAAAAAACATACTAATTTAAAAAAAAATAGAATAATTTAATAATAATATTAATTCTTTTATTTTAAATTTATTGTTGTCTATTAATTCTTTTTTAAAATCTTTACTTTTTAATATGTAGAAACCTAACTCTGTATGAATGCTTAATTTTACAGTTTGAAATAAATACTAGAACAAGAACTTTTCTAAAATATGAGTAATGTTTTCTTTTCATATATTCAATTTATTAAATATAATCGCGCTGCTTATTAAAAATTCGGTTATAATAAATTTTATTTTAAAAAAGTTTTTCTTTTTTTTAAATAATAAACATCTTCTACCGAATTGGGCTTAAATATCTGAAACGCATTTGTGTTTGTGCGATTAATTAATGCCTTGCCGAAATTAACCCTATATTGAACTGAAGTTAATATCCTGCGCAAAAAGAATGAAAAAAATGAAATAAATAAGAAAATTTTAGCAACTTAGTTAATGAAGATTTTGCTTATTACTTAACTTGAAGTAAATGTTTTGGTTAAGTACTATGCGGAAAATAAAGTATAGCTAAAACTATACTGAATTTTAAAATGTTTGCTATTTTTTTTTTAACTTGTTTTAAATATATCATCAATGTTTTAATAAGTATGAGCAATATAAATAATAAATTTTGTAATTTCTAACATTTTTGATGCTTAAATAATTTAATTTTCAAAAAAACTTAAACGCTTTGTCTTTATTAACATGCAAAGAAAGAAGACTGAACAAAATATGTTTTGTGAATAATTTATTTGTACTATATAAACTCTTTATGCCAAAATTTTATTGCTCATACCAAACTAATTAGCTACCTACTCAAAGTTTACTATTCTATTATCTAAAAAGAATCAACATAATTAATAAGATTGTAAGATTAAAACAGAATGTTTTACCTTAGTTCTAACAACTTAATTTTAAGTTGCTAAACATAAATACAATAAATGTTCAATACATAGCAGAATTTTTCTATATGTATAATGATTGAATATAACATTTACATATTATGTATGTTGCTTCTCCCAAATTTTTTAATTCTTAATAAAATAAAATAAATCAGCAAAGTCAAACAATTATTTTGTTTTTCAATCAAAATTAACACTTTAATGGAAGTCGTTGTAAATAAAAACTACAGTAGTTAATAAAATATATATATAAATGTAAATATATATATACATTAATAAAAGGAAAGAAATAAAATTTTTTAAAACAAATTTATGTAAAGTGAATAAAATAAAATAGCGTTTTAAAGAAAAATGAATATTTATCAAAAAAGGCAAAAATAAATGTATAGTACGTATTTTTAATAATAAACTTAAAGATCTCATTTATATAAAGTAAAATTTCTATTTACTCATAAAAAGGTTAATCTATTTGTTAATTGACAAAGTTAGCATATAAACTTACTATTAATGTTTCCGATTAACTTTTTTGTTAATTATTTAGAATAGATTCTTAGATTTGAATTTTATTCATACTCATTTTTAATTTTTTTTTTAAACTTTTAAATGTAATTGCGAAGTGAATTAATTCTTTCCTTTAAATGCAATTTATGAAAATATGAGTGAATAGAATTATTACTTTTTTAAATTGAGACTTACTCTCGCAAAAATTCCTTTTTATAATTAAATAAAAACAATAAAAAAAAGAACAAAATTAATCTAATTAAAAAAAAATGTGTGAAATCGGTTTATATTTTGAAAATAAATTTTTTTTTTTTTTAGAAAATCGTAAAAATAATGAAATTGTTATAAGATAAATTTTTAAATGTATAAAATTAACATTTATAGACACGCAAAATATATATATATTAATATAAAACATAAAATCAATAAAAGTAAAACTAAATTTAAATGATTTTAATAAACGATATATGGATATATCTATGTCATAAAAATTTATAATATAAATTAATATAATTTTATTGTAATTTGTTAGACATTTATGGCTAATTTATTGTAAAAAAAAAATAAATAAAACACAATTGTCACAAAGTTTATTTAAAATATAATGGTAGTAGAAAATACATATCATATTTTTTACATCATTATTGGCTATGAAAGAAAAGCAGAAATACCTCAATAAAATCAAAATAAGAAATAGTACCACGTTATAAGGCTTATTGAAGAGGTTCATTAATTATTCTATTTTTCATATTATGTATGCTAGAATTTTTTTTTTTCAATAAATTAGCCCTTAGTCATAAATTAAATGTGAATTAAAATAAATAATACAATTGAGTTTTAGAATTTGTGAAATTATTTTTGAATGTCGAGCGTTTTGTAAATTTTTATTTTGTTATTGGGCACAACTATTTAAAATATTTATTAAAAAATATTGCAAACAACAATAAAAACATATTTTTAATAAAATTAATAAAATAACTAATTAAATAATTTAATTTAAAATTAGGAATTTTATATTTTTTTTTAAAGACTCTTTTAATTTGAAAGACTTAGTTTTTTTTTAATATGTTGAAACAAATTGTTTCAAAGCTATAGTTTTACGTTTATCACTTAATTATATTTTTATAACTAGCTAGTGTAAAGTTCACAACTATTTTTATATTAAATTTATTTTTGTTTTGATTTTTTTTCAGTATATATTTCGAAAAATTCTTGGGTAAATTTTTAAAGCAATTTTGTTTTATTAGTTATCTTTTTAAAGAACTGCCCTTATTTTTTATAAAAGATTGATTGTGTCCAATATTCTTTTTAATTTTTTTTTATGTATATTGAATTGTGTAATGTAAGTGATGAGTGGTGCCCATTCCGTTTACATTATGTAAGTCAAATAATATAATTATTATTGAAGGTTTAGAATAACTTTAGGAATGAAATTTCGTAGAAAAATATATACATATATTATATAATTGTTTCATTTTACAATTTTTTTTTCTTATTTTAAGTAACTTTTGTGATTTTTCGTTGTTTAACAAATTGCAAAGTAAACATTTATAAAAAAAAAAAAAAGAAATGAAAAAAAAAAAAAATTTAAGAAATAATAAAGAATATAGGTTTGAAGTTCAATACATATAATATTTTGTTTATCAATATAATTTATTTTATTTACAACAAAGAGAAGTTGCTGACCTTGCATGAATTTTCAAATATTTGACCTTTTTTTTTTTTTAAAAATAAAAAGAAAACAATCGATCTTACCGTTTTTTAATTGAGTTAAAAATTGTATTAAAAATTTCTTTTGGATGAAAATAGATCCTAAGAATAATTATACATAGATCGTGTAGATCTACACATAGACTATTAGACGTGTAGATAGACACATAGACGGATACATAGACTATTTTTGATTAACAATCTACGGATGAAATATGTTAGGTCAAACAAATCCTGTGAAAAAATGTGCATAATTCTCCTACAAAATGACTTTATTTAACGTTATTCCAAAATAAACGAATAAATGTTTAAAATACTTTTGTACACAGATTGAGTCAAAAGCTCCCAAGCATTTATGAAGAAGAACTATAAAACTAAAAAAGTTGTTTGCAGCACAACACTATCAGAAAAATAAGTTAGTCTTGTAATATGTATGGTTTATATATTATTTTTAGATGGACATTACTGCGAAGTTTATCAAAAAAATTTTTCTTCGAGAGAGAGAAATTTGAAAATTGAAAATAAATAATAGACTATTATTATATGGTGAATTATAAATCGTACAGCCTTGAAATGAGTTATCTTTAAATTATCGAAAAACCTACAAAATTTTACATAAAAGTAGATCTTAATAGCATCGCCCTCTTAACCTAAAATTGTTGTAATAACCCAATAACTTGGGTCACTTACTAAAATTTTTATTGAGGTGAGAGAACATATTTTAGTTTTAAATTATTAAAACATAACTATAAAAATTTTCAAATAATATAAAAAAATAATAAATTTTACGTGTTTAATAACTTTTTCGTATTTTTTTTAAATCTTCCAGTCAATTCTTTTCCAATATAATTTTCTTTTATTTTATTGCATAGGTTTAGGCGTAATATGGGTATGTAGTTGATCTACTTTCACCATTTGTCTTAACGTCATATGAAATCTGATCCATCATCAATATATTTAGAAGTTCATATTGGCTCTTGTTAATCTTTTCAGCCGTTTTATTCAAAGTTCAGCTTTTTAAAGAACATAAGTAACGTGTAACATTTTTAAAACTGAATTAAACTTGAGATAAACCTAAATATAGTTATCAATTTACTTATTAGGTAGGCATTACTAAAACATATCTTATAATTACTTTAAATATTAAATTTTTATATTAAACACAAAGCAAATTATTTCTGTTAGTTCGAAATATTAATGAAAATTTTGAAAGGATTAATAAAATATCATTAGTTTATAACCCTCTGTTTTTCGCACAGAAAATTTTGCGCAAACGTAAAGAACAAACTGATTAGATTTATTTACTTATTTTTAGGTGTGTTTCTTTGTTTACTTTGTCTGCCAAAAACTAAAAGTTATTTCCTTTTGTTTTTATCAATTTGAATTAACATATTATAATTTTGTACTTTATTTGATAACGGTTTTTTGTATGTTGTATAATTAAAACCGTTAAACAATGGTTTTAACAGTTCAAGGTTGATTGAGCAAAAAAAAAAGATTATTTACGTTTTTAAATAGTAATTACTACTAATTAGTTTTGCATAGTAATTAAATACTAAAAATAGATTTATTGTAGCAAAATCATTTAATTAAAATACTGGAATGTACTTAATCAATGCATAATATAGAACAATTTTTAAAATTTTATAATAATTTATAATGTGATAATCAGGACACTTTTGTACCAAAAACTTATCACTAATTTAGTAATCAAATAATCTGGGAATATATGAAGATATTGAACTTTAGATATTTGAAAATACTCGTATATTGTATAAAATAATTATTTGAATTCAATATTTTTATATAAGAGATTGTTATCTATGAATATGCAAATTATAATACACTTTTTAACAGTTATTATTCAAAGAAACATATACGATCGTATTAATAAAAAGCTTATATATTGGAAAGTTTACATTGGAAAAGGGAATATATTATATATGTAAATTTGTGTAAATAGAAATTGCAATGCTAGAAAATATAGGAAATTTAATATAAATTCGAAATAAATATTTTTACCCATAAAAATTTTACTTTAGAAACTTTCCATAATATGTCTGAATCTGTGGGATTCTAATATATTTAAAGTAACTTATCCAGTATAAGGTCATTTATATTTTATATATAATGTATCTTAAAGTATAAATGTTGATGTACCTTATTTTAACCATACTTGATCTATCTATAGGTATGACCGATATTTTCCGATATGTTGTTTCGAGTTGATATTTCTGTGATAGTTAGCTTATAGTATCGTATTGCCGAATTTGTATAAGAGACAGGATAACATCCTTTTTCAGTATACCATAAAAGATATCAATAGAATATCTAAAGTTATATTTGTAATCTCATAAAAAATTAGTAAATTTTTTCACAAAAGATTTTAATTCCGAGACTTTTAAAGATCTCATATATTTTTTTTAATTTAAATTTACAAGTAATTTTTATTTAAAACTTCTTTTCAATAAATAGAATTACATTATTTAATTTAATATCTGTAATGTAATCAATGTTAATCTATATCTAATACAAAATTTACAATAATTTAAAGATAAGGTAAGATGTAATTAATGATTGTTACAAACTTTTCTTGTCAGTTATAATTTAGGTATTATGTAAATTTTCATTCACAAAAAATTGTAAATTGTATATAAGCAGGGTGTTTCAAAAGTTATATGTATAGGATATTTAAAAAGTTATACATAATATACAATATATTTAACCCCTTTTTTTATTAAGGAATTTTCTTCTATATAATATATAAGTATTCATATCTGGTTAAAAATAGTATCTAAATATATAAACATATTATATGGAGACATATACATTACATATTTAAAAAGAAACTGACTATTTACTTTGAATATGAAATATATTAAACAATTTTCTAAATATTATCAACTTGAAAAAATAGATTCAAGGGATTTTTTTAAATATTATTTGGTAAAGCCCGTGAAAAGAATTCGTTTTTTTAAGACACAAACACATATATATTTATATTATCATATATACAACACTAATATATATAAAACTCCTTTTTTTTATATTGAAAGAGAATAATATAAAAAAGGGAAGCCGAAGGCATTTTAATTATGATGAAAAAAAATTAAACAGAAGGATGGGTAACTGTATATTTTTCTACTATTCTCTCTTTGTGTTTGCTTTTGAGCTTTTGCTTTTGTTAACAGCTGTAATGAGACACAGAAATAGCGGAAGTACTTAAGAACTTAATTGAAAAAAAAACATGATTATATACATACATATATCTTTGTATACTGATTGTAAATGATAAAAATTGTTTGTGCAAAGCAAAAATATTTTTGTATTACAAAAAAAAAAACAACAAATTTTTTTTAATATAAATATTAGGTTATTATTTTAACTTAAAAATCGAGGGAGCTGTATATAAGTTGTATACGTATACAAGTTGTAAATATTTAATTAAAAACACCAAAAACTGAGAGTATTAATATTTTATAGAGATTATTTTCAGTGGAATTCAGTGGAAAGACAACACGTTATTATTTTAATTTTGGGATGTACAACGGCTTACAAGGCCTAGATGTTAAGATGGGTTATGCTATGAAACAAGACAACACGTTACTATTTTAATTTTGGGATGTACAACGTATTACAAGGGTTAGATGTTAGTATGGGTTATTATTAAAATATCTTCAATTTCAACAAAAGCCTTACATTCAAATTTTAAAATTTTAGGCTAGGAAATGGAAACAAAGAGAAGAATAAGGAAGCGTAAAGCTCAATTTTGCCATGCTCCTTTTCCAGCATTTTTAATTAAAATCTAATCCTTCAAAGGAAAAATTTATTGATGGTAAAAGATTCCAAATTTATTACAGTTCTGACAGCAAATGAAATGTAATATGAGTAATATGACCTAGTATAGAGTTTTACTTAGGTATTATCTGATACATATGAGTTGCTTGAGACAAGGGTTTGATGAATGGAATTCTGACGAAGTTCCATTACCTGCCCTGCAATATGCAAACCAATGTATTCAATCTTAGGTCGTCTTTAAGCTTTATGGATTTAGGACAGATCCTTATTTGATATTTATTATCCTTCAAAAGTTATCTATAATGTGACCATATGATCTTAATTTAATCTATTTTATTTATTTTAATATTTAATTTAATCTAGTTAATATAATTTTGTGTCCTAAATAAGGTTGTCTCAGGTATGAAACTACGTCCTACGAATGCTTGAACTTTGCAAACTTGTACCTTTGAATATAAAAGATATGAAAAAAAAAGATTAAAGATTTGTAAATTGTTTCGAGCGTAATTAAACAAAGCAATTAAGAAAAAAACTAGGGAATATATCAAAAATATGCACTCAATTTGTTTCTCAAATTTTTTTCGCACACAAAATTTTCCATTATATACTTTATCTATATACTTCAATTCTTCAATTTAATTTTTTTTATTATCATTCTCTTTTCCATTATGGAAAAATTACAATAACAAAAAAACCTTATTGGAAAATGTTTTTCCATTTTCCCATATGTTTTTTTAAAGCATAACAAAATAACGGCTTCTATAGTAAAATATTGTTGATTGATATATATATTTAACTTTTAATATATATTTATATATTGTTTGTATTTTATGTAAGGTTTATGTATATTATTTACTATGTATATATATATTTTACTGATAGACAGATTTTTATTTTTTTTTTTATTTTATCATTATTGTAAATGTATTTTGTATTTAGTATATGTATAAAATACATAAGTATGTATATAATATTCTTATTTTTAATCTTTCAGACCAATTTCAAGGAATAAACTTTATATATTATTTAGTAAAGCAACAGGCTTCATAGGATTCAAATCGTTTTAAATGAACCGAGTATTTTATTAAATTTCTTTAAATCAGATAAAAAAAAAAACAAAACAAAAACAAAAAGAGTGTTTAAATAGATAAATAAGTTATAGTACAAAAATAAAAAAAAAAATACAAATATATATATATACATATATATATAAACAATTACAATTTAA
Organism: Dolichopus griseipennis; assembly: GCA_963082915.1. NCBI lineage: Eukaryota > Metazoa > Arthropoda > Insecta > Diptera > Dolichopodidae > Dolichopus > Dolichopus griseipennis. The sequence continues at coordinate 20,745,586 of OY720445.1, read as the reverse complement.
CTATATATATCTTAACAAGTGAATTCATTACTTTTCAAAATTTTTACAATTTTATTTAAATCCTTGTTACAGTTAACAGGAACAATTTAAGTTTTCTAAGGATTACATGAGTATATGAGTGTTTTTAGAGCACGTGTTAAAGAATTTAAAGTAATATCCTTATATATATATTACACAATTAAGTTACACTCTTGCTCTACATATAGTTTATTAATTAGTTCCTTTTATTAAAGATTATTGAAAATAAAACAGGACGAATAAAAAAAAAAAAACAGGATATTTTACAACTAGAATATAGTATAAGAAAATTGCATGCGTGTACACTGTTTTTTTTTTAGTCAAGGACTTTTAATGGCGAATTAATTTTTATATACTTATCACACATATTATATTTGTCATTTTTGTCTATTTTAATTTAATATCTATTATTTTGTTATATTTAATAATTAAATTTATAAATTATATTTAATTTATATCTTATAGATTTACAAAAAAAAAAATCTAAAGATTTATAAAAAAAAAACCTATTAAGAAATTCTAGAATTTGAAATAAATTGTAAACGAAAAATGTAAAATTTTTTTCAAAATAAATTAAATAAAATATAGAATTTGTATAGAATAATAAAATAGAAAAATATAATTCTTCTATTCCTTATTTATAAAGTGCTTTATTTTTATTTGTTACATTAATATGTATCTAATATTTACCTGTGTATCTTAAAGATTTTTTTTTTTTGAAAAAAAAAAGTGATTTAAATTGAAATATGAATATATAATATATCAAATATAAATATAAAAAAAAATATATATTTATATAAATACCTACAATATTATATAGTAAAATAAATAGTACATGCAGTATATAACAATATTTAAAAAAAAGAAGATAATGGATTTTCAAAATCGTGATAACGCGGAAAATAAATTTGTTTGTCCCAGTGATAGACAACTTGCATTACGTGCCAAGTAAGTAAAAAAAATTTTTTTTACAATTTTATAATTAAATAATATTAATTATAGTATATTTTTTTTACAATATTTAGTTATTGTAAGATAGAAGTTATATACAGGGTGTTTCACAGGGAGTAAAGGAACTTTGGAGACTTCAAAAACTTTAAGGCTTATCTTATAAACTTTTATGATTGTCGACCTTACCAAATGTTAAGTTTTTTACTTGGTTTTATCTTTTCTTATACGCCTTGGAATGATGCTGTTTGCTCCTGAATCATCTTGTATATAATTGTATACTATATGTTTAACATATAATAGTTGTTAATCCTGCCTAACCCGATTCCAAAATTGCTTTCACATTTTTAAACCAAAATTTTCTTATTAACTTTAACTGATTATTAACTAAATGTTTTGATATAAAACTGATTATATGAAGTTATACGATACCAAACCTGGGCAGCTTTCATATTTGTAAAATTCAAGTAAATTTATCAGACATTACATATAGTTAGAGTAAAAACGAAAAATTCTAATAAAATTATAATATTTGTCGTTTCTAGGAAAGCATAACGTAATGAACAATTTTACATTATGCTTTTTTTGCTCATTATCTTAATTAATTAACGATAAGATGTCCTTGATTTATAAAAACGTAATTTGTTGTGTGCGAATATTTTATGTATATAGTATTGCTGATTGCATAATATGCTATTAATAATACTTTTTTTTTTAGTTTTTCCAAAAAAAATTCCGATTATACAATATTTAATCTATATCAAGGATTATCTATAAATTAACTAAATCTGTTTAATTAGTAAATCTTTTTAAATATTTTTTTTTAATATATAGTAAATCTCTACTAAATAATAAAGGTTAAATATACATAGTAAAAATACTAGTTAATCTCCTAATATATTTTTTAAATGATATGTTATATTATTAAATTAAATTTTTTGCTTATATTAATGTATTTTTTATTGAAGGTATACACCCCTATTCTAAATTCCCTCGTACAGCTACGTCGTAGATAATCTACGAAAAAGTAATTCTCAATTCCGACTTAACACTACGAAAGGTACAAAAATCTACGGAAGTCATATTCATTCGTAGCATATTCGTATTTCATATATTAAAATTTTTAAGGGTAAAATAACGAAAGAACTAGACATAATCAAAATATTAAAAAAATGATATGAAATATCTTACTATTTTTTATTTATAATTAATCTTAAAATACTTTTTTCTCAAAATAATATTCAAAAATTATTAGTTACCTACTACAAATTTGAAAACAATAAACATCTTTCTACCTAAAAAAAATGAATTGAAACGTCAAAGTTGTCATTGCAAATTTAATTTTCTACGAGGGAATTTATAATCACTAAAACTTTTTTTTCGTAGCGTAGCCAATTTTTCGTGGAAAGTCTACGAGGGAATTTAGAATAGGTGTGTTAATTTTAAAATCAAGATATTACATATATTTCGCAAATTATTCGTGCATATATAAATGCAATATATATGTATTTAAATGTAAGTTTGTATAGGTAGTTTGGAATTGAATTCAAAATCAGAGTTATTTACTTTTCCCGAAATTATGAAGGACAATAACTCACAAGGAATATCTTAGAGCGATACTTCAATGTCAATCAGAGAAAATCATGATTGCGCAACTTAAAATTTTTTGAAATAGGAATTTTGTTTTTCACTTATTTTATTCCTTTTCTACTCCTTTAAGGAGTATAGGGCATTCTATTTTGGCTAAGCCGTTTATTATTCGACTGTAGCATTCAGCTATTGTATAAGATCATGAATACATAAATATTAATTTTGTGCGCCATCTATTATCCTACACAAGAGTTATTTATATATTTATATTAAATCTTTAATTATATTACGATATTACATATTACGATATAATTTTACGATATTGCTTTTTTTTATATTAGATTATGATCTGATCGGCGTCTTTACCACTACGCCATTAGTTAAATTATATTTGATTTTTGGGGTAATATAACTTATCTCATACCCAATCTCCAATCCCAAAACTAATCTATATACATATAAATTAAAAAAAAAAAAATTAATTCATTTTAAAACTACTTAATATTCTATTTTAATTTAATTCCTTTTAAAACTACTTAATAAACTATTAATAATAAAAGTATTATACTATATCTCACATACAAATAGTTTCGCCAAAATTATACAATTTATTTTTTTATTAACAGAAATAAGGATATAAAAGGATATACATACATACTGCACTTTACTGCCAATCAAAATTTAATATCATTAATAAATTTTATAAAAATCCAAAACTGTCGAAAAAATTTTTATTTAATTTTTAGAAAATAATAAAAATTAATTATTCTTCGACCTTCAGTAAAAATTCAAATCAATTTTGGACATTTTAAGTTAAATACACTTTGTATTTTGCTATTTATCCAGATTAATTTCCAATTGATTTCCAATTTAAAAAATTTATTTTAAAGGATTATACAAAAATTTTTAAAATACTACACTCATACATACATAAACACAAAAAAAAACGGATATTCAATATCACAAATACGATCCGATCCATAAAAAAAAAAAAAAAATTAAATTAAAAAATTATTAATTTCCCCCAAGATGCATTTTTATCATGGTCATATTATATACCCGAATATCCTCATGTGTTTTAACACATATTTTTTAACATATATTATATATATATATATATTGTATATGATATTATATAATATAAATTCAATTAACTGTAAATTAAAAATGAATAAAACTATATTTTATCTATTTATAATGTACATATATATAGATGTACTGGATTCCATTTTCAGTTTAGAAAATTGATGAAATTCGAACATTTTTTTATTTTCGAAATTCTATGTTCGAAAAAATAATTCAATGGGGAAATAGATTTCTTTGTCTTGTCAGTTTTTTTTTTAAATTGTTCAATTTAATTTATTAATTAAAAATTAATAAAAGAGAGTATGTATAAAAGTGATAAAAAAAAACAAAAGTTTTTAAAAAGCACATTTTCAAAATTATATAGGGTTTCTTAATGAGTAATTTATCATTTATTTTTATAAAAATATATATAAAAATTAATAATAATATTATAATTTAATTATTTTATTAATTTATTAATTATGAATAGTAGTGAAATCAATACTTAGAATATATAATCCAAATGCACTCAAGAAAACCGGTTAACAAGTGCGAAATATAATGTTGGAGCTTAAATGTTAACGTTTAATTTTGAAAAAACAAACACTAGTGAATAAGTTACTGTTTTATAAAAACATAAAAGTTCTAATTCTTAAGACCTAGTAGCCCTTCAATGAAGAAGGCCCCCAAATTTTAGCTTAGCAAACTTATGGTGGATCGGCCCAACCCCCTCCTGTCTTCACCCTTCCATTTTTTTTGGTACTGGGAAATCAATTGTGAACTCCACGAAAATTTGGAATTTTATCTAGAATTTTACTATCTAAGCCATCATGGTTAAAACTAAGAGACAATTTCTTCAATTTAAAGAACCCCTTTTAAATTAAAGAAAAACCTTTAACATAATATATTGAAATAAAATGCTGAAGCTTTAAATTTTGTATATCACTAATAAAAAAATTGAACAGGTAAGTATTTAAATCACAGGTGTTTAAAAATAGCAAAATTTCAATTTTCAAGCTCCTAAACAGGGGACTTGACAAAAAAATTTTGTTAACCGACTTTTTCTAATTTCTGAGGATCTAACTTCTCCTAAAATTTCAAGAACCCAACTTGAACTGTTTAGAAGATATGTGAGACGAAAAATTTTGCATAAATTGAATTTTGCATAATGATAAGTTTTAGAACCTTATGGCAACCCTAAACATTTTTCTTTTAAAAATTTATAAAGTTTAAACTAGCTATTATCAGATTGAAAATACACCTAACAGAATTCTTGTTATAACAATTTAAAAAGAGGGTTTTTTTCAACTTTGGGGGGCTGTAAATTCGTAACGGGTGGGGCTACAGAAAAAAGGTTTTTTCACTCTATTTCAAACGGTGTAAAAGTTTTGTAAACATACGGACGGACGGACAGAGTGAAGCTATAGAAGCACATTTTTAAAAAATTTTTTGAAAATGCGTTAAAAACAGCATTATGTATATATATGTATGTACGAGTATATGAAGATTCTCAGGCTTTTTTAGCTACGACAATAACCTTTAAAATTAATTAAGAAAAATGGAATCAATTATTAATTGAAATAAATTAATATTTATTAATATTTAATTAAATATGTTGTGTGCTATAGATATTATATTAAAATTAATTACTTGTACTTGAGGGATTTGTATATATATATTATGTATTAGAAAAAAAACCTTCTGTAAATTATTATAGAAGATGTATATATAAATAAAGTTTTTTCATTAGATCAAGAATTTATTAATTTATATTTATTTTAAAATTTTTCTTAAATTTGAAATATTTAATAAAAAAAATAATATATTTTTATTATAATAAATTATAATTATTATTTACAAAAGTTTTTAATATAAATTTTATTAAAACTTTTTTTTTATATTTATTTTAATTTCAATTTTTTAATTTATTCTTTTCCAATAATTTAAATTTATTAAATATTTTAAGTTTTATTATTAATAAATAAGAAGAAGTTTTGTATTTTATGAAATATTAATATCTATTACTATAATAAAGTAATTTTATGATTAAATGTGTTTATAAATTTTGTTCTGATAGTCTGTTTCTTGTAGGGCAAAAGCAATGTTAGTTATTTTGAAAGGAAGCAATGGAATTATTTCAATAGACTTGATTTGGTAGAACAAAAGAATTAATTTGGTCAAATTAAAAGATGCTAAATACCTAAACCCATGTTAAGTAAATTTACCGTTATATGCATATTTAAGATACGGAAAGATTGTACAATTTTGAATCATTCATATCTGCTCCTAGAATTAAAAATTTTAATGAACCGTTATTTTTGAAAATGAAACTATATTTCAGGAAAATTTCGAATCTTGCTTCTCTTTCTCACTTTGGAGGATTTTAAAAATTAAATGTTTTAAATTTCTTTTAAGATATTAGAAGTTTAAAATACGAGCATTTCAGAATTTTTTATAACTTTTCATAGAATTTCAGGTTTCAGTCTCATTTTGTCCCGAATATTGGCTTTAAGTTCCAGGATAGTCCTTGGTTTTTGCAATACCACTTAACCTTTAGGTAGCTCCAAAGAAAACAGTCAGGAGATGTTAAAATGGGTGAACGTGGTGGCCAGTTTAATTAAAAAAAATGTGTTATTCGCTAATTACTACTAAAAATTTCGAGTAGGAGAGCCATAGTTCGACGAGCTGCGTGAGTCTGAATTGTTCTCTATGTCTAACCTTAAAAAATCTTCAATCATTTCCCATTTATTCTGTATTGAATAAAATTCACCGCAACTTGTTCGTCATTTTCGAAAAAATATTGTCCATTGATCCTTTCTAAAGTTATTCCATACCATACCATACCCATATTGGGTGCATTTGATGTTCAATAAATATTCTTGGATTATGTGTGCTCCATATTTTGACAATTTGTTCAATCACGTGATCATTGAGGTTAAAAAGGGCGTCATCGCTCATTATGAGTTCTCTCGTTGTTTTCTAGGCATAATTTTTGAAAACGGCTACTATATTGAAAGCGTATTTGTTCATCATTTGTTCACATCATTTTAAATTGCAATAGGTCTAAAAAGAGCTTTAGACCTATTGCAATTTAAAATGAATTTAAAATCCATTGTTCTCAAAAACGCTGAACAAATAGGTGAATTGTTGAAGCGCTAGATACACTCGCACAAAAATTTCATATGATCTTTGTGAGTGAATATTCGAATGCTGACTTTCAAAATAAAATTCACCAATTTGAGCTGTGTTGAGTCTTACTAGTCTAATCATAAATTTCACAAATTTTTCAAAGTAAATTCTGAAAAAAAAATGTATACAAAAAATTTAGTCACTAATTAAATCATAATTTTACTTTTGCACCACCCTGAATATATCCGTTTTAGGACAAAAGTTAAATGTAATAATGTTAAAAATGAATGTAAATAGTTTAGACATTTTTTTTTTGGAATTATAATCACTTATGTACACTAACTCCTCAAACCAGTTAGTTCTAAAACAGGGGATTTTTCTTTACTTAAGTTTAAAAGCCTCTTTTGTTGCTGCTATCGAATTATTAATTCTTATTCATTTCCTATTATTATTATTATTATTTACATATTTCTTTAATTTCCTTCATTAAATGAATATTTATTAATTTTTAATATTATGTACCTACTATTAATTGTTAAATAGCATTTTACATTAAAGATTTTGGTAAATATTTACTTTTACTTTGCTGTTGTCTTTTTTTCCATTATTTAACATTATGTATAATATTTATAAAGTGTTAAAGTTGTTAGTTGTTGTTGTAATTTTAATTATTCATTGATAATAATTTACATTATACTAAAACCTAAAACCTTAAAAAAACAACCTTTTTTTTTACATAAATTATAATTATTATTGTATAAAACAACAACAAATAAAATAAATACATTCATCAATGATAAGTTTTTATATCCGAAACAATAACTATATAACATAAAAAATTACAGAGCGTTAACATTAGCGCCTACAACACTACTATGGAAAATTCATGATATCGGGAAATGAAGAACAAAAGAAGAAGAAGAATAAAAGTTGTCGAAAATGAGAATTTCGAAAATATAATTTCGAAAGAAATTTTTTTTCGAAACATTCAGTGAGAGGGGTGATTTGGGAAAGAATTATCGAAAGACGATATAGAGCCATAGAGATGCGCCGGGAAGTAGCACGATTCTTCGAAATAATAATTTGAAAGATTTTCTACGAATCCTATAGTGTCTTTATTTAAATAGGGGTTTTTTTAATTAATGAATACAAATTGATTACATTTAAAATGAATACGTAAGGATGTAAAACAAGGATGTAAGGATGTAACATTTTTTTTTTGAACTTTTATAAAATAAAAAGACATTTTTTGACAATTTTAGAGAAGATTGAAAGCCCATAGGGCGATAGATCTGGATTTTTCGTACTTATTGCGCACGATTTTTCAAAACCAATATGTATTACCAAATTGGGATTGAAACCGTTAGGTAAGGATTGGCAACTAAAACTCTTCTTTGTTGTGGGGTAAAGAAATCAAACTATCTTTTTTGGAGTAAGAATCCTATCCTCCAGAATATCTATAAGACATGTTAAGATTATGCAACCATCAAGAGAGTGCAACCATATGCAACCATGAAGTTACAACATCTTATTACTACAAAAAAAATCCTTAAACAATCCTGAATTTGGTTGTTGCTGTTGTTTTAATATGGGAAGTAGCATGTGCCATCCTACCACGTAGGCCTTGCGACCCATTGTGCAACCACTTTCAATACTTTCTATCAATTTATAAGTAATATTATTTATTTTCTTTATATTATATATTTTGTGTATTTTAAATTATATTTGTAAAGAAAAATAGTTTTTTCAATTAACAAAATCCATGACCCGTACGGGAATCGAACCCGCACCCCCTCGGTTAATAAGCCAAATGCTTACCCACTAACCCACCGAGGAACTTAAAGAACTATTAACACAATAATTTAAAATTCGAAATTAATTTTTGAATTTTAGAATTTTTCAAAATTTTTCTTGAAATGGATTAAAGAACTGTTTTTTTTCAAGTTTTTGGTCATTCGATATTTTTATTTATAGATTTTTTTTGTCATATTGTCATGCACAGAACATATTGTCGATATTGTATCAATATAGTACACAACACTTATAAATAAATCTATAAGTGTATAAATCTTTTTTTTTATGTGGTTCATAAGCCCATTAAAGGTAAACCTTTATTTAAAAAAAAATTATAAAGTTCATAACATCATTTAAAATTAAATAAAAATTAAATAAAAATTGTCATAAAGGACCAATTTATGATATTCTGGAAATATAAGAGAGTAATTCCTCAATATGTTTTTTTTCGAAATGAAAGTTACAGTACATTTCATATTAAGTGTTCCAATTTTTTTATACAAATAAAATTTTTTTTATACCTATATTATAAAAATATAACTCTTCCTTACAACTTCCTAAGGAGTATAGGCCATAACTACTAGTATTTAGAACTATAGTCTTAACTTGTGACCATGACTTGTTTATTTTACTCACTCGAGCGAGTCAATACTTTTCTTTTCCATCTACTTCTGGGTCTGTCTTCATTTCTATTACCTTTGCCTCCTTATTTGAATTTCAATTGAATCTTCTTTGTACATTCTCCGGAGTTGGTTATTAGATAATTTTGTTTAGGCAAAAAAGTGCCCAATTAGACAAAGGTCTGTCCGAACCGGTTGTTTTGCAAAAGAAGTGGTTGAATTAAAAAACTCTTCTAAATTTAATTATAAATTAGAAAATCAATTTTAAAATAAAATATCTTTGTTTTTATGAAATAAAAATAAGTTGAGAAATAATATTTCTTATATTCAAAAAAATCATCCTAAAATTATGCAAAAATTGTAAATTCAAAAAAACTCTTTCCAAAGATGAAAAAAGTGATCATAGCAGCCGATGGTAATATTAACATTACTTAAAATTGTATGTAATATTAGAAACCTAAATAAATAAAAAAGCGAGCAATAGGCCAGGCCTCGGTGGCACAATTGCGCAACTGATTAAGTATCTGGCATACCAACCGAGAGAGTGTGGGTTCGATCCCCGTTCAGATCAGTTTTTTTTCAAGAAAATTTTTTATGAATTTTAAATGGAACCATATTTTGTTTAAAAGAATCTTTAAGAATAGATCTATGTTAATGGAAGAGTTTTCATTTTGTTTTTGCGACCCCTTTCTATCAAATTCCACAATTGATTACTTAATAAGTTTTTTATATGTACATTGATAAGTTAAACGAACATTTGTTAAAAAAAAAGAAAAAACATTCCCACACAATTTCCCCCAGTGTTTTTTTAATTTTTTTTATAGATATGCCAAATCATCGTGAGAACAAACGCATTCTGGAATATTTTCAAGTCACGTTATAATGAATTCTGTTGCAACGTTTCATTAAATATTTTGTTAAACAAATTAGTTTTAATATTATTTTAATGTATATGCATTTATAAAATGGAATTATGTTTTTAATTATCCTATAGGACTTGTGAACAATTTCTCTAAAATCAAGGAAGAGTGTAGTAGAGTAGACTGTGTCAACTCTGGGATACCTGTATGACCGTTATATAAACATTATATCATTATTATTATAAACATTAATTACTTTTGGCAAAATTTCAAACACGCAGCTGTAGTATAGGTACAGAGTAATGCTCATATAAAATAAGAAGTTGTATGGTAGCTACTCGAACCCTTTGCAATAAACCAACCAAATTTTCCAGTAACTTTGGCCATAAAACTAAACTACTTTAGGAAAATTTCAGACACGCAGCTGTAATAGGAATAGAGTAATGCTCATATAAAAAAAGAAGTTGTATGGCAGCTACCCGAACCCATGGATCAAAATGGCTGGATTTAAAAAGCGATGACGGCTATAGCCGTAAATTTCAAGATCCTAGCTCCTTTAGTTTTTGAGTTATAGTACAGACGGACGGACATACATAGCTAAATCGATTTTTTTTCGATTCTGATCTGAACCATACACTTGAGAACCATACATCTACCCCCCCTTCTTTTCTGCGTCGCTAACGTAATGGCAAATTTATTATACCCTTTGACCTACATGTCATATGGGTATAAAAATGGTTTTTAATTAATAATGGAATATACGTTCACAATTTGTTATAAAATAAGTGAAAATTTTTCGTTTAGATTTTCTTGTGTATTACTGTAATTTTATTCTTGAATTTTCTCACATAGGGTGACATATAGGGTGATATTAATTTTGAGGGTGATATTAATTTTCTAATCAATTAATATGATAACATATAATTTTCGATAACAATTTCCATTCTTTTTTATCTTTTATCTTTTAATAAATTTTATTAAAAACTGGTGTTATCGGAAAAAATCAAGCGATTTTCTTTCACAGGGTTTTTAAGTGTAATATTTTATATTAAAAAAAGCATTTATTATTATTATCACGGTTTATAAATAATCGTATATTGATTTTTTAATGTTAGATTTTATGTTTTTTTCATTAATGTTTATATTTATATTATGTTTTATTAAATTTTAGATAAATTCATTTAAAGGTTTATTATTTATATTGATTTTCATAATTCTCATAACCCATATGATTCGATAAAAATTTATGGGCAGAATTTCGGGGCACCTCCATCTGTTTAAAATGACACCGAAGTTTGCATCTACTATGCTACATTTTATTCTCCTAATGACCAAGAAAGAAATTAGGTGTCCATTGCTCTAGATTTTTCGTTTATGTAGTAGAAGTCTATGCAGATTTTCAGCCTTTTTAGACACTTTAGATCCTGGTAATTTGAAAGTAGTGGCTCTTATAATGAGATAAAATGTCGTGTAGAGATTGGGAAAAGGGCTTATTCAAAAACCGAATATGCTAAGGTACAACCAAGACTTAAACACTAAACATAGACTATATTTTATAAGGTGCTCAGTAAAGTCTGTTAATATGAAAACAGGCACTCTAACTAGGATATCAAATTTTGTTTAGAAATGCTTTTTCTGAATAGATGCTATAGGTTCAGCTGAAAATTAAACTCTGAGGTTGGACTACATTTAATGGGATGCTCAGTTAAGTTTGTTTTTATAAAATCGGGGACTCTAATAAAGAAATCAAATTTTGTGTAGAGATGACCAAAGAATGCTTTTTTCAAATAGTAAAGTTGCTATGGATACCAAGTTTTAAACACTGAGATTTGAATATATTTTATGAGGTTCTCTGTAAGATCCGTTCTCTTACACGGGGTTGAATCATAAATTAAAGTGGCAATCATAAAAACAGTTAAATTCTTTTATAAATAATATGGAGCGAAAGAGTCATAAATCTCTAAATTCTAAACAGATTGAGGAAACAAACCGAATTATCTTCTATAAGTTAAAAAACAAAAGATCTTAGTTTATTTTTTGCGAAACACGAATTACTGCAATTATTCAAGGTAAAATTGAAGTTAAGCGTCGAAACGGGAGGAGTATCCTACCTATGCTAATGATCCTGCCAATATTCTTTAAATCAAATAAAAATTACAATGTATACCTTTACATTTAAGGTAGGCTACGGAAACAGAAAAAGGAAGTAAAAGCTGATTTGATAAATTTTAATATATTTTTAAATATAAGTACTTATGAAAAGCTTAGATTAACATAGAATTACTAAAAAAGCAGATTAAAATTTTAAATATTTGTTTATAAGACTGAAAGAATTTATAGGTTTTGATTATCGCACATGTGGTATGAGTTTAGTCAAGATAAGTTAAAAAAATTTCATTAAAAATAGAATTAATTTATAGAATATTTGTTGCCGATTTACTACCTCTGATTTGATGACACCTTAATCTGTTATATTAAATGCGATTATATATTATCTATTGCGTTATCTACAGTTATCTTCGTTCATTCATTTTCAAAACATTCATTTTTTAAATTAAACGAAGAATCCCCTGTTTACTTTTGGTATATTGATTAAATGTGATTAAGATTAGATTATATTCAAATTAATGAGTATTTCCAATTTTTCGTTTCTTTATTTCGGCCCAATGTAAATTTAAATTTATGTTCTTTGTTATAAAGGAATCGAAAGGAAACTTTACTTAGTATCTAGTAACTTTAAATCGATTTAGATTTATTGCCATTGGAAGCAGTATAATGGAACCCACGAGGCCAAAAGGCCAAAACGATGTCGCCTCAACAGCCCCTAGAAGCAAACAATATCAGAAGAGCTGACTTAAATTGAAAAAATTGTGGGAGGAAACGAAGGCAACTGCTCTAAACAGAGTTAGCTGACAATGTCTAGCAGATATCCTATGCCTCAAGAGGAGTGGCTGTCCTGTTTCCTCCTCAATATTTAATTTACTTTCACATGCAAAAGCTGTTAATATTTGAATATAACCTTTAAAATTTTTATATATTTTACTCATATAACATCTATTCAACTTTGATTGAACTTTTGACAAAAATATGAAAAGAACAATTAAGATCCTCTTCTTACACATTTAATCTAATTGAAGGTATATAGTCAGAAAGAAGAGAACGGGACATATGAAGCAATTTAAATTTTCACTCCTGAGGAAGGCAATTACTCGCGGCAAAGATAGAATAAAAAAGAAAAATGGAAATGTTTTTATTAATAGACAAAATGTGCAAAAAAGAGACAGAGAAAAAGAAACATGGAATAAAAGTTTCTATTTCGAATTCATAAAGGTTCTAAATAAATTTAATTATGTGTCTTCTATATTTTTTTTAATTTGATTTTTTTAAATGCTATAAAAGTGTTTTATGAATAGAAAATATTTGATTTTAAAAATTTTATTCAATTCTTTACAATATTGTTAGTTATGTAAAGATAAAATGATTCATGGAACAAAGGAAGGAGCTTTTAGCATTTCTAATAATAGTCCTTTAAAGTATAATATCAACTATGTGGGATTTTATATTTTAAAACTACAAAATTGTCGTATTAAACTAAAGATAACTTTTTGAAAGAACTCAGTGGGAAGGATTAATAGAAACTAAATCATTCAGTTTAAGAAAAAACCGTGGTTCGAAAAAGAATCGATCTCCGAAAAATATTTCCAGGAGCCAAACCTACAAATATTTTTTAATGGACACAAAAGAGGACGGCAATGGACGGTTTTAAATGGACGGCAATATATGATTGTATTGTAGAGAAATTTATTAATATTTAATAAGTTAATTCCAAACACAATATTTGATGTGAGATTTGGTATTAAGAATCTGACTTCTTTCTGGATATTAAAAATAGTAAGGAGATCAATTCTTGAGATATAGGGAAAAACTGAAGTATAGTACAGCTATGAATATATAATAGTAAAACTAATCTCAATAAATTAAATAAACAATTAGACAATTAAATCACATCATGGCCCATCTGCAAAGTCGTTATTTCTTTTAGCAAAAAACGCATTAATATTAAATTTCATTAAAATCGGTTGAGATTCTCTAAGAAAACTCGTAAAATCTCTAGACCTAGAATCAATTTATGAAAACTACTCTTCATGGGTACTCACCAATTGTCTATGCATCAAATTTGAAATAATTCCAACAGTTAGAACATGAGATTTCTCTAAAAGGCTGGTGTTTTCGTAAGCGAGCCTTTCGATCCTGTAGTCCGATTTGGTCTATCTACGAATACCAAATACATACCTCCATTTACACAGAGACTTGAGCGTTTCCGACAATATGGAAAAACTTTTGTTAGGACGAAACAAATTTTATTTTTTTTTGAGGACGGCAAAAAATTTAATCAGATGATCACAGTAATCGACTATTATAATAACTGTTAAAATTAAGTTAGAAATGGGTTGATCAACATAATTACTATTGTGAGGAAAATCTCGTTACCTAGTTCGATAATTCAAATCGAATATACATGTGGGTGCTTTTCATTGGTTGCAGTGGGTGCTGTTTCAGTAAAATTTAATAAACTCAACGCCTCTTCCTCTTTCGTCAATATAAATAAAATGAGCGTCTTTCGTATTACGATATTAATTCCAAAAACTGAAGTGACGAAAATGTTTATACCTAATTTCGAAATTTTTTATTGCTTACTAAGTGACCTTTTGAACTATTATAGATTTAGTAATTTTTTTTTTATTTACACAAAATCTGAAGATACTATGAAATCTGAAATTAAATAACTTTATATTCACATCATCATACATTTTTATTGGAACAATTACATCAAACAAAAAAAAAAGAATTTATAAAAATGATTTCTAGGAAACGAAGAAATAACCATAAAAGCATTGAGACACATTTTGAAGGTGTTTAAGTATGCTTTACCAGTTCAATGTTAATATGTCTGTCTGATTTGGTTTGAATTTTGAAAAGAGAATAAGATTTGACAAAAAAAAAAAGATTTTTTATTTTTATTTGAAAAATTTTATTTAGATAAGCATCATATTTGACTTTATATACATTATATTATGTACATATGTGTATATGTATCTGTTCTATTGTTATATATATAAGAAAAAAATTTAAATACATTTTTATTGTGAATAAAATCAGATAAAATTCTAATATCCTTTAGATTTAATTTTGTACCAACCGGTTATATGAAATAAATAGAGCGATAGGTACTGTTTTCGCACCAAAAATTGAACCCTAAGTTTTTTGCTGATATGAATTACTCCGGTGTACAGAAATCCATAAAACATGCTTTTTTTTATGGTGCTATCCGTCTGTGTCCGTACGTTTGTCTGTGCAGACGTGTACAGCCTTAACGCCTGAGCGGAATGTTTTCAAATTTTATATATAAGATTTTGATGTTAATATATTGAATTGAAAAGCTTTTGGAGGAAAATGGGGTAACCCCAAGTAATACTTGTAAAATATAATGCTACTTCTCTAGGGTAATTTTAAGATTTTTTTCAAATATTTTATAAACCAAAAATATTACAAAAAACTTATTATATAAAAGTTGTTCCACAAAAAAAGGACTCTATTTTGCCATACACATGTAGGTAAAAAGTTATTTAAAGAAATTTTACATTAAGTTATTCCTGTAATACCGATTTGTTCTGTGGTGGACACAGCATATTTTTTTTTGTATATCTTATTACAAAAAATTTAATATTGTCTAATATTTTGATATGTGGGTATTAGCTTTACCTTGAACTTAAATACATATATATATATATTTGTGTTGGTATTTTATATATATGTATATATATATATAAACTGTCACGGCATTATTTTTCCAAAAAAAAATAACCGTTTTTATTAAATATCGTATGCGATTACTATGTTAGGAATTTGCATAATCTAATAAATTCACTATATAGGATTAGGAATTAGTAAAATATTTTATATTCTAAAAGTTTTAATAGACATTTAACGGTTTAGAAAATGTCAGTTTTTTTTTTTTGGAAATGTCTCTTAAATATATTTTATTGGGTCAACCCTCAATATCTTTCAGTTTTAATATACTTGTTCTTCTTTTTAAACTAAAATTACTTAACATGTGCTACATAAAATTTTGTTCCAAAGTTGATTAAAAAAGTCTATACTATATCTATTCAAAAAGTCGTAGAGTAGCTGTTTGATGCGCTTCAGAGTAGTATTGAATTTTAATCAAATACAACCTACTAAGCTTTTAAATTTTTTTTCCATATACTCCACTTGGAAGCAAAGGCAACTTAAAGTTTTCATTAACTTCAATTCATATAGCTTTTTCTACTATTTCGTTCTAGGATATTTCACCTTTCCTTAATTCATTTAGCATCGTTCTTCTCCATGTTGTTCTGGGTCTACCTCGTGATCTAGGCCTGCCTAAAGAAGATTTTCGGTTAGAGTCATTTTTGATTGACATTCTTCTATATAAGTTAAGGATTAGGCCTATAACAAAAGTGTATACAGTTGGTTCTGAGGCAAGGAGAAAGGAAATTTGACGATCATTGCATCTGTTTCTTCTATAAATTTGACCTATAACGGATAGCAATTTTTAAAAGTCGGAATTCTTATATAATTCCAGTTCTTTTGCTTAAAAAACGGGAGTGGCAATACTAAGTAAACTATTGTGAAATTATAAGTTATGGCACTACTAATTGCAATCTACATAATGGTTTTTTTTTTTTGATTTATTTTACTGCGCAAAATTTGATTTGATTTCTTAGTAGATTTGTCATTTGACCGAATATGGACAATTAAATTCTTAAAGTTCGGAATTCTGAGATTCTAAAGGATCGCTTAACTCCTTATTACTTATCTCAACTTGTTGAAAACTTATCATTACTTTTTAAAAACTTATCACAACTAGTTTAAAATTTATTAAAATATTATTTAATATAATATTAATTCTAAATTTACTATTCTATTAAATATTGAGATAAATTTGACCAGCGGAAGTTGGGGGTTTTTTTTATAAAAAATAAACCTTAGTAACATAAAAAAGAAAAGTTTCAACCTAAGCTAATAAAATACGATTTTAATAAGTAAAAAAAATAATTATAACATTATTTTCTTGATTATTTATTCATTTCTTTATATACTACATAATACCATATATAATACATATGAGAAAGTCGAAATAACTGTAAAATATATTCAGACTTTCTCTGCTTTTACTAAAAAAAAAACTAAACTTCCGGCTTATTTAAAAAAATATATATTAAATTTTTTTTTTATACTTGAAAACATATTAACAATAGCCTGATTTCAAAATTGACTGAATTTTTAAAGCTGAAGAATATAATAGACGTCATACATCTAGAATGTGATGAAACATGTTTTCATATTGTTTTTGTTTTTTTTTTTAAATTGACTCCAAATTTCTTTCAAATCAATTCACTTAAATGAGAAACAAAAACGGAAATGGTATTCTATGGGTTAGGAAATTTTAAATGACGTTTTATTTCTCATCATAACAAACAAGTATTTTGGTATTTTTTAATTTAGATTAAGTCAATTTAACAAAAGGAGATAGATATATGTATATATAGTTTGATTGAAAATTGAAGTATGATATTCTTATTGTTATTGTCAGATAATTTTTTATCCATATAACCTTCAAAATATTTGTATGTATTCAATTACTGTAAAATTTTTTTTTTTAAATCATTATTTTAAAATGATTAAATAATTTATACCCAATTATTTTAAATTGTATTATTATATTATAATCTCACAGTATTTGTTGGCATGTATTATGTTGCCCATGCATGTTGGATCAGGTTTTTAACTTCGTACCGAGTACATGCGAAGTTGAATTATGTATGGACAAGTAGTGAGACCATTTTGATGGTTGGAAAGTTCGTTGGATATAAATTAAAAAAATTAGATTTTTGTGGGCGAAGTCTTTGGTTTGCATTTTGAGTTGTATTGTTAATGAGCGAGTTGAACTACTAAAATGTCATATTTTGTTTTTCATATTTTGACACAAAAGCACGTTGAGATATTTCGATTTGAAAATATATTAAAATTATAATGTATAAAATAACAAAGAATTGAGTTTGAAACAATTATAAAACTAAGAAAAAATTTTAACATATAAAAAAATATTAAATACCATAATTTTAGAGGAAAAAAATTAAATAGGCAAAACTATATAGTTAAATAAAAACCTATTAAAAATTCAAATTCAATATTGTCAGATACTTTTACCTTTTAACATATTTTCAAAACAAAAGAAAAAATTAAATTAAATGGTTAATTCGATGAACGGTTGGATAAGTGCCATAATAGGTATAAGGTTTGTTAACATGACCGCGTACCAAGTTGAAAACCAGGTCCACCGTGTATAGGCAGCATTATATTGTATTTGATGACAGTTCTTACATAATCTATTTTTTATATTGGGTATGTGTGTATCAAACGTATTATGTATTGTATGAGTTAAATAAATTATGTATTTACAAATAAAACAATACTTAAAGACTGGAGGTGTTAATTGATTTAATTATATTTAACATTTACAGTTAATTACACATATTGTTTTATCTATTCAATTAATAATCTTTACGTATATAAATAACTATGTTTTTTGTGAACTATTAACAGTACACGAAAGAAGTGTCCTTTTGCTTATTAAATGTGTGTGGTACACTTTTTTTTCGGGATTAAATAATTCTTTTTGAAATACTTTTTAAATTCACGCTTATTTTTAATATACGGTCTGAATTTTTTACTTCAAAAACTGATTCTGATTCGCTCTAGCCAAATGTAAGTCACAATAGAACCATATTTTTTTTTTTAGTAGGACAACCTGTGACTACCTCTGATAAAACGTGTTGAAGCCTTTGAAGGAACCTTTGATAAAATACGTTATGTAAAAAAGTTGAAAAACCCATGAAATGTTGGGAAATACTTTAAGTATATTATAAAATTGTATTCATTTATTTATCGTATAGAATACAACTTGTTATATCTAACATTATATAAGTCATATTTAATGTGAACTTTTTAAAAACAAAAATTTATTTTGTTTACAGATTTTTTAAATAATAAATTTGAGTGAAAAATTTTATTTTTTTGTTTTTATTATGCACCAAATAAATTTTATAAGAATAAACGTATACACATCTACATAAAATATATAATAAAAATTTTTTTAAAGGTTATTCAACTGAAAAATTTTAAAAAGGATATGAAAAAAATATGTATATATATATTTACATATAAATTGGAGATTTCTTTTTTGTGTTTAACAGAATGTCTACACACAAAAGTAAAATGGATGAAAATATGAAATTAAATTGAGAAGAGCAAAAGTTAAAAAAGTGTAGACAATTCATTTCTTATTCATAAACTAACTATTAAATGTTGAACCATTTTATTTCATGAAATAATTGTTTATGATGTTTTTAAATTTTTTTCAATAGAACTAAAATGCAGAAATCTTACAGTTATAGATTGTTTGGCTCTTGATTGATTTTGTTGAGGCTCGACGAATTTTTGACACATAAAATGTCATTAAGTAAATCTGCGCGTCAGCTTTGAGAACTGTCACAAAATATAGAGTATAATTTGATAAATTCTACTTAAAGCACTCTAATTTAATAAATGAATAACACAGGGTTAAATTTGTCATAAATGTCATAAACATATGTTTTCGTTCAAATTTGACAAACAATAGGTAAACTAGTGAAGTTTGATAGGTAAACAGTTTTTGTTGTACACAGTTTCGATTTATTTGGGAAAACACAGTAAGTTCTTGATTTGAACCTATACATAATTAATTTTTTATTTTGTATAGAAAAATGACTGAGATTAACATTTTTAAGAGTGCAATTAGAGAATAATAGTGCTTAATGTAATATTTTCCATTTAAAAAAAACATATCATCATCAAATCATATTCAATTGAGTTTAAGTGCCAACCCTGATGGGTCGAGTACATGCATTAAAAAAAAAACTTCTTCAACTATAGCAACTGTAATAAATATTTTTATTTTAAAATTTTAAAAATTGTTTATATACTAGTATATGCATATATAATACAAAAAACTTCCATTTAATTTCCTATTTTCTTTTATTTCGCTTTTCATATGTAGACACGCTTTGTAAGTGGCTTTTGAATTACACCCTATTGAATTTATTTTTTCTCTCTTTTAAACGACTATTATTACATAAATAAAATTTACACACAAAAGAATATATAAAATTAGATAATATGTAAGGAGTATATACAAATTATATATATATATAAATTTAATATATATATATGTATATATATATCTTTTGTTATAAAAATATACAAAATATAAAATGAATGTGTACATGAATACCAATTATATAATATCTACATATATGTACATAAAATATATATCTACAAAATTATGAACTTCAAACTTTTTATTAACATATTTACATGTATAAGTACACATGAACATAATAAAAAAAAAGTATATAAATTTAAATTTTCCTGCAAATTTGATTTAAATGTTTTATATGCTTTTTGTTTTATATTTTATAAAATTACTTTTCTTTATATGTATATGTTGTCTGGTATAACAGATATTTATATTATGTATATTTATATGTATATGCTTCGTTTATTATGCGGTAGAAATGTTTTATTGAAATAATGTTTTTTTTTTTGGGATGGTCACGGAATCCCAAATTGAGAATAGTTTATAAAAAGTTACAGGATCAAGGATAATTCAATGAAGAATATGTCATAACAATGATATAACAATATAAACAAATGCAAAATATAAAAAAATGCAAAATATAAACAAATAATTTAATTGAATAATATAACTCACAGATATAGAATACAATATAAAATTATTAAAATATAAACAAAATTAGACATATCTTTGTCAGCATTATGTTTGTAATACTTATTTATAATGGAAGTGCTCAAAATTCCTAATCATAAATATAAAAGATGAGAACTAACCACCGATTCTAATCGCAATATTTCAATCTGAAATGAATCTTTCCATACTTGTAATCTGGATCACGTCATATTTTAGATCATCTTACGGTAGATTTTGTCATTGAGAGAAATATACATTTTACTTAAACCTAAATATTAAAGTGGTGTTAAAAATAAATTTCTTCAAAATGAAACCGCTAATTAAGAATGTATTATTAAATTGAATATTAAAAACTTAACAAACACACACATACACTTAAAATACAATTTAATAAACAGACTACTTTTACATTAAATTATATCTTCATTTTCTCTCATTTACGCCATATATTGTTCTAATCACCGACCCTTTATTGTACACCCAATTAAAGTGAAAATAATTGCGCAATTCTTGCAATTCAAAAATCTAAAACGTTTCTACATGTTGTTATAAGGCCTTGTACTATCTTATGTTTAAGTATGGCTCAAATTTTGTTACCAACTCACTAATTCCTATTATAAATTTAAATCTTATATAAGTTTATAAAAACATTTAGTCTAGCACGTATTTGAAATCTAGTAGGTACATACATATTATGGAAAACGCAGAACACCTTCGATTTTATATATGTACTTCAAAAATTTTTTAAGAATCTATATATACATAACTTCTAATGTAAGTACAATGAAATTAAACCTATAATTTACTTTATTCTAGATTGTTTTAATAATTAGGACCTTCGCCTCGAAAACCTTTACCAATTTTAACTTTATCTATAATTAATCCTAAAAAATCTTTTTTTTCTTAATCTTTATAATCCTAAAAAATCTTTTTGAAATTTTTTAATTTTAATCTTAAATTTTGGAAAATTTTATAATTTGGAATTTCCTTATTCGATACTTTGTATTGATACCTTTCTTTTTCCAAAAGTAAAAACAAATTACTTTGACTGAAACATTAAGAATTCATTTCATAATTTTACAAAAAAAAAAAAAAAAAAAATGCATAAAATACAATTTTAGGTTCCATTTGCATAAAAAAGAACCCAAAAATTGAATTAAAAATTTTAAGGAAAAATATATTTATTTAGTAATAGCTACCTTTTATATTATGTTTATCTATAGGTTATATAAAGTTTAAACACTTTAAAGATTTAATTAGTATTCAATCAATTTATAAATCATTCAATGTAATCCATCAAATAATCAATCATTTAAGAAAAATAAATATTTTGTTTAAGAATTTTTAGGTTTCAAAAATGGAAAGAGATAAAAAAAAAGGTAATCCCTATATAATTCAAAACAAAGTTCAATTTACTTTTGTTTCGATTTTCGATTATTGATTATTGATTTTTAAAGTGTTCATTGTTTATGAATTTACGAAAGATTTGGAAAATAAATATTTAAAATATATGTTTCGGTTATATAAGAATGTATTATCAAAATTTTCAAAATTTTAATTAACACTTTAAATATGGAAAACTTGAAATTGAGAAAAAATCTAAAAGGAATTTTGCTGATACTGTGGATAATATAATATCGAATGTAGCATGAGGGCGAACCTAAAATACCTCCAGCAAAAATTTCTTAAATCAATAAAGAGACTTAAAATTAATAATGACTTTAAATTCAAGTGAAGTAAAATTAAGAATCACGTAGCATATATGAATTGTAGTAAGTGCTTAGTAAAAAGACCCGGAATAATATTTCGACGTCATACCAATTTGGGAGACTACTTCCCTAACTAACTATTGGGAAACTAGTTCTCTAACAACCTTATTACTGAACTACATGCTGCTCCTGATTTTTAAATACTTTTATATTTAAAAATAATTTATATTTAAAAATGTTAAATAAAATTCTCAAAACATCATCTGTTACCATCATTGCCATGGTAACAGTTGAAATAATTTAGTCTAAAAAAAATCTCTAAAAATCAACAATTTTTTAATAAAATTTTGTTTAATATTAAATGCTCACATTTACACCTTTAACTTTGAATGTTAATTTTGAAATATTCGTCTTACATCCATACAGGGTGTTTCGGAAATAACCTGCCATAGAACTATGGATATTTTAAAGTAACAAAATTTTCACTTGGAGGAAGGGATGATTCACATCCGTTTGAGAGACATAGGATATTAGAAATTTTTTTAATTTTATGTCTATAAATTTGGCGCCAGAGAAGATAAAACGCACTTATTAATTAAAAAGCTTGATAAAGTTTCTTTCTAAAACTTTGTCATAAAGGATTTCTAGGAGCTTGAAACTAAAAATCATGAACTTTTTACAAACAAAATGTCATTAAAGCTTTTCTATTCAAAAAATAACGGTATTAAAACTACAAACGCTAGACCCAGAAAAGTTTTTTGCTCATTTTTAACTACTAAACACCCTGTATATTGTATAAAAAGTTATTTCGAAAATAAATAACGAGACAATAAAAAGGAAAGGGAAATAAATAATAAATAAAAAAGTGTATCATTGATTTTGATTCCTAAATTTGATAGTGATTTTTCACTTTCATTACTTACCTGATATGTTGGGTAATTGGAAAAAGATCGAAATGAATCAGTATCAATTCCAATGAATTTTACAAAATAATTTTTATCTAATATAAGAATTTGTAAATGAATCTTGTAAATATTTGAACTGAACATATGTTTGTGTATTGTGTAAAATTTTTAACTTCGTTATTCTGTTGAAAAAAGTAAGTATAGGTATCATAATATAATGGGTCTGTAATTGAAGAATTACATAAAAAATTAAGAAGTCCTTGACAAATTATTGTTGAACGTGTATTTGTGTTTTTTTTTTTTGCAGTATTTGTTAATAAGAAATGTATAATTACTTTTAATTGACCCCGTGTTATATTTATTATTTTTTCTCTTTTTCTAAAAGTTATTAAACCAATTAGAGATAATTTTTATTTAATCTTTTTATTAATTTTGTTTTTTGTAATTAAAATTTTTATGAGTCTAATTAATTTAAAGAAAAAATAAATTTAACCTTAAATTATGAAAAGGTTGCTTGTTAAGTTCAAAATTTAGTAATTTAAAAATTACAGAATTTATTAAAATCTGGTACTTATCGAATATTCTCTGTTACAAATCAAATTTGGAATCGGATCTGGCACTGAAATTTATTATTTTTAGATTTTATAGGAGTCTGAGGTATGATTTAAGTTTACAGTTTAACTTTAATTTAACTCTGTACGTTCAATTTTCTTTGAATTAAGAACAAATATTATTAATAGCGGTTATATGGGCACGTTATTTGTGGTTTTGGTTTTGAATGAGGTCACTGAGAGGTTTAAACAACTTTTAGGCGATATGACAAAAATCCGAAAGCCAAAAGTCCCCAAGAGATTATAGCTTCAAGTGAGCAAAAAATTACTAAGGACTTATGACTTTAAAAACTGAAATATTTTAAATTCAGTGTTAAGGAATTAATTATTTTTAAAATTTATAAAAATATAATAATTAATCATACTGAAAATGGAGATTTCCCCTTGTTTCAAAATGCTGAGGTTCTAATTAACTTTAAAATCGCTTCTAATTCGACATATCTAATACACTAGTTCATAAATGATCTGGGGAAAGGATTAAACTTTGTAATAAACTTTAATTTACCATTTGCATTTTAACTTCGAAAACTTTGTCTTTGGAAATATGTACATTTTTATTTCAAGTGAAGGCTTTTATTCTTTTACTAAATCAAATTTTAACTTGAAATGATGATATTTCGATTTTAAATCAAGAATATGTACTTTAAAGACATTTGTATTTAAAGTGAAGATATTTTTAGTTAAAGTGAAGAAATTTTTATTTAAAGTGAAGACATTTTTATTTAGGTAAAAACATTTCTTTTTGCTTGATATAAAATTTTTAATTTAAATGAAGACATTTTTATTTTAAATCAAGAATATTTAATTTAAGTGAGGACATTTTTATTTTAAGTGAAGAAAAATTTAAGTTCAAAACTTGAAAACTTGTTTGAAAGTATTTTCATTGGAATTTTGCCTCACACATCGAATTATAATCTTTGAAGGACTTTTGCTATATTTTTTGACTCATAAATTCCGGAGGACTTATTGTGACATCAGGACTTTCTTCATACCACCTTTAAA
Source organism: Dolichopus griseipennis (assembly GCA_963082915.1). NCBI lineage: Eukaryota > Metazoa > Arthropoda > Insecta > Diptera > Dolichopodidae > Dolichopus > Dolichopus griseipennis. The sequence goes on along the minus strand of OY720445.1, from coordinate 20,720,483 downwards.
AGTTTTATAAAGTTAAAAAGTTAAACACGTGTTAACAAATCATGCAAAAAATCCGTTCGATCTTTTTACACAAAAGATTAATAAATTATTAAAAGTTAAAGGATAACAAATACAAATTACAGGTGAAATATTTTGTAAAGCAGCTATTAAACAAATTATTACCTGTCTTATTTTTCTTTATTCAATTAAGTAAAGAATTTTAATAGTTCATCTTTTAAAAATTATTTTTATTTTGTTTAACATAACTTTTCAACTTTATTAATTAACCATTTATCACAATAAAAATTAAGACAGAAAAAAGCTGTAATTCTTTTAAAACAAATCTTTGAATTTGATTACATTGTTCATTTCAAAACTTATTTCATTGTAAATTAGGAAGGGAAAATTAGAATTAAATATTTAAATAAAGTTTTTTAAAAGAGCACATTTCTAAAAAGAATGTATAAATCGGTTATGGAATTGGAATGATGTTTGGATCTTAAGTTATAACTTTACTTCTACTTCAATTTAACAACTAAGGAAGTTCGCCTAAAAATATGCAATATATTACCTTTTTAATTTTATCAACTATTTAAGATATTTATGTAGGTTTTTAGATTTCACAGATATAAAACCATTAAGTTGCGACTTTCATCGGATCACAAAAAACGTAGAGTAGCCTTTTTAGGCAATATAAAGCGAGGAACAAAATATGAATTACTACAGATTATTTTAGCAGACAAAATAGAAGGAACAAGATGAGTAGGCAGAAATCAACTATCATGGCTGAGAAATATGAGGGAGTAGATTGGTTTGTGCAACATTGGAGGCTTAGTTCATACAGCCACAAAGAGAAAGGAATAAGCCACCGGCAATGGATATAGGCATCAGAAGAAGAAGGAGGACGGTGACATTTTAGAATTGAAAAATTATATCCCAATAAATTTTGTTGGTAAAATTATTATTTTGTATATAATTGAACTTTGAGGATTCGAAAGATAATTAATATAAATCTTATGTTTTATTGAACTTTGGGCTTAGGTTTTAAGGCCCTAGAGTTAAGGCAATCTGAAAATGCACAGAAAATAATCTTATTATATAATTTACAGATTTCTTAGAAAATTTTCCACCATCGATTTCAACATCCATGTAAAAATATAAAATTTTATAAAACCATTATCCATTTACTACAAATTTGATTTCCTGGCCACATTTTATCATATATTAAATAACAAAAATATAAATTAGTTATTCCATTAAAATATTAAAATTATTTACCACAACACATGTACATATATATTAATTAAACTTTGAGACTTATTAATTTCCATATATTCTGAGTCTGTTTTTTTAGAGTAATCAAAAAATATTTAACAGAGATATCTAAAGCTCATGTTGAGAATTTCTGAACCGAATTAATTTTTAAATTAAAATAAAAAATGATAATAATCGAAATACAAAAATTAAATACATATACAAAAATATTAGATTACAGAATTGGATTAAAGAAAATTTATCAAAGGATTCAATGGCATGTTTTAGGAAAAAAAAAATTGCTCGTGCCTATGTTTTATACATTTAATTTATAAAAAAAAAAAAACAACAATGTTATTTCACTTATTTTGACTTTTCTACGTGTCTCATGACATTTCAATTACATTGTTTTTTTTTTTGACTGAATTAAATTTTACATATTATAAGCCTATACCTGTGTGATTATATATTTTTTAATTTTTGGAATTTTTAACCTAATTTTGTAATTTAATTAAACAGATAATTTTAGTTGACGTTTTATATTACTTCGCATAAGCTTTTTTCTATGAAACTTTACGATAATTCTTAATCAAAGTTAAAAAGTAAATTGAATTCATAAAACTGAGTTTGAACTCAAATCTTACTTAAATTATGAGTTGAAGTAGTTCGAGTTCAGTTGTGTGGGGTTTCACTTAAAGCCTGGTTTTATCCATTCCACCCTTTATATACTCATTAATTGTCAGAAACAATATATGACTACTGACAATATGGTATAACAATTATTGTGAAAAAATTTTGAGAACTGGTGTACATTTATAAAATGGATAAAAGTATCTTTGAAAGTTGGGAGCGTTCCATAATCTCGGTTTCGTAAATCTATATTGAAAAATCTCGCTTTTTAAGAAAATCTATTTTACAATTGAAAAATTTGGTTTTTAAGGATTTTTAAGTTGGATACAAAACCAGAATTACCTAAATTTTCTGAAATTTTCTAAAAACAAGATTTTCTAAAAACTAGATTTTCTAAAAACGAGATTTTGTGAAAACTAGATTTACTAAACCGAGATTTCAGACCCAACCCGTACGAAATATAATTGATTCTATTTTAGTTACAGTTTAAGGGTATAAAAAAATTCTTTTAAACAATCTTCACAAATACTTATAATATGTAATTACATTAGGCCTCAAACATGCAGACAGCAAGCTACAATGGACTTATAATTTCGAAACAAATGGATTTATAATTTTGCGCTCACTAGTCGCTCTCTTCAATAAGACAACTTATATATGAAAACTAATATGATTGAAATTTTTTCTGTAAAATCGCTAACTACGCGTCTTTGTGGCCAAGACCTTTGTCACCTTAATGATAAGACAGTTAGAAGACATTGAGACACTTTGAATATATCTCTACCATAAAATCTTTTACAGAGGAGGCTCTGGGAAACCTGAATTAAATGGGTAACAAGAGATATTCAAAAGACAATAATCTGAATCCCGCAAAGTTCTTAACATATGGCATTCTTCAAAGATGCTATGTATTAGTCGTATATTATTTTAATAGTATAACTTTCAATTATTATTACAATGACTTCTGTTTTTCGATTCAATTTATAATTTTCGTATTTTAATGTTTTGTGTATATTGAAGTTAATGTAACTTATTGCCTTTTATTGTGTAAATTATCACACTCTATAGTACATATACATATTTCCATTCAATAATGAAATCAATTTAAATGGAATATATATATATTAGGTATTCATATGTGCATATATTGTTCAAAATTGCCTTTTTCGTACTCGTATATATGTAAAATGGAAAAATTGAAATTGACTGTCATTACAGGAATGCAGACTTAACTAATAAAAAATTCTTATTCTGTTGTTTTCTGATTAATATTATGTGTGGTAAATATGTGAATTAGCATTTTTATATTAATAAAAAAAAAAAGGGAATTTTTAATGGAATATGAAATGACATTATTCACATAATTTACGTAAATAATAATATAATATATTACATTAAAATTACATACATATATTCAAATATTCATATATATTATTAAAAATTCTAGTTATTTTATTTTATATTCATGTTAAATGACTATTTGAAATTTTTTGCCATATAATCATTGTAAATGTAAAGATTGTGTTAGGTTGTATCATGGGGTATGTGTTAGGTATATGGTCGGATATGTTATGTATACCGGATTTTGTTAGATATGTTAATTGGGTATGTAGTTACTAGTTAGAATGATAAACCAAAAAATTATAAGAATACCGGAACTAATAAAATCAGTGTTTTCCCATAGTTGTTTAAGAGTGAATTTTTAAAGGTTTGTTTTAGGGATTCCTTACAATTATTTGTATCTTTTGTATATAATATGAGTAATCAAATTCTTTATATGTATTAATGATAATGAAGAGCCCTTAAAGAGAATCCTAAAAAAGATTCGATAATTTATTATTTATATATTAATTAAAATTAATTAACATTTTTCCAAGAAAATGGTAAAAATTGGAAGGCAAAATATTTATAATGTGAAATTTGTTTTTGGAAATGTCCGAATCAAAATGTGGAAATTTGTAAAAATTGATAAAGATTTTAATGAACCTTCCAATAAGTGCTTCAACTCGCTTTTACTTCAACCACATTTCCATTTACTTAAAACTTCATATAAATATTTTTTTTTAAGGTCCTTGCTGTTAGGTACCCAATTCTGGGGAGACGCAAGTAACAATAAAACAAAAAAGATCCTAAAACTGAAAAAGAGTAATCTTAGATTAAAAAACAGAGATATGTGGAGGCCACTTAATGCTTAGGGCTCATGCTGCCCGAATAGGTACAGGGCTACTAATAGAAGATGCGGTGATTGTGAACAGAAGGACTAAATGGTTTTCCATGTCCTGTGCCAATGCGAAATTGGAGCATTTTAGAATGAGGGTTTTTGGAGAAAGATACTGGGAAAACTTCAGTATTGTAAAGTAGCCACACCAGGGAAAAATGATTCTGTTCCTCAGGAGAATTGTTTAGATTGACAAGTTGCTGTATAATTACGAGCGGCTACGAGTGCAGGAGTACATAAGGGGTCGCGAGATCCAGATGTAAAGGTAAACTACTTTTATGAAATTTAGTTAATTTACCTTTCGCTGGACGAATACCGGCAGACAGAAAGTGTCATCAGAGCATTTATTTTGTAGATTGGATATTTATAATAAATGAACTATAATAGCTTAGTAATTAATTCCATAATTTATTTTCAAATATTGATATAATTTGCTCTGTAATATTATTTCTTTAATTGGTGTATTAAATTTATAAAAAGAGGAAATAAAATCAAATATAAAATTCTATAATTAGTTTTAGAAATTTTATGAAAAGTTTTATAAGATGTTGTACTATATAACGGTACTTAAATAACGTTAACATCTTGTTTGTTAAATACTATATAAAATAATATTTGCCATACAGTATGAGAAAACTTATAACTTATTTGATTATCATTATGACTATAAATAAATGTGATATTCGTTGTGATATTGGATGTTCTCCCGAGTTAAATTTTACTTTAGTTTTATATATGTCAACATACAGTGTCGAACAAAAATATTCAACCAAAATTACCTTTAATTTTGTGAAATGATACTTCTTAAAAATGGCATTTTCGAAAAAGGGACAACTATTGGAGGAACATATTGTTTACGAATTTAATTAATATGAATTAAAAACAAACATTCATCTTGTCAGTCAAGAAATCTGGAATTTTAATATTATTTAAATATACTTATCTAATATCCATGCTTTAGGAATATTCAAATTCCAACTCAGGTAATAAAATCTAAAAAATTAAACAAATTAAATTAATATTTTTGAAATTTAAAACAAAAAAAAAATGATACTTACCTTTCTATGTTTACAACATTTTCCTAATGTATTTTGTTCTGTCAAAAGTAATTTCATATAAAAATTTTGATTTACAGTCATACCAAAATTAATATATTACGTTCGATTTAGTTTCAATTTTAATCAATTCAAATAATAATTTTCTTTTAACTTATATCTTTGTATGTATGTAATGTTACGACATCAAAATAGTCTTTAAAGTGTTCGATATCTTAAAAATGGTGTCATGTCAGCAGTCCCAAAGCCAGAAGTCATATTGGAACTTTTGACACACTTCAATGAGACAGAAGTCCCAACGCCCAAACTTTGTGATCAAGATTAAGCATTCTTCGATCAAATCTTCGTGTATCTATCCGAAACCGGACGCTCCAAGTATGCGCGCGGTCGACTCTCCTTTTTAATTAAGAATATTAATATATATGTATATGTGAAATTATAAATTAGAAGGAATTTTATAATTGGTTATGTAATCAGGGCTACACGATTTTTTTCTACAATATGCATACACATATTGAAAAACATTTACACTAATTATTTGAATAACATTTGCTTCTTTGAATTTACTGCCTTTCAAAATATTCAAAAAATGGTAAAAAAAATAAATTTAATTGTTGAGTTTTCCATTGCTTACTGTTAGAAAATTCGGAATCCTTTCTTTGGCTTAAACAAAGGCAAAACTAAAAATTAAACAGTTTAATTAAACAAAATTTATTTGAATGAATATTAAACAAAAATATCTTTATATGGGACAGAATTCCCTTGGGACTTTTGTAATGGTCATCATTTCATTAATTTCAAAGACTCCATGGGACTTCTGACATCACCTTTAAAAATAGTGTAATTAGCGACATTTTAACTACTTTTATGTGCAGTCTCTGCTGGCACTTAAAAATTTATTAAAAATATAAATGATTGCAAAGTAGTTACATATTACAGACTTAATTATTATGATCTATTACATATATATTATAAAATTCTTTCAATTGCAAAATATAATTTATTATTAATGTTCAATATTTACGTGGGTTAAATTATAAAATATAAATTTTTTATACGCTGAGATGAAATTAATTATTTATATTATGTTCATCTATATATACTAGTGTTCATTACATTTCATTGAAAAAAATCGTTCGATAATCTGTTAAAATATATATTTTATATTGGTGTTAAATGTAGTTAAAAATATATTGTAAAGATGCTTCGCATATATATTAATTGTAGGATGCTTCTAGATTTTGTAATCTAATTTAAATTGATGAGGGGGATTTTAAAAAAAAAATATTTATTTTTTTTTTTTTGAATTCTTATAAAAATTGTCTGTCAACGATAATTGATTTATTATTTTCGTTATTTTACGTGGAAATAATAAATCTATAATTAGTATAAAATAATGTTAAAATATATACTTGAAGTCTTCTAATATTAATGGCGTCTAATTTCTAATTTTAGTTTATTTTTTTATTTTCATTATATTAAAATTAAATGCATATTAAATAAAATTTTCAGAATTAATTTATCTATATTCTCTTAATTAGTAGAAATTAATATACAATATTTTTTTTTTTAAATTTAAATACTTTAATTTAGATTTCATCATCCCAGAAAAGCTTCCCATTTCCGGTAAAAGTATTATAATTCATAACCTCAAAGTATGAATTTAATAAAAACTTTTTGTACTAAATTTATTCAAATTTTAAAAGTTTCAGGAATAATTATAAATAAAATTAATGTGCAAGCTGACAGTTTTTCGAAGAAAGTACTCAAGACTTATGTACTTAAGTACTTAAAGTAGTTATTGAATTTTAAGTAGTTTTCAGAACTCATTGAATTGATGATATTTTAATAGCCCTTTCATCGTCATTTAAAACTTTTTTAGTGGTTTAATCAACAATAAATAAACATTTTTTAAGAATTTTGAAAAAATTGAAAATATTTTTATAAAAAAAAAGTTATCTGCCAAGTATTTAAATGTTACTGTACTTTTTCGGATTAGAATTCTAATACTATTTAAATACTTTACCATGTATGTAATACTTTGCCATGTATGTAAGTTTTCTTTTAATATATTAAAACATATATGTATATTCAATCTTAAAATAAATGAAGGTAGGGAGTAAATAGGGTTTCATATGTAGATATACGTGTAAGGAGTAAATAGGTTTCACATGTAGATATACATGTACTATAATATCCTATACGTATCATTAACATCCTGTAATATCCTACCAAACATAATTTGGCAAAAAACAAAAAACATGATAACCAAAAAATAAATGAATAAAAAAAAACATGATAATGTAATCTTAAAATATCTAAATTGAGTGCAGGAACCAAATCCTTTATAATATTCTGAAGCACAATAAACACGTCTTTTAAAAAAAAAAACATGAAAATAAACTCTTTTTTTATTCCGTGTTTTATTCTATTTTATTTTCATCTTTATTATTTTTAACACTTAAGTTGTAAATGTGTATATGGAAAACACTTCCGCTATTATAACTTTGTACACTTTAAGTAAATAGGGTAAATAGGCATATATAACACTATATAATATGTATTTGTTTTAAAAAGTAAAATTAAGAATTACTATGAAATTCCGATTTTTTAAATTCCGCTTTTCAAAAAACGCACTTTACAAAATCCCACCATGACATAGTTCCGGACTTTAGTGTTTTTTATATAACGAACTGAATTAGCGGGATTTAAAAAAAAACAGGACTGACAACATAACAAGATTTGAGTATTAGAAATTCCGAAATTCACTTGTGGGATAGAGTATTAAAGTATTAAAGCCAATTAAACGGGAGTGGACTGTGGGACTACAAAATAAGAAAATTTTTTTAAGAAAATACAGGATTAAAACATTTGAAATTAGGCCTCGTAAAATAAGACCCAATTAACAGCCAATCCAATTTGAGACTTATGAAATAATTAAATAACTATAACTGTTAAATTTATCACTGTCGGAGGGTTTTTGTATTCCAGGTGCTTTCTTATTCTTGAAAACTTTTTCTTTTTCACAGTATAGACAGTATAGACAGTTTTTGACAGTATAGACAGTATTTGACAGTATAGACAGTTTTTGACAGTATAGACAGTATTTGACAGTATAGACAGTATTTGACAGTATAGACAGTATTTGACAGTATAGACAGTATTTGACAGTATAGACAGTATTTGACAATTTTACAATCTTCTAACCGTAGTTTTGACACTTTCAAAAATTTTTTACAATCACTAATACCAAAATGAACCTAACAGTTAAAATGTATTTTAAAAAGAAAATCTAAATCGTTTAGGGTTAAAAACCAATTTTTCAAAATGATAATAAAAAAACTGGGTGTGTAATAAAAAAAAAAAAAAAACAAAACAAAAAACACGAATAAAAAAATAAAATATTAAAGAAACTCATAACTGAAAACCAACTTTTTTTTTTCAACAATCCTTTTTAAAATGTTTTGTAAATCCTTTGACAAAAAAGTATAAAATTAAAAAAAAAAAAAAAAAAAAAAAAACACAAAACCAGGAAAAAATCTAAAAATGAATATTTAAAAATTTTATCAGGCGCCTATTTCTCTTACAAAAAAAATCTTTACAGCGAATATTTTGAAGGATAAAAAATAGAAACAAACACACAAATTCGTTGAGAGTAATTTAATATATAGAAAATATGATCAACTGGTACTAGCTTAACTTTATACTTTTTATTTTTTTTTATGTGGTAAATTTTAACTTTTAAGGGGATGTTCTCAATATTTATTAACTTTTACAATTTAAAATTTTTTTGGTTTTGCATTTATTTATTTGGTTTATTTTTCAAGGGCGACATTTATTTCGGTAGTTTTGGTCTATTTTATTGTATCTTGTGAAACTTGTTAAAGTTAAGTTTTTTTTTATGATTACGAGTACTTTTTTGTTATAGAGTATACAATATACAGATACTCTATGGGAAAATTTCTATTTAAATTAAGTATTTTATAAAATCATCATATTCAAGGTCAAATCATAAAAACTTTTGGACGTTGAGAAATTTTCAACTAGAGAATTAGACAATTTTTCAAATTATAAAATGTTTAAATTTATGAGTAATCATGTTAGATATGAACATACGGCCCTTAAGGTATTTCTGAACAGGACGAATTTATATAAGAAATATTTCAAAAAAATAACGTGGAAAAATAATGATACGACCTGAGACCAATGATTAAAAGGCCCCTTAGGATTTCTGACTTAATGTTTGAACAATATTAGTCTTAAAGTTTTCAATGGGAGTTTTAAAATTTCCAACATTTAAATAAAAAACTGGACAAATAAAGTTTTTTAATAATTTTTGAACATTGAGTAATCGACTACAAGAGAATTAGACTAATTTTGCTAATCATAAAATGTACAAAGTTATGGGTGTTATGGGTTATATGCTATTAAAAATATTTTTATAAAATACTAGCTAATACCCGGTGCGCGTTGCTGCGCCTCTCAATGGAGGTTTAATTGAATTTGATGTTACTGCAAAAAGTTAACACAAAACTTCACACGGTTTACGCATGTAAATTTTAAAATGTGTGAAAGCAATCTTTTTAAAACGATTTTTCTAGGATTATTCTAGTAATTTTTGAAACTTTCTGTAATTCAAAGCAGTACGAACTACTTTCCAAATTTTGACGTAATTTACTTCCAAAAAATTTTTTTGAAAAATCGCAAGACCGACTCTTAAAAAAAAAAACTCCATTTTCAAGTTGCTTCACACATATAAAATTTGAGGTAAACGGGTCAAATCGTTTCTACTTTAGAGTTAAGTAACGCAAAAATCTATTAAAAGCCACTGTGCCCCACTGGGTTAACGGAACTACACTTTCTCTTTGGGCAAAGCAGTATTGCGCAAAATTGGACGTAATTTGCTTCCAAATCACTCAACAAAATTTTTTTGGGGCTTTCTTTTTAGCCAAAGCAGTACTTCGCAAATTTTGACAATATTAGCTTCCAACATTATTTTGACCAACCGTTGGGCCGACATGGGTTAACAAATTCCATATCTGTTAATAGTGTCAACTCAATTCTCACAGGGGAGCACGTATACAAAATTTAAAGAAAATCGGTCAAACCGTTTTTAATTTAGAGTTAAGTATTGAAAAAACCTATAAAAAGCTGTTGGCCCCAATGGGTTAATGCAAGTCAATAAAATTTTTTTCTGGGTTTTCTTTTTAGCCAAAGCAGAATTTCATAAAATCGGACAAAATTCGGACCCAACATTTTTTTTGACACCCCGTCGGCCCAACATGGGTTAATAAATTCCAAAACTGTTAATAGTGTCAACTCAATTCTCAAGGAGAATCACGTATACAAAATTTGAAGTCAATCGGTCAAACCGTTTCGAATTTAGAGTAAAATATTGAAAAAAGCTATAAAAAGCTGTTGGGCCGCAATGGGTTAATGGAACTCAACAAAATTTTTTTTGGGGATTTCGTTAAAGGTAAAGCAGAATTTCGTAAAATCGGACAAAATTTGGACCCAAAATTTTTTTTGACCACCCGTCGGCCCGACATGGGTTAACAAATTCCAAAACTGTTAATAGTGTCAACTCAATTCTCAAGGAGAATCACGTATACAAAATTTGAAGTCAATCGCTCAAACCGTTTCGAATTTAGAGTAAAATATTGAAAAAAGCTATAAAAAGCTGTTGGGCCGCAATGGGTTAATGGAACTCAACAAAATTTTTTTTGGGGCTTTCTTTTAAGCCAAAGCAAAATTTCGTAAAATCGGACAAAATTTGGACCTAAAATTTTTTTTGACCACCCGTCGGCCCGACATGGGTTAACAAATTCCAAAACTGTCAATAGTGTCTACTCAATTCTCAAAGAGCATCACGTATACAAAATTTGAAGTCAATCGGTCAAACCGTTTCGAAGTTAGAGTAAAGTATTGAAAAAACCTATAAAAAGCTGTTGGGCCGCAATGGGTTAATGGAACTCAACAAAAATTTTTTTGGGGCTTTCTTTTAAACCAAAGCAGAATTTTGTAAAATCGGACAAAGTTTGGACCCAAAATTTTTTTTGACCACCCGTCGGCCCGACATGGGTTAACAAATTCCAAAACTGTTAATAGTGTCTACTCAATTCTCAAAGAGCATAACGTATACAAAATTTGAAGTCAATCGGTCAAACCGTTTTCATTTTAGAACAAAGAAGTTTAAATACTTGCACCACAGCTTGGCTACTTGCCACAGCTACTTGCACCCAACTTGGCGGTCCGTTAGAGCAAAATTTTTGGGCCACGATTTCTTTCCGTACCCAAAAACCCCTATATACAAATTTTCATGAAAATCGGCTGGGCAGTTTAGGAGTCTATTCGCTACATACAAACAAACAAACAAACATTCCCTTTTATATATATAGATACGTATATTACTTATATAATTATTATTACAAAACAAATTAATGAATACAATAATGATAACATGATCTGAGACTAATGATTAAAGTTCCCAATAGAATTTGAGACTTATTGCAATTTTAGTCCAAAAATTTTGAAATGGGACTTCACAATATTGAAACATATAAGTTTGATTATAAAAACGTTCTCCCAAAGACATTCTCATATCATCTATTACATTATATGGTACAGTTAAAATAAAATCACTGACGCCTTCTCTGAAACAACTCCAACGAACCACCAGAGGAGTAGCAAATGCGCATTTCTACTATGTGGAACTACCTAAATTGTAGTCTACGGGTTAGAGCAATTCGTTTGTCGGAATTTATTACCATTTCATTTATTTCAAAAGTTGGCGATTTTGATATTTTTAATTTGCCTAAATTTAAGAAGAATCTTAACTGATTCTCACGAATTTTTCTTTTAACTCCCCGTTATTCTTTTTTTTTCCGTCCCTATCAAACCTGTAAAATTCAAGTACCAGTACAAACTTTAGTTTTTAGTATCAAAAATAATTACAAAAGTAATTTAAATATCAAAAATTACTACAAAAGTAATTTAAGTATCACAATTGATTACAAAAGTAATTATAACTCAAATCTAATTACCTTTTAGGAATTATTAAGTAAATACTGAAATTTTTTTACTTGTAATTGAAATTTCAAAGTATCATTACAAAAATCTTTTAATTTTAATTAAAAAGTAATGACACTTTCCACAGTATTTAAGTAACATTTTAATTATTACTTTATAGGTTTGGTTTTAATGTAGAAATCGAATTCCTTTTACTTCTAGTTTACATAAGAATGAGTTAAATTTTCTTTAAATGAATTTTAACATAAATTAATAATCTTTAATTGTCATAGTACGGGTTTTCAACAACGTATTCACGATAATCACCACCCCTGTAAAATTTAATTTTATGCTTTGATTTTATGTTTTTCAAAAAAGCAAAGGTTTCTCTCATGCTCAATATTACAAGTTTTAAAAATTTTTCATTATCACAATACTTTCCCTTACCAATATTATTACATGTTGTACTTGTCCAATACACTTACAAAAAAATCTCAAATTGTTAACATTATTTTTACAAATTACAAATTTGTTTTTCTAAATTTGAATAATTATTAAAAAAAAAATCCGCATAGGAAAATAACATGGCGGATAAATTCTTAACAGATGAGCATATTTAAAAAAACCTGTTTTGAGTTTCTAATTTACTTTTTTGTAAAATTAAATTGTTTTTCACTTATTATAAAATCATATTTTTTTTTTTTTTTCAGCTGTATTAATTTCCAAAAACATCCGTTTTTTCATGTAAAATTTTGACAAGTATGACTTGAGGGTTTTTCATTTGTCTTCCATAAAAAAATAAAAAAAATAATGTGAAAACTTCAAAAGAGCAAAGAGATCTTTTATTTTAACATCGTTGTTTTTTATTTTTATTATTAATATCGTCCTTGGAATTTTTTTTGTCTATTTCGTTTATAAAAAAAACCAAAAAAAAAAATTTAAAAGAAAAACTCACCAGTAATTTAATAATTTTAATGTCATTCTTTTATTTTTTTTTACTTTGACAGAAAGAAAAATGTATAAAAAACTTTATGTTAAATTATAAAAATTTTTATACTCTGATGATGTTATTAATAAATTCAATTTTATTTTATTTTTTTGGTGCTCAGAGCTTTATTGTACCGTATTTTACCGTTAAACAGGACAAATTTATGATTATTTATTACAAACATACGTTTTTTTGTCATAATTTTGATATTGACGTTCGAAAGATTTTTAAAGGATGGAATAAATATTTGTTGCATATTTTGATGTGATTGAAAAATACCGTATTATTTATAATTGTGTTGGTTTTTTTTAATCCCAAAATAAAAAAAAAAAAATCGAAATATCGAATTAAATCGATATTATATTATTTAAAAGTAATTATATATGGTTAGAGGATATTGAAGAGTAAAATTTTTAAGTACCTATATAATTAGTTATAAATTTTAAGGTATTAAAGATTTTTGGAAAATATTTTTAAATTCGTTTAAGATAATTATTGGAAAATTGAATGGATTTTTTATACCATTTTCACATGAATTTTGTTTTTTTGCTATTGAAATTGTTTTATTTTTAAAAGAATTTGGTATTTTTTTTAAATATAATCAAATTATAAATTTTATTAATCTAGGAAATATTAATCAGATATGGAAGTAGTACATACATTGAATTATCAATTTAATTCATTCGGCCTTAGTTAATATTAATGAAATTGAAAATAATTCTGCAAAATAGTGGCAAATGAGAATATAGGCCCTATGTTAGACATTTCCAGTTGACAGGACTGGATGAATTCGTATTTTTTTACAAAGTCAATAAGATCTGTTCTAATAATAAAAATATTTTTATTATGCTAGTCTAACAATTAATGAGTTACCAAGTAATGTCAGACAGAAGTTGTCCTGACCAAGTTAACATACTCCGAATAATTATTGAACAAGCACAAGAGTGAAGATCACTCCTTTGTTTAATATTTTTTAAAGCGTTCGCTCTGGAGAATGTCCAAAGAAAATAATTAACATAATTAAGAACATGTGTGACAACGTGGCACTTTCGATATAATACAATGGTAATATCAGTGAATCATTCATAACTAATATGCGAGCGAAAAAAGGATGCCCCCTCCCGCCGCTTCTATTTACTATCTTGTTAGACGATATCCTGAAGGATACCAACAGTATTGAAAGAGGCATCTGTTGGTCGGATGACAAATATGTAGAAGACTTTAATTTCGCAGATGACTTATGTCTTCTGTCTAAAAACCAGGGCCATACACAATCTCGGCTAAAGGTGGCACCAACGAAGATGTACAAAACAGAATCGATAAAGCTATGACAGTTTTTGGTAGATTTCGCTTTACATGGAACAGTTCGCAACTCTTAAAACGAACCAAACAACATTCAATTTGTGTAATTTCTACATTAAAATATGGCTGCGAATCATGGATGCTCACTAATTTCATTAAGAATAAATTACAGGTTTTCATAAATAAACTTTTGGCCAAGCAGAATAAGACATGCAGACTTGTGAACTGGACACTGATAAACGATGAATCAATAGTGAAGCAAATAACCAGAAGGATATGGAGGTGGATTGGCCCTATTTGAAAAAAATATATATATTTTATATAATCAAATAATTCTGAATATTTTTATCATGTTTTTATTTTAAAATAAATCTTTAAAAGAAAAACGGTTCAACTAATTAAATGGAAATGTATATAATTCCAATTTCCTGTAAACGAATTAACTAATTAATTATTAATATGAATGTACAAATATAATCAGTATCTTATATATATTTCCTTTTACGAATAAATTTAAGATAAATAAATTTAATTTCAAATAAGAAAAAAAATTAAAAATTGTAATCTGGAAATTATTAAAAATGCCAGTGTTTTATGAAAGAACAAATATAGAAGGAGGTAGACATAGACTCAAAGGTATGGATCAGATCAGAATCGAAATGTAAATCGATCTAGCTATGTATGTCCGTCCCCACGATAACCCAAAAAATAAAGGAGCTGGGATTTTGAAATTTTCACAAATTCGTTTTTATGCAATAGCTGTCATGGATATTTAAATCCAGCCAGTTTGCACTCTATACCTATTGAAGTTGGGTGTCTGAAATTTTGCCAAAAACAGTTTAGTTATATGGCCAAAGTTTGTACAAAATTTGGTTGGTCTACTGGAGCGGGTTCGAGTAGCTGTCATGCAACTTCTTATTTTATATAAGCATTACTCAACACCTAATGAAGTTGGGTGTCTGAAATTTTACAAAAAATTATTTAGTTTTATGTCCAAAGTTTGTGTAGTTGAGTTAGTTGAGTTAGTGCAGCTGGTTCGTGTGGTTGCCATACAACTTCATCTTTTATATGAGCATTACTCTATATCTAATAAAGGTGGATTTCTGAAATTTTGTCATTCGTAATTAACTTTAATGGCCAACGCTAACGCCAACGCTTTTAACTTATATTTTCTTTTGGAAGATATATGAATTTCTAACGGGATGATGTAATGCCGATATTACGGTCATACGTGTATCCCAGAGTTCACACACTCTACTCTACCACACTCTTCCTCACTTTATCTATGGTAAGGTTCTTCGTCAAACTTTTTATTTACCGTCACAATTTAATTTGAAAATAAAACGAAACATTGAATTTGTAGGCGTTAATCAAGAAGCCATACATTAAGTGCAGCACTTTAACTATACAAAACAATCTGCACCTACTTAACAGATTTCAAAAATTGAAAACAGAATCACTTTAACCAAAAAAAAATTAAATGTTAAGTGTATAATATTTCTTTAGCCAGTTTTATCCTCCGTTTTCGATTCAGAGGTTTCTTCAAGTATTTTAAAAATACAAAATTACGTCATTTTAAAAATGAAACCTCGTAAGTATCAAACAGTGAAATTATTGAATAAATACTTTTGTTTTGATATTAAATGCTATTTTTTAATCTTTATTTATAAAATTTATTTATAGAATTTTAACAAACAAACACATAATATGACCAACACTCAATAGTCATATTGTATGTTTGTTTTGCTATTCAGAAACTCCTATTTTTGGGATTAAAAGTTAGAAAATTTTTTTTATTTGCTTTCTTCTGTCGGTTTATTCAGCAAATTTTGCCTATTATTTACAAAAAGAAATGATCAGAAGAAATTTACTTAACGTTTGTTAAATTCCGAAAGTAATGACAGCGGCATTTATATTCAATTCGCAACGTCACATGATTTACGTTTTATTTTTAAAAATAAAATTATGACAATTTCTAGACTATATTTTTATAACAGTTTAGAGTTGAGCAACTTTGGTTTTACTTTGTGTTGTCTTCGTCAAATGCATTGAGAATGGGATCACCAATTAAAAATATGTAAATCAAATTTGACAACTGTCAAAATTTTTTTTGCAAGGATGAAATCTGTGGAAAATCTCCAAAACTTGATAACCGTAATTTTTCCCTTTTTGAGATAACATTTGAAGTGGACTGTTTAACATCAAATCTTTGCACTGCCAAAAATAAATAAGCGTTTATTTAATTAAAAATCCCTCAAATGGTTATTAATAATGTTTTAAATAAACATTTTGTGTCACAAAATATTTTTAAAAATTTTCAAACACGTTTATTGAAAAACTGTAATTTTGCGGTTATCAAGTTCTGGATATTTTCCACAGAAATTTAAGTTAACTTTTATTAAACAGGTATTAATTAATAATAAAAATCCACCAAAGCTACAATTAACACTGAACGAAGTTAAAAATAATTTCAATTTAATAATATAGCAAAGGTGGCTTTTAAATGAAAATATCATACAACTTCTTTTTTTATTTGAGCATAACTCTGTACTTATTAAAGCTGGGTCTCTGAAATTTTAACAAAAGTAGTTTAGTTTTATGGCCAAAGTTTGTGTAAATATGGTTCTTCTACTGCATTGGGTTCGAGTAGCTGGCCTTATTTTATATGAGCATTAATCTATACCTAAGGAAACTGAGTGTCTGAAATTTTGCCAAAAATAGTTTAGTGTAATGGCAAAGTTACTGCAAAATTTGGTTGGTCTAGTGCCGAGGGTTCGAGTAGCTGCCATACAACTTTTTCTTTTATATGAGCATTACACTACACCTAATGAAGCTGGGTGTTTGAAATTTTGCCAAAAGTAATTAACCGGATGATATTATGTTTATATTATACGGTCATATGGGTATCCCAGAGTTGACACAGTCTACTCTACTACACTCTTCCTTGTTGCTTCTGAATTTATATTCGGACTGCTTCTCGGACGTACTTATAGCGAGATCTACTCAGTTGAGTTTGAGTTTCCATCTAGTTCCCCTTCTTTTCCAGCGTCTTAAACGGTATGACAAATTTAGTATACCTTTAGAACTACTATGGTACAAATATAAGTCGCTTCTGGAAAATGTTACCATATTATTATATATCTATAGATAACCTTTTATGACTTTAGAAAATTTCATATGAATAATAAAATTATTATGTAAAACAATTTAGAACGCTTTTGGCATTTAAAAAAAAAAAAAATATTAATAAAATTTCTCATTTGATTTCATGTTTTTAAAAAAACAAAATCTCATCCATGATCCAATAAATTTAATATAAAAATTTTATTTAAATTCATTCTAAAATTGAGCTTAAAAAGGACAAAATATTTTGAATTCTAAGAATTTTCTTATCTTAAAAATTCTTTTGTTTATGTTATAAATGTATGTAGGTATATAACAATATATTACATAAACAAACATTTTAAAAACAAAAAAAAATTTAAACAAAAATATAAAAGTTTTAAATTAAAAATTTATATTTTTAAATATTTTATAAAAGTTTTTATTCTTTAAAACTTTTGTTTTATTTTTTAAAGTTAAAAATTTAAAAGTTAAATTAAATTTAATTTGCCTATAAATTTATATAAATTTATATATATATTTAAAAAAATATATTTATTGGAAAATGCAATACAATTTGAATAGAAATTTCAATAATTAAAATTAAAGTGTTATAACGTTTAGATTAACTAAAGAAAAGCATTACAACTATTGAATAAAATAACAAAGAAAACTTGTTTAAGTTAATGTGGTTCAGACTACAAACTAGTTTGGTTTTGACATTTGAAAAAAAATTTATTTATTTCAAAATTAATTTTGTAAATAATGATTTTGAAAATTTTTAATTTTTGAATGAAAATAAATTATTCATAAAATGTAAACAAGAAAAGAAGAAAATGGGGGAAATCCCCTGTATTTTTTCTCATTAATATTAACTGATAAAAATTATGCAAAGAATTTAACTTCAAATTGCAAAAATAAAATTTAATAAGTAGGGGTACGTTCAAAACCAAAACAACAAAGAAATTTTATGTAAAAATGAAACAGGGTTGTGCAAATTTTCTTATCAATAATCGAAATTATGAGAAGAATATTTTTTTTGACAGAAGCAGCTTGACAACACTTTTATTTTTTTGACAATTTGATTTTGACAGAATTTTTATGATATCCGTTCAAGAGCTTGAATTTTTTTTTTTTTTTTGCAAGTTGTAACCAATTCTAAATAGGATATATACGGATTGCGCACAATAAGTTTAGCCATCGTGCAGTCATTGAAGTTTCAAAATACCAAAAAATGTTTTCAAAATTTGAAAGATAAATACAAAACGTTGAAAGCGTTATTTAATTTAGATTTTTTAATATTTTATTGTATGAATGAATATAATTATTTAAAAAATATACAAATTCCAAGCTAACAGTAAATATAAATGTCAGATAAAACATAAGGAACAGTCAACGCTGCAATAAAACTTTGATGACTACTTTCATTATTGTGTGTGTGATAGAAGTTTTTTAAAGACTTAGTCGGGTAATATATGTATGTCCGAACAAATTAGACTACAAAATTAAAGGACTGTTTAAAATATGTACTAAAATAAATCAAAGATTCAATATTTTTTAAATATTTTATTAAAAATTTAAAAGTCTTAGCAAAATGGATAAATTGCTTGTTATTCTTTTTAAGATAAATTTAATTAAGAGTTTTTGTATAAAATTCCTTAATTGTATGCTTCTAATTAAATCTGTGATAGTATTTTTAGTTAAAAATTTTAAATTTAACAAATTTAAATATCAAAAATACTTTCCAAAAAAAAGTATCAATTAAATTATCAATTTAAAATAGGAAACTTTTATATTTATTTATTTAATTTTTTTTTTTTTATAAAATGAAACTTGGTACTTTTCCTATTAATAGAACTCTTTATAGATATACTCAAACTCTTACCATAAAGTTCGAAAAATTATTAAAGTCCGCACGTTCAAAATAAGCAAATAAATTAAATTCCAAAAAACAAATAACCGGGAGATATTAAAAATTTAACATTTAAAAATATTTTGAATTAATTTTAATTTGCTTTAATATAATTTCCAAAAAATTAAAATTAATTAAATGACTTTAATATAAGCCTAATTTTCAATTAATTTAAACATAATTAATTATTTTGATGAAATTAATTATTTAATTTTCCAAATAAATAATTTTAAATTGCTTTAAAAAGTTTAACTTTAAACTTTAACAGAAAAATAAAAAATTAAAAAAAAAAATAAAGGAGAATATAAAACAATTTGGATTAGAAAGGGTTCGATTTATTAAAAATTCATGGGTAATTCAAATTAGTTTTAAACTTTTCCTTAAGTCATTTAAAAGATTAGAATAAATTCTTCCTTAAAAATATCTCTTACAGGCGTAATGTCCGTTTATTATTTTTAAAAATATATGTACAGGGTGGTTTTTGCATAAGAATTGTATATATTTTAGAACAAGTAGGGAGTTCATATCTAGGGGATTGTATAGAAGAGCAGAAGGTGGTATTTCGTTTGAGATATTGAGCTTTGAATATTTTTAAATATAGACCTTCTCGTATTAAAGAGATCGTATTAAAGAGGTTCAAAATGAAGATGGGTCCAGAATTAATAACTTTGATGCATAGAGTTTGCATAAAGAACTCCCAAAGCCAATCCCTGATTTGGGGTGTCCTTTGACTATATATTATTCTTAGAAGGAATATCTTTAGATCTTTGCTACATTTCCATTAAATTTTTTTAATTGGGTTTTATCTATTTTATTTGTCCTGTAACAGATATAGGTACTTATACTGGAAATGCTATATATATATGTCCCTTATAAAATACCTACATTGATTATTTATTAAACTCCTTGGCTTTACCCATATCTTCTTTTAACAATTCAATATCTTGATTTTATTTTAAATAGAAATGATGACCCAATTTTAATCTTTTTAAGTAAAATTTTTAATAACTATTCTGAAAATTATTTTATTTAAATATTTGATGTTGATTTATTATATTATAAAATAATATATCAAAAAATGCTGAACCTTTTCTGATGGGATGTGGGTTTTAAAAGTACTAAGATTGTCCTTTGAAAAGATTCAAAAAAAAATATTATTTTGAAAAGATATTATACAGAGTTATAAAATGAATTTAAGAAAATATCTATGAATATTTAAACTTTTTGTTTTAATTATTAGAAATATACATTTTAAATTATATATTCAAGGTCAAAATATTTCAAATTTTATATTTCAGAGTAAGAATTTATTAATTAAAAATTTTTTTTTGGAATTGTAACTAATAAATAAATTAAAGTCATAAAAATTAGAAAAGTTATTTTGTAAATTAAAATGAGGAAGAAGTTTATAGTAGATTGTGTCAACTGTGGGATATCCGGGTGAAAATAATAAAAATATCATTTCGGCTAGTCGAACCTCTTGGAGTCAATGAAATTTTATGCAAAATTTAATATACCAGGTTATTTGACATACAAGAGATCTTGAATTTCGTATATTTTTAGCAGATACACGAACCTCTTATCCTAGACAAACCAATTTGATTAGAAAACCTTATTAAATAATAACTTTTCCTGAAAGAGTTTTAAATACACAAATTAATTGCATTTTGATGAGTTATATAAAGAAAAGAATAGAAGTGGTATGACAGTTATTAAAATCTCCCGCAAATCGTCGAACCTTGGCCGAAGACATCGATCCATCGATTTCTCGACTTCCCTACTTGTCTTTTTCTATTTATTTTCCCATTCAATACTTTCTTTGGAATGCGGGAATCTGGCATACGTTGTATATGACCGGTTCACCTAAAGCGTTGTAGCTTGCTGTATGTCACAAAATCGCTGTTGGTATATACATTGTATGGCTCTGCGTTGCGTCGCATTTTAAATTGGCCCTGGTCGTCGATAATTGGTCCGATAATTTTACGCAGTATTTTTCTCTCGAAAAGAGAAAGTAGACGTGCTGTCGCTTGGGTGATCTTCCACGTTTCACTATCGTAGTATAACACCGGTCTGATAAGAGATTTGTAGAGCTCAAGTTTACATTTTCTGCTCACTTCTCGAAATCTCATTATTTTCAACACAGAGTATTATGCATTGTTTGCTTTTCGAACCCTTCGAGCTACCTCTAATGTTTCATCGTTTACGCTTGTTATCTCGGACCCTAGATAGACAAAACTTTTTACTACTTCCACGTTGTTATCACCAAAAGTAATATTTTGCTTCTCTCTCTGGTTACATCTAGATTCCAGTAGCCGTTTATTTTTGAACTATCGTTCGGTTAGATGGAAGTACGGATATTTAAGCGAAACTGACTCAGTTTTCGATTCTCATCCATACAGTCTATGTATATTTCGCTTCACATAAAAAATCGTAAATTTAGTATAAATTTAGAATTGCATTTGTACGGATATTATTAATATTGTATAACTTCATCACCTAAATCAATATTTTGTGTGCATTATATAATAGAAATTTTATTTTATTTTTAATTTTTACGCCATTTAAATCCACTGGAATTCGACTAACCTTCAATTTATTGTATTGTAATGTGTACATGTTTAGCAAATTATTTCGTAATTTTTAGTAAATTCTCAGAAATGTTAAAAAAATAATCATTTAAAGGCTTTTCATATAAAATTGATTAAAAAATTAACAACATTTTTATTGAGAATTCAAGGTAATACCTCAATCCCCATTCCTGACTATATTTATATTTTACTTCCTTTGAAGAGATTTGCTTCAATCGATGCAAAGGAAGTAATATAGGATGGGTTTGTAAAAATTTCCAATTTTTCCCCAACATTAAAGAAAATTTTATTTTAATTAGATTTCAAAAAATTAATCTACAATAATAATAATAATCGAATTGAATCAGAATAAAAGTGAAGGCCGCATAATAACGAAATCATTTTTGAATGATCCTTTTATGGTTAATCGCCTAGTTCTTAAAAGGTTATAAAGTTCAAAAGGTGTGAATTACACCGGGATCAAAAAAGTCACCACGCTTATTAAGTAATAATGAACATAATTAAAATATTTAAGGGTTTAAGGGAATCCTAAATTTATATAATTTTTTTTTGATTCAAGGTCGAGTTCAAATTCTACTTGACGCATTAATTTGAACCTAAAGTCGAAAGGTAGCTGGAGTCGAATTGAAAATCAGATAAAGGATTTCTCTTTTTACTGAGATTCGATCGAATACCAGGCCGTTTAAATGAAATCTCCGCACTCTAACCACTGTATCACATTGAATAGCTAGAGGACAACACATAAATCTTATCCATCGTATTTAAAGATTGACTTTTTTTTAAGGAAGAATCTCCTGGAATATAATCATGCGGAAGTTTCTATTTAGAAACTACTTAAATTAAAGTGCTTTCATTCGATATACGATTTTGATTAATTTTAGTTACAACCAATTATCATTTCAATTCAACACTTCAAAATGGTTTACAATGATCTCCTAAGAACTGCTGGTCACTGATGTGTAAAGGTTTTGCTACCAAAAAAAGACAGCTTCCACAAAATTAGTTTTTAATGTTTTGTTTATGGTTTCATTGATTTTACCTTGACATTGTATTATATTACAAAATTAAACCAAATCCTTTAAGTATATGAAATCAAAAAAACAAAATTAAGGATTCCTTTTAATCCCTTAAAATCCAATATGATAAGTGAATTCAATTGGTAACGTTTTCAAATCAAAAAAGAAATAATCAATTTTAAGTTCAAAAGATTTAAGAAATATTTAATAAAAATCTGTAATGCAAAGAAGTTGTCGATGAATTTTATAATACAATATGCTCATTTATATTGTAATAAGATTTATAAAGATGAAAAGCGAATTCTAAAAAAAAAGGCAAATTCAAATTCAACCACTGTATGGTGTAACAAATAAATATTAAATTTACGGAAAAAAAGGAAACAAATTTCGTTTTACTTCAGAACTTTTTAACTTAAATGGTATGTTTTGGTTTGTTAGTTTCGTTTTCTTTAATTTGGGGCTTCTTTTTCTATATGATGATAGAAATAATTCAAAAATGTATTTTTTGATTTGTGTAAATTGATTTAAATTTATGAAATTAAAGAAAATAAAATGATTTTACAAAATTACAACTAATATATTTAATTAAATTTTTCAATCGCTCTTCTCCAATTGTTTTTGAGTTTGCCCACTCTGCTTTTTCACTGGAGGTTCCATTCTAATTCCTGTTGGACAATGAGGTCTCTTCTTAGCCTATTTCTTATATCTACCTATTTTTCATATTTAAATCCAGATAAGTTCTTTTTGAATTAATAGCCACAATTCTTTATTAGTTAAGAATTCATTCCCGTGGTCAGAGAATTTTCCATATAATGCGAAGACATTTGCTGATGAAAATCTGTAACTTGTTTATATGTAGCTCGTTCATCAGCCGGATGGCATCACATGCCACATATTAGAATTGATTTCACACAAAAATCAAATATTTTGATGTTGGTTGTCCTGGCTGTTTGTGTAGATCTTCATATCATCCATAGTCTCTGAAAACTGTTCTTTTCAGGTTTAACCTAGTTGTTATATTATCGCTTATATCTCCATTTTTCGCTATTATGATCCTCAGGTAAATAAAGTTTTTCACATTTTTGTTCGGGATTCTCCATGTGATGATTTTTATGTTCGTTGTATTTATTGTCATAACTTTGGTTTTACTAATATTCATGCCTAATTAAGTGAATTAAAAAATTAATTAAACCCAATTTTTTAAGGGGATTAAATGTTTTTTAGACGTACATACCTGCTGTTGCTTGAGTTTAATTAAATATTACAGATTTTAATACTCGAGGCCCGAGTTCAAATCCCAGTCGAAATGTAAAAACTTTTCTGGCTTTCGACTCGACTCAGCTACCATTCGCCATTGGGTTAAAATTAATGGCTTAATCAATAATTAATAACTATATATCTTTAATAAAAAATACATTAATATAACAACATTAAAAATAATTTACTCACAGATATTAACTTACAGATATAGAATACCATATAACTCGAATACAAAATATTACAATATAAACAAAAACAGAATTGTATTTATTGAAAATCTAAGACGTTTCTAGATGTTACAAGACCTAGTACTATCCCATGTTTAAATTGTACGTGGAATTTTTTAAGATCAATTATAATAACACGAATATAATATGACCCCCTGTTCCAGCATGTACCTATGGTATAGACAGGCCTAACAGTAGAACAGTTAGCACTTTAAAAAAAAAAAAAAAAATAAAATTCCTTAAATAATATAATATATAATAATTTTTATACAAAATTTGTCCAATTTGATGAATTTTTCAAGTACAAAATTTTGTTTTACCAAATAAAATAAAAGCTAATATAAATGAAAGAAAAATTAAGTTTTGACAGAATGAAGAAAGATCGAAATATATATATATTTAATTAATTTGATTGATAACAAATTGTTAATTCTAATATATCAAAATTAATTAAATTTAGTTCAGTGCCCCGCAAGTCGCAGACTAAAATATTGTTAATAGATTTTCGTTTTAATAAACGTCATCTGGAATATCTGAGAAAAGATATTATAAAGAAATCTAATTAGTGAATTTAAGTAGAAGAATTGTATCAATTCTGATTACAAAACAAAGTGTATTTTTTTTTCAATGTGTGGAATTTTAACAAAGAAATTCAAGAAAATTTACAACTCAATTAAAAACAAAAAAAAAATTTAAAATAAGAAATTGAAATGAGACAAAATTTTACATTTGTAACATTTGTATATAAAAAAAATTAACAATTTTTACCAATTTTTACTAAGTACGTAACGGCTGGCTGGTACAGTGGTTAGAATGCCGACTTTTAATACGACCCGGGTTCGGACCCTAGTAAAAGTAAAAAAACTTTTCTGGTTTTCTACTCGGCCTAGCTACAATTCGCCATTGGGCTCAAGTTAATGCTTTAATCAATAATTATTAATTACATATCTTTACTAGAAAATACATTAATATAACAATATAAACAAATGCAAAATATAAACAAATAATTTAATTGAATAATATAACTCACAGATATAGAATACCATATAACTCAAATACAAAATATTACAAGATAAACAAAAATAGAATTGTATCTATTGAAAATCTAAGACGTTTCTACATGTCATAAGGCCTATATCATATTTAAATTATATGTGGAATTCATTAAGATCAATTCTAATAACACGAATATAATATGACCCCCTGTTCCAACATGTACCTATGGTATAGACAGGCTTATTAGTCTAACAATTGAATAGATAGCACTTAAAAAAAAAAGTATGTTGGCATTATAAAATAAAACAATCTGGTCGGCGGAGTCAACTCAAGGCGTCGACCCACTTCAGATCATAATTGATCGTTTAAAAATACAATTTATAATTTATATCATAATTTAAAAAATATATCAGCCCCACTCGAAAATGAAAGGTTGATCCACTCACTTATCAATTTGTATATATGGTAGCAGATTGTAAATAAATAAATATAAAATAAAAAAATTACAAGCATTTCAAATCAATCAGTCCAAATTGACTCACCCCATGTATATGCATCAAACATAGTTAGGCATTAAATTAAATAGTGATCAAATTGCTAATTCCATTTATTAGTTATTTTGAAGTTTTTTGTAGATTTGTTAAATATATGTACACTTATTTGAACAATTTTGGAAATTTATTTTTATTTTTCTAATCAATGAGCGCAAAAAAAAGTTGTGAAAACTCCTGTGGGAATATAACTTTGACACACTTTATGCTTTACATTAAAGTGATAGAAAAAAAAACCCTTTATTATACATAATATTATTTTAAAAATATATATTTATTTATTTATAGAATTATAAGAATTATATATACAATTATAAATGTATTATATAGTTTGGTTGCGTTGCGTCACACAAATTGTTATATTAAAGCTGGGAAATTTAAATTAAATCTTTCTTGATTTTTTATTTTTATCGTACAATATTGAATTTAAGTTTTTTTTCTATTTTTAAATCAAATTTATAAAGTTTAAATTAAAATTAAACTTATTCTAGTAACGTTCGTTTTGAAAATAATGAAGTTTTATGAAATGTCAAAATAAAATGTCAAGTCAAATTTTTGAATTTATCAATTTTTGAACTTTATATCGCATTTTGTCTATTAGTAATGGTTTATATAAATTATAATAAAAACTGAATGCATACAACTTTTTTATTAATTAAAGAATTTAAGGACACGATTACTTAAAATATTTTATTATTAAATTAGTTTTAAAATGTTCCCGTTGCGTCAAAAGAATCGTTCGTATATAAATTTGTAAAATATGAACGTCAAATGTCAAAGGATCGTATTGACATCTTTCCGAATAGCATTTTTAATTCTAATTTATGTACAAAATATATGGTTAAAATAACAAAGGAACTTTTAAATTGTAATTTTATAACAAAGGAAAAACTTTAAATTTTGAAAAACAGTTAATTACGAATTGTTTAAAATTTCAAGGGAAAAAGCGTTGGAAAATACTTTACACCGCCTACGCAACATTCAAGGTTTACGTACCTATGTAGTATATAATTGTATATATATATTTTCCCAACTCTCGCATTCTTTATAACCCCCAATGTTTTTATATATATAAACATATAGTTAAAAGAGTGAAGGAAGGGATAAAATAAATGACATTTACAAAGATTCAATATCAGTAACGTGAAAAAAAAAGAATATTACATCAGAAATCAAACATTATCAAGGATTCTTTTATTATATTATTCTTATTTTATTTTTTTTTTGTGTCAAGAATATTTAATTTATAGAAACTAAAAATAAAATGAAAATAATGAATTTATTCACTGGCTGACATTTGTATTTTGTAGGTTGTCTGTAATAGAAAATAAAAAAAAAAAACAAATAAATAACAATATTAAAAATAAAAATAGTGAAAAGTTTTATATTTCAAATATCTGACCTTATCTATGTTTCGGTCTAGTTCTTATTATTCTAAAGCGTTAAGATATACCTATTCTGATTCCTGGGATTTTATTACTCTTTCAAATGACGCTAAATCAAACTGTAGGTTGTTTTCTGAATAAATTTGTAAAGTTTATATTTTTAACTTTGTAACTTTGTTCAGTTCATCCTCATCACACCATTTGAACTTTAATTGTATTGTAACTTGTAAGTATAAGTACCTACATAACTCTTGTCATGTATTTCTTTTAATTGTGCAATTGTTGTGCTACCCGTTTAATTATCATTTGAATTTATTTTATTTGAGTTTTTGAGAATATTTTTCAGAAATGTAGATGAAGGTGTTTGTTACTCAGAGGTTACGAAGAGCGTGGGAGATATGAGAAAAATATGTGAGGACTTAAAATTGAAGTTGAGAAATAGGGAATTTTAAAAATTAAATAAAATTTGTACATTAATAACGGTTTTTTATGCAAAAATTACGGTTATTTTAAGAAAAGTATCAATATTTCTCTGATTAAAGTCCTTGTTACTCTTGAACTATAAAAGATCATTTTAAGTTTTGATAGGGTCCATAATTTCAGCTAGCTACCGACACCTAAAACTTCTATATTGTACATATTGTTATTTCTTTAAAAACTTTACGTAAATTACTTTGAAGGCTATGTATATTGGAAACCGTTAGAAATAGACCCCTTCCTGAGAATAATTTTTTTTTCGCTATGAACTTCTCTATAACCTTCACTCTTCGTGATTTCAGAGTTTCAAACCTCATATATATGTATGTTTTTCAAAAATTATAAAAACTATATTAAATGTTTACCAAGGCCATAATTTAAAAAAAAAATTTTGAATACATGGAAATTTTAGTAGTGATCACAAATTAAAGCTGGAATCGCTCTAAGAAGGTTCTAAGTGCCCTAAAATTATAAAATCGCTCTAAAATGCTTCTAAGTGCCTTAAAATTGAGTTTAAAGTTTACCAACACCATAATTTAAAAAAAAAATGTTGATTATATATAGAATCTCAATTTTAAGGCATTTTATAGAGTTGGGATCAAAATCAGAGTATTACCTTTTTTCCAGAAAGTTTATAGATATAACTAAGAAGTTGCTTTGTTTTTTTTTTGTTTTTGAAGTTAAAGATTAAATACTTTATGAATATTGTAATTAAACAAAAGTTTTGTAAATTGTAATATACTTTAAAAATTCTGATTAGCATTTTAGTGGATTTCAACAATAGTTATTAAAAATTAAACCATTGTATAGAATATATTAATATTTTGAAAATGTTACAAACATTGAAATGAATAACAATTTTTAAATTCTATATACAACTTTTATGTGAAATATGGACTTATTTTAATATAATATTTGTTTGTTGCCTCAAGGCTCAGAAGCGAATTCTCCCGATAGAGAATATAAATTGTATGGAGGATTTATACATACACTAAACATATAATAACTTGTATACAAATATTTATACAGGGTGTTTCAATAACAACCTACCATAGAATAAGCGGTTATTCTATGAGACTTAAAATATATAAAAAATTCTCCAAACGATGGGGTGGGGTCTATTATAATCCAATTCGGAGGTATAGGATATTAAAAAATTTTCACTACTTTTTTTAGACTGTTAAGTTAATAAGTCTATCTATACCATAGGTAAATGTTGGATCAGGGGGGAGGGTGTATATTATACTCTTATACTCTCTAAAACATAATTAATGCTTCCATTCAAAGTTTTCCAAAGTAAAACAAGGAGTGCGACGGTGTAACACGACTTATGAAAATTCTTTTGTTATGCATAAGTTGAGATTACGGAGCCATTTTTTGGCCCATGTGTTCTCTAAAATTTGTAATTCGTATGTGCACAATTTAATAAAATTTAAGTAGAATATTAACATTTTTCTCCCGAAATTTGCCCATATATCCCTCTTGATCGATTATTCCAATCTCTTCCTAAACTCCTTTCGGAATTCCTATCCTCAAAGTCAAACTATACTTTTCTATTCGTAAGGTTTGGTTTTAAAAGTTAGTGGTTTTAGTGTGTTAAAGTCACATGCTACCCTAATGAATTGCGTACAGTTCCAATGGGTTGCAATCGAGGCTTTACGCTATTTAAGCATTAGATAGTTCTAGGTCTTATAACATGTATAACGTCTTAGATTTCCAATTGATGGTTTTATGTCTATCCTCGGACACTTCTAGAAATCCCAAAACAAAAGTCATTAAAATAAATCGTAACAATACTCTATATTAACCCTAATATTATAATAACTTTTACCTCCAAAACCGAAGAAAATTGGCTGCTCTAGAGGAGTTTTAATTGCTAGTCCTATAGCAAGGGTTATTCGCGAAACACCTTGTTTATATATATATATATATATATATATATTTCATTTCTAAATACTTTAAATACCATGGCATATAATTAAATTTATATTTTTTTTTTGTTTGTAAATATTTTGTAGTAAAGTTTTTTAATCCTTCTTGTTTTTTACAATCAAATTACAACGGTTGAATCCTTCCTTCCTTTTAAATAGAATTATGCTAATGAGTTGAAATTTTAAAAATTTAAATATGGTATTTGTTAAATTTATAAAAACATTTTTTTTTTTTAATTCGTTTTTTACCTGTTAATTTTATTTACTTAATTATATTAATTTATAGATCCATAGCTTAATAGCTATTTACATAATATTAATATTTAAATAATTTTAATCTCTTCTCTATGTTCATTGGATTTTGTTGTTATTTTTTTTTTGTGTGTTACCATTTTGGTCTGATGTTTTAATATTTAATTTAACAAAAAAATAATGAAATATTTTCACAAAATTTCCAAGTTATTTTCGTCGTCCTTCATCATTCCCAGGAAGCCAAGGAAGCATATTTACATAAATATTTCTGCGTTTGAAATTATTTCCTTGTAGTTTAAATGTCATAGGTTCACATGGGTTAAAAATTTTAATATTTTTTATAACTCCCATCAGTTAGGGTTAAATTTAATTTTATTTAATACAAAAAAAGGTGGACAGGTATATTTGATGTTTCAACCGGAGGAGGTATGAATTGATTTGCTTTGATTTTTTTTCTGAAGGTGACAGAAACTGATTTCTTTTGATTTTTTCATATTTTTAGAGGGTAGTTTCTGCCAAGATGGATGATATACGTAGAAGGTGCATGGATATACGTATTTTGTCTTAACTTTGAAAAAATCATTTGTAGGTGTACTTTGATTTATTTTTTGAAGGAAATAAATAATTTGTTTGTGCCTCCAAAATTGTCTTATGATGTTTTTAGTTGATTGGCTGTTTAGAACTTAGTGTACTTGTAGAAGCTTATTAATAAATCGTTGATTTTAAAAATTAGTATGAAAAAAATATCATGTAATAGTAAAAATGTTTAAATTTAGCTCCTTTATGTTTGGTGTATCTTGTAAATTGTCTAAAAAGTCTAATAAGCCATAGTTTTACTCGTTTCTTGTCTTACTTCTTCCGTTGCCTATACTCTCCTGGATTTAAACGTCTATTTCTTTGGACTTTGATTATTTAACGAATGTTGGCATGTAAGCATATACTCTTCATACTCTTTATCCAAGCGTATACTCTTCAAGCATATACTTTTCATACTCCCACACACCTCTCAAGATCTAAAGAGCATATTTTTGAAATTAATAATAGAAGAAACAAATTAGTTCTATCGAACTTCCATTATGTTCTTGAATTTTAAAATAAATTAAAGCGGTGGTTTGGGTACCAATCACACGCCTCCCAAGACATAATAAGCATATTTTAAAAATTAGTAGAAGCTTGATATTTAGTACAAATTAGTTCTATCGAGTTTCCATTATGTTCTTGAATTTTGAAATAAATTGGAGTGGTGGTTTGGGTTCCAATTACACACCTCCCAAGAAATAATTAGTATATTTTCGAAATTAGTAAAAAGATACCAAAGTGAAATTTGGTAAAAGAGTATTCTGTCCTGTTTTATTTATTTTTTTAAAATCTGAGAGGAATAAAAGTAGTGATTCGGAAAGATACCACACGCCTCCCTAAATCTAATTAGCATATCTTTAAAACTAGTAAACATATAGAAACTTCAAATTTTCTTTTAAATGCATATTATATTTTTTATACTATCTCCGGTTCGATGATGTGGTGATTAACTTTCCATAGTTTGTATATTTGTCTGTGTAGGACGTTAGTTTACCTACACCTCTTACATTTTCTATTTTCATTGCATAAAAAAAGGACAGCGAATTAATGATCCGTAATTATATAGTTAAGTTAGATTTTGATATGGATACTGACTGTTTGGGTATGATGGAATCTAAGGTCAGTGTTTACTTTGGGATGGACATTTCTATTCCAATTTAGTACAACCCTTGTTTCAATAGTCTAAATTTTAGTTTTGAGATGCAACTGCATCAATTTTTACAACTATAATCAATTATTGATTGGAGCCCATTGAATTTTTGAAGTGTTATTAGCTTTGAATGTAGATTGAAACTATGAACATGAGGCTTATAAGGTAAAAATTAAATATTTAGAAGAAGTCTTTAAAGATTCGTATATTGCGTATATTGCAAAACAAATTTATTGAAAATTAATTTTTTATTGGTAATTTCGAAAGCATTATTAAATAATAAGTGTATGTATTAAAGATTTAATGATTTATATAATTTTAATATTCTATACATAGTATACGTGTATAATTCGATTTCGTGTTTCTTAAAATATAGAGACAAATTTCTTCATTTTAAGTTGTTTACTGCTCACTTAAATGACAATTAAAAAAATTATTTATTATTATATCATGTTGTTTTCAGTTTTTAGACTACAGTCTTCCACCGAAAATAACGCCTAAGCGTTATAAGTGAATAGTACGCCCACTAGGCGTACTATTTGAATAAAATGCCTAAGCGTTTTATTAAGACATTTTGTAGTAATTTCTTCCATTTTTTTTCAATAGGAATAATTTTCAAAACAAAAATTTTTGACAGCAAAAAAAACTTACTTTATCATAGACTTTAACCAATTTTTGCCATCAGCGCCACTACAGCGACAAAAAAATGGACTGATTTGAAAAATAATAGAGACATTAGTTCTTGAACGGATTTCTTTTTATAATGGTATTAGAAAAATATAATTTTTTTTATAAAATAACAAACAAAAAAAATTATTTACTTGTTTCACCATTTGATAGTAGATATAAAGCCGTGTTTTATTTACAAATTTCATGTATTAGTAAAACCTAAAAAAAATTTAGAGTCGGAAAAATAGAAAAATTTTAATTTCAGTTCAGTTTCAATTTTAACATGACAAAAAAAAATTTCAGTAAAACATGAAAAGTTTTAGTTTATTTGAAAAACGACATAAAATTTTGTAGTGGTTCATCACCACCAGATGTCTCAAACGCTGGATTAATATTTCGAATACAAAAAAAATGAAGAATGACATTTCGATAGTATTTGTTTTGACGGGTCATGTTACTTGACGTGCATGTAAATTTAAAAAATTCAAATTACCGGTCGATAATTGTTCTGTTTCTATTCTGTTAATTTCTGTTTGTCAATTGTAGTTTTTTAT
Source organism: Dolichopus griseipennis (assembly GCA_963082915.1). Taxonomy (NCBI): domain Eukaryota; kingdom Metazoa; phylum Arthropoda; class Insecta; order Diptera; family Dolichopodidae; genus Dolichopus; species Dolichopus griseipennis. The sequence goes on along the minus strand of OY720445.1, from coordinate 20,687,400 downwards.
AAAAATTTGAGTTTCTAATTGCTATAAAACATTAGTAAGTATTATTAAATTTTAGATTTTTACTTTATTTTCATCATTCATTTTCTTATTTATAGCAAAATCAATCCGTAGTATGAAAATCTATTTGAATTGCTTTGACAGTAATTGGTTGTGAATTGTGATGTGATATAAAATAAATACACGTTCTATTTTGGATTTAAATATTAAAGAATTAAACGACTAAAAACTTTAAAAAACGAAAATATATTAACGAATACTGTTTAAATATGTAAAATATTGTTTAAATACGTTTAAATCCAATAAATAATTAATATTATTTGTAAATTTTAGAACCGCCACTAAGAAGGATGGAGGATACAAATAAAAAGCGAAAAAATTATACTATAAAATATAAATTAGATATATTAAATCAATATAAACCGAATGTTCCTGGACATGGATGGCTTTCGTTATCACGAAAATACGGCATTGGTACATCAGTTCTTCGAGCGTGGCATGAACAAAAATCCAAGCTTGTGGATGCTTTAAATAATAATTACATTAAAACGAGAGTAAGTAGAAGACTTACTGGTGGTGGTCGAAAACTACAATTCGAAGAAATAGAAAAAGAAGTACTGGATTGGGTTTTGAAGCGTAATTCGAAAGGACTACGAGTTAAAGACAAATATATACAACTAAAAGCACAACAAATTTGTCAAACTCTACAATATCGGAATGAAGATCCAAAGTTAAAAAATTTTAAAGCCTCATCAGGTTGGTGCGAACGATTTAAAAATCGCCATAATCTTGTATCACGCCGTCAAACCACGACTAAAAATATTCCACACAATGTTAATAGTATTACAGCTAATTTTTTAAGGGAAATTCACAACTTAATTGAAGAAAAGAAATTTAAAAAATGCAATATCATTAACATTGATCAAGTTCCTCGCTATTTTGAGGCAGAACCGAAAACCACAATTACCTCCAAAGGTACAAGAGAAGTATTAATGAAAAAAGCGAGCACTGCTCATAAACGGTTTACGACTACTTTGGCAATAACTCTAGAAGGAAAATTCTTAAAGCCTCATCTACTCTTTTCAAATTTAAAAAGACTACCTAAGGTTAATAATAAGTGCATTGTCGATATCAATAAGACGGGAATGTTTGGTGAAGAAATTTTAAAAAATTATATTCGTGATATTATTTTGAAAAGACCGCAAACAAATTTCAATCGTGAACCTACATTGTTGATTATAGATTCATATGGAAGCCATGTCAAATTACAAGAAAGCAAGTATTTAGAAAAATGTAACATATCAGTTGTATTGATTCCACCAAACTTGACAGGTCTTCTTCAACCTTTGGATGTTGCAGTTAATCGCAGCTTTCAAGAATCGTATAACTCAAGATACGATACATATATTGCGAATGCCTTAGATAATGAAGAATTTCAAACTCGACAGGGCAATCCAAAAATTCCAAATTATGAAATGGTCAGTAATTGGATTGTAGATTGGGTGGAATCTAAAAACGAAAATTTTATAAAGAATGCATTTATGTTATGTGGAATAGTACCAAAAGAGGAATTTAAAATAACTTTTTTGCATAGTGCATTACAGCAGGTCCTTTCCGAAGATTTCGATTATGATTCGTGGTTGGTTGAAAATCCTCTTTTATGTGCAGAACAAGAAAACTACTTCCAGAAAAATGGAATTTTTGATTTATTTTGGCCATTAAGCAGTGCTACCAGTTTTTTCGAGTGCATTAACACAATAAAAAATAAAAACCAGTCGTTTCAAATATTTGTAACAGAATATGTGGCAAAAATAATTAATTTTATAAAAAATAATCCTGAGACTGTGGATCTATTGGATAAGGATGATGAACATCTTATTACTCAAGGATATAATTCTTCTACAAATTCAGAAATTTACGCAGTAGCACAAATTGAAAGTTGGAACATCAAAATAACTACTTTGGATAAGGAGTGTTGTGAAACAGGTACATTCACCTATACTGTCTCTTCTCCAAAAAAAGATATCCACTTAGTGAAACGAGGAGAATATTATGGACTGATATTTTCTACATAATGTTACACATTTTAAAAAGTACTTACTATTATGCGATATAGTTTATTTTTTACTTTTTTTTATCTAAGTCACTGTGAATTGTTGTGATATTTTTTTGTTATATGTATTTTAAAAGGTACAATAAAAATGTGTAGATAAATTATAATATTATGTTTCAATAACACTACCACACAAATATTTAAATAAAAGCCGTAGTTCTTGTAGTTTAATATGTTTAAATATAATGCCTATGCGTTGTATTTGAATGGGCGTTTTATTTGAAAAAAAATGACAATTTTTGAAAATAGAAAAATAAAATCTTTCCCGAATATAACGCCTAGGCGTTATTTTCGGTGGAAGACTGTAGACGCCATTTTCATAATTTTAATTAAATATTAAATTTTAAGAAGAAATTAATTTAGGATTCATAAATTTAGTAGCATTATACATCATATGTGTGTAATCACTCCGATTAATTAGAAAAGGAATTTCAAATCGATTTTGAAATATCAAAATATTATGAACATATGCTAATATTTTTGGCAGACTTTAATTTGATAGGACGTCACGTAGAATTATTAAATTTTAAGAAGAAATTAATTTAGGATTCATAAATTTAGTAGCATTATACATCATATGTGTGTAATCACTCCGATTAATTAGAAAAGGAATTTCAAATCGATTTTGAAATATCAAAATATTATGAACATATGCTAATATTTTTGGCAGACTTTAATTTGATAGGACGTCACGTAGACGTAAAAATTCAGCTGATTTTACTGACATCATTTATTTATTATTAAAACTTATTTGTTTATTTTTATTTCGCTATATCTGAAGATTTTGAAGCTTATTAAGCAGGAGGTTTTAATAATACAGTAGACTTCACAATGTAATTATTTGTTCAAATACACCAATGTCTCTCCATTCTTTAGAACATGCCTACTGCGTATACAAATTTTCGATCAAAAATCTAGTTGAAATAATATTAATATGAATGAAAACATTTAAAACATTTTATTCATAATCTAATACAAATTTTTTATTTCCAGATTACATACAGGATGGAGTACCCGAAAACCAACAGGTGCTCTACGACCTGACGAACAAGCTGCAATAATTTCAGTAATTCGTCGAAATGAAGATTTAGAAATAGCTGAAAGACAACGTGTTGGTCGTTTAGTAGAACGTGTTGAAAAAATAAAAGAACGTGCAGCTGACTGCGGTCCGAATTGTTGTAGACTATGTGGACAAACATTTGGTTTTTTAAAACCATCAAAATTTATTTGTATTGATTGCCAAAAGCCAGTGTGTTCAAAGTGTTCGATCGAATTAGGACAAAAAAATCCATATAAATCCAGGTATTTTTATTTTGTAATTTTACACCTAATTAATCATTTAAATTAAGTCTTCTTGTCATTGATAGGGAAGTGATTTTATGCAGAATTTGCTCAGAAACACGTGAAATGTGGAAAAAATCTGGAGCGTGGTTTTTTAAGTGTCTTCCTCAATATGAAATACCTTCATCAACTCGATCATCACCAATAAGAAGCTCGAGAAAGGAAAAAATTATTCGTCCCATTAAAACAACTAAATTAGGAATGGAAATAGATGATGACAGTGCGAGTAGCGAAGATGAAAGAAAAGAAAAAATGGAACAAAATGAACGAGCTTCACCGTATACCAGTATACAACGTGAAGATAGTTTTCGTTTGAGAACAGTTGGATCATTTCGAAGTTTTTTTGAAAATGGAGAACGAAAATTTTCCAATTCATTTTTCTTTAATAGACAGCCATCAAGGTCAGAGAGTTGTAATCAACCTGATTGGGATACCATATCAGCTATTTCGGCAGCAACAAACATAACATCTGCTCCTTGTGCGAGAGATCGTCGCGAAAGTCATAATTATATTAGACGTGGATCAGTTTCATCAAGCTGGTCTGTTAGTGAATCTTCATCTGGAAATGGAAGTTCCAGCATGACAACAAATCAAATTAGTCAAATATGTCGTGCTGAGCCGCCTTTAGGATGGCTAGAAGTACAAGTTAACTATTGTGAAATGAATCATACTTTATTGTGCAGTGTTTTAAGAGCTCGTGATTTACCATCAATGGATAGTGCTGGTTTAGCTGATCCATTCTGTAAATTAAATATTATCACACCAGAGGGAACAACCAAACAAGCAAGATGGATTAAAACTAAAACCGTTCATAAAACTAAAAATCCAGAATTTAACGAAAATGTTACATTTCTGGGAGTTGAACCAGATGAACTCGGAAATTCATTATTATATGTTGTAATTTTGGATGATGACAAATATGGTCATGATTTTCTTGGGGCGGCCAAAGTAGGACTATCGACGGTAAGTTATTTATTTATAGAAAATTATAATATTTCATGTAATTAAAATCTTTTGTAGTTACACAATACAAGTCCACATCGATTGACAATTCCATTGGTAACAGAAGATCAGTTTAGTTCTGAAGCGGCAGTTGCTGGGCCATGGCCTCGTGGTCAAATGTTAATTTCACTATGTTATAACACGAAAAAACGTTCTTTAGTAGTTATGGTAAAACGATGTACCGACCTTCTTCCTATGGATAATAACGGAAGCTCCGATCCATTTGTGAAATTGTAAATATATTTAAATTTTTGTTTCCAATAATTTTTGAATTTTTTTTTATTTAAAATAATTTTTAGACAATTAAAACCAGATTCCCACAGGAAGAAATGTAAAACAAATGTAAAATGGCATAATTTGAATCCGATTTTTAATGAAGAATTCCTTTTTGAAACTCGTCCTCATGATATGGATAAACAATGTTTAATTATAACTGTATGGGATAAAGATTTGGGCAAAAGTAATGATTTTTTGGGATCTTTAATGTTAGGACACAATAGTAAAGGTAGACGATTAAAGCAATGGCAAGATTGTGTTAGATTACCAGATCATTATCATGAACAATGGCATTGTTTGTCCAGTGAACAACCATCACACTGAGTTTTGTTATAATAAATTGTTTTATTTTTATTTTTTTTTTAATTCATTTACATCAATTAGTTTAAAGTGACCTTCTAAAATAATTGACTTTATAATAAATTATACATTCATACAATAAACAATAAAAATAAAATTGAAAAGAAAAATATAAAGAAGTTTAATTATTAATTATATTATGAAGTCAGAAGAGATAGTGGATTATTATTTAAGTAAATTCTTTTTAGCACACTACGAAAGAGTTTGAATAATTGCAGCGAGTATGAAGTCAAATAAATCTTCAGTCCACAATGATCTCAAATTTTTTTAGAGAAGATTTTAACACCATATTTGAAGATCAAAGGCGGTTAAGAAGGAAAGAAGATTTGTCTCAAGAAAGGGTAATGAACGAATGAGAAAATCAAATTTAGCAGATGTTGTCAATTACTATAAAAGAAGTTTATACTTCTATTCAATACAGCAAAGTGTGTTGAATGATGGAAAACTAATTTTCAGTTTTTACAATTTTTTATAAACCTATTTTGATATATATTAGAATTTTAATTAAAAGAAAAATAAAAATATTAAAATTAATTAATTTTTTTAAATGAATAAATAAATACATTAAAGACTTAATTTTTTTTTTCTATAAAAACTTTGAGTGAAAAATTGCTATTAATTCGTTCACTAGAAATTGTTAAAGAAAAATTATTCTTTAGAAATAAATGTTTTAAACTTGCATAAAATTTCTAGAAACATAATCTACTAAATTTATATAACTTTTAAGTATAAAATTCTAAGAAATCAGTACATATTCTAAAATTATATATATATATAATAAAATAATTACACAAGAAGAGAATTTTAAGACTTTTTAAGGAAATTTTATTCTCATATACTCTCATCTCTATTGCATTGCATTAATTGATATTTCATTAAAATTATTGATTATGATGATTGATGATTAAAAAAAAGGGGGATCAAAGAAAAATACGAAAAAAAATTAAAACGATTTTAATTGTTGGTACAAATGTCTGTACAGTGTATAAAATAAAATTGAAATTAAGTAGAAGTGATAAAACTCTTTTTTATTTTTTAAATTAATATTTTGTCAACATGTTTTTTTCAGTTTGTATTTAAAACATTTATTTGGAATAAAAGTTCTAATACCATTTATAAATCAGTACTGGATACTGATGTTCACAATTTAATTTATTTTTATACATAATATTGGTAAGGAAAAGGGCAACAAAATGCAAAATTAATGTTTTAAAAAAAAAAATAAACTCAGGGACTCTACAATGACTCTGTGCAATTGCACAGAGGTTTCCCTAGTATTTTTTTAATTAAAGAAACTGAAAAATGTATATTATTATACATATATTCAATTTATAACTGCCGTGAGTGTTAGGTAATAAAATTGTTTAGATGCTCACTAAAAACTTCAAGTTTACTCATACCTTTTGAACTATAGATGTTATTTCTAATAAACTAATGATGTCTTTTTTCTTAATGGCTCCAATCTAGTTGGTAGTGAAGTTTTTAAAAGACTCGAAATCACATGAAAAGTTTTACATCACTTTACTAAAGAGTCTTTCAGAATATGGATTGATAACCACATAAAAAAATAATAAAATTGTTTAGATTCTCAAATTCGCTTTACGTTACGAAAACTGCAAAAATCTCCGAAAGAAATATTCATTCGTACCATATTCGTACTTCATTTCATATTATTTAGTGATCAGTTTATTTCTGTGCATATAATAAACTTCAAATTAGCTTACATTCTTATTTAATTTTTTAATTAACTTTGATTTATAAAAATATTTTTAAATATTTTTCAAAAACATTCGAAATATAAGCAAACTCATAGCATAGTCGTAGTCAAACTCAATATAAACAAATAATATGAATTACCACACCATTTTTTATTTATAATTAATCTTAAACTTTTTTCTCAAAATATATTTCAAAATTTTGTTCAAAAATTATTTCAAAATTTTTATGTTCTAAATTGAAATCATCATATTTACTAATATTTTTACTTAGAAAAATGAATTCAAACGTCAAAGTTGCCATCGCAAATAAAATTGTCTACGAGAGAATTTAGAATCGCTAAAACTTTTTGTCCGTAGTGTAGTCAATTTTTCGTAGAAAGTCTACGAGGGAATTTAGAATAGGGGTGGATAAATTTTTTTTTATTTTTCTATAGGAAAAGGTTTTTTTGGTATATAATTACGAATACTATTTCGTATATTTCGAGTATAAATATCGAGTTTAGCCGCAATTCTAAATAATAAAAAAAAGTATAAAACAAAAACCAAAAAATAAAAATATAATTTCAATTTTCAAATATCATTATTTTTATTTGTAAATACATTACATAAAACAGTGTATTTTGTTTAATATTTATTGTATTTTCAAATTTTTTTTATCTTGTTAGTTGTAATATTTTTACGATCTACAATTTGAATTTTTTTATATTATATTTAATTACATGTATAATATATTTATGTTTATTTGTTACATTTATCATTAATAAATTATAAACAAATTTTATAAAATGTTTTTGTCACTTTAAATAGAAATTTAGAAAACAATTAAAATAATAAAAAAAAACTTAATTAAAAGATACAACACATAGCATTTTTGTAATTTAGCCTTTGAATTTTTTTTTTATTATTAAATTTAAATAAATTATATGAAAAAAAAGCCATTTATTATTAAAATTATAAGATTAAGAGTTTTGGTTTTTTTTGATAAAGGAGCGGAAATGTATTTCTTTTATTATTTAAAAATGTATAATGATATTAATATTATTTTATTAAAACCCGGGGTCCAGAATATTACCAGTCACCATTAAACATGAAAATTAATTTAAAATAATATTGAATGGTGACATAATTCTCGTAAACCCCCTCATAAATTTTAATAATAAATTCCTTTTTTTGACCATTTCAAAAGATAAATTTAATTTGAAAAAAATATTCATGTTGTTTATTTTGAAATTTAATTCATATTAAGGAATGTTGAAAGATATTTTGATCAGGTGAGTTCATTTATCAAAGATATCTAATAATAAAGATATTGTACTCTATTTCAGTATTGAAATATTGAGTTGAAAAATAAATTTAGTTACTGATTTTGGAAATTCAAAAAATAATTATTAGTTAATAAATAAAAAAATATTCTGGTTCTCATTTGAAAAATTAATTCAATTCATTATTATTTAAGGAACTGTGTGATATTATGTGATATTTACAAAAACTTTACTGCAGATTATTTTATTCTATATTTAAAGAATAAATATAAAACTTAAAACTAATTTATAAATAAATATTGATATTTGCATACAAATTTTTCATTTAATTTTTTAATTAAATTTGATATTTCATTTAATTTAACTGGGTCTATTTAATGTATTTAATTTCCCGTACTATTAACCAATAAGTATATATTTCCATGTTTATATTTCAAAATTTGGAAATTTAATAGCAAATTTGAGACAAAAATTAATAAAATAAGATTTGGGTTAAATTGTGAGTTCCAATATTTCTTTTTTTTTTTTTTTAAATAGAATATAGAATACAAGTTATTTGAGTTTAAGTTTATAAGATTCAAATACTAAAGTCATATTTTAGTGAACTGTGTAGAAATGCGTCTCAATAAAAAAAGTTTTGTAATTTATTTAACTTTTTATCTCTTAATTACTTTATTTTTTACTTTAAAACAACATTAATAAATAAATTACATTATAATACAAATTTGTTTTTGTTTAATATAATTGATATAAGTATGCAATATATTGCATTAGTTTAATTTATATTATTATTAATATTATAATAAATTTTTTCTTTAAAATAACATGCTATCAATTTAATTTGTATTTTATTTTTGTATAAATAGAAATTCTTTTTTATTTATATTTTATAATATATTTATATTTTTTTTTTGATAAAAATTATGTAAATTGTGTGTTCTTTGTTTTTTTTTTTTTTTTTGTGATATCTTTAGTTTGTTTGTATTTTTAATGAGTTTATGATATTTTAGTAAAAATGTAAAATATATATTTATGGTATAAAAGAAGCAATTAATTGCATTTAAAAAAAAAAATTATGAAATTAAAAAAAAACAATTATTTCACACCTACTCTAAGTTTAACCAAATATTAAAGAAAATAAAAATTAATCCAAACCATGTGTTTTAATTAAAAAGCACAAAAATTAATTATTTTAAAATATGTAAAAACTACAGACAAATGCTTGAAATGAAAATTATTCAATCTTTTTTTTTTTTTTTAACATGGTTAATATGTAACCATTTTTTGATATGAGAAAGTTTTTTTGACATATTTTATTTGAATAAAAAATTTATTAAATCAAATTTATACGTAAGCCCTACCAGATTCTATAAATCTTGTATGTTAAATACTTTATTTAACTTTAAACCTATTTTTAATTAGAAAATATATAATACTAATTTTTTTTTTTAATTTAATAGAAATAAAAAATAAAATAACCGAAAAATTTGGTAATTTTGTGAAAAATATTAAATAATATAATTATATTTAATAATATATAATTTTATTATTTGATTTAATTGAATTAAAAACAATTAACTAAATTTTGTTTAGTTAAACAAAAGTGTGTAACAGATGTTAAAATTTTTTTAAAATAATTAATTTTACTTTATTTTATAATCAATTTTTTTCATTGGAACAATTAAGTTAATTTATTTCAAATTTGTTAAGTTTTAAATTTTTTTTGTATCTTGAAATATGCATAATATATTATTTTTTTTTAATATGTATTTGCAAATATGTTTAATATTTTTTGTTTATTTTTTTTTGTAGGATTAAAATAACTACTGATATTTTTGCTACAGTTTATTATTGAACATTTTGAGAAATTCTATTTATTTTGAAAATTGCATATTAAATTTTTGGTTAAGAGAAAATGCTACAGAATTTAAAATTTGGCTAAGTTTAAGTTAAGTTTTGTAATTTAATTTTAATTAACTATTCTCTTTAATTTTATTATTGGATTATTTAAGAAATATTTTAATTAATAACATTCTATAAATTTATTATATAATTAAATATTAAATATTAGTTAAAAATTAAATAATCAAATTTTGAAATTTATTGTTTGTGAATAATATTTAATGTATTTTATTTTATTTATTAATAAATTTTTAGAATGTTACATTATCAAATATTTTTAATATTAATAATTTTAATTATAAATTAAAACTTTTACAGTAGGGGTAAATTACTTTTGCTTACAAAATTATTATAAGCTTAAAGTACGCTACTTATAAAAAGCACCATATTAACAAAAACATTACTTCGATTTTGAAATCTTTAAATACTAAACAACCAATTTGCAAAATAAATTCTAAAATGTCTTTGTATCTATATAAGTAATATAATATGTTTGGCACTTTAGAAACTCATATAATATGCATCATTTTAAATTTACCAAATAATCTCAATTGTATATATATATATATATATTATGTATATATATTTGTTTTTTTGTGTTAGATATAATGATAATTAATAATGTTAATTTTTTTTTATCATTTCTACATAAAATAATTGAATTTTATTTTAATTTTTTTTTAAATATTTTAAATATATTTGAAATATTTAAAAATATCAAGAATAATATTTAATATTTTGTTTGTTTTGGAAAATGCTTAAAAAGGCAAAATGAATGCAATATCAATTTTATTTCAATTAGAAATTCTAATATATTTAGGAATAAGAAATTTATAATTTATACCAAACATCTTAAAGTGATGTCGCATCTATTGAATTAAAAATGTTCATTTAAATTTTTTTAGCACGTACTTGATATTAAACCGGAACTTGCAATGTAATCTTTTACAGATAACAAAAACAGTTTTGGAAATTTTGCACGAGTTGCTAAGAAGTTTTAGTGAGATTGAGGAAAGTAATAAATTTTATATTATTCTTGAATTCATTAAATATTTCTTACAAATATAATCCAAATTTTACCTTAGTTATGTGTGTAAATATATTTCTACATAAATAGTCTTATATATTTTTAAATACTTTCGTTTTTTTTTTTTTTCATATTTAAAAATAATTCTAAATTAAGATAAAATCACAAATTTTTTGATAATAATCTTCTTCTTCGTTTAGTGAAATTCTTTGGCCATGAAAGTTTATCTCATACTTTTGCTTTAGAAATTTTTTTTTAAATATTTTTAAATTGTTTCATTCTCTTTAATGAAATATATTTAAAAGTCTAAAAATATAAAAAAAGATAAAATATTATATTTAAAATACAATCCGTTGTACATTCAAACTCAATTAATCTGAATTAGTTTCTTTTTGTTTGTTTTAAAGCAGACTTAGTATATAATTTTATAATACATATACTTATTATATTCTTAGTTAATAATAATAATAATAATGATAATTATAATTGAAGGAAAATGTGTAACGGAATGCATTTTAGCAAATTAAGCTTTAAAAGTTTAGCTTATATAAGAAAAATATATATAAATTGTATTTTTTTTTTATCATTAGTAAAGAAATAGAAAAGTTAAATTTTAAAATAAATATTATTAACCTAAAAATATGTTTTTTTTTTTATTTTAGTAAATTTAAAAACATTTTGTTTTTTTTTTTTTGTATCATGCTGGAATGTCTATTAATTTATTTTGTTAAAAAAATTATGTAGGTATTGAATTTGTTGTTTCCCTTGTTTTTGTTTCACTTGCAGATGATTATAATAAAACTGATGAGGTCGATAATGTTGTTGGGTAATAATTTTTTATGATGATTTTGCTTTTTAATGTGTTTCTGTATTATTTTTTTATTTATTTTAATTAAAAGTGGAAACATTAGGATTGGGACCAGCTGAAAGAGCCATTTTAGAAAGCGTTGAAAGCGATCGGCGTGGAAAAATTGTTGAATCAGGATCCGAAAAAAGTTTTCGAAAGCTAAAATAAAATTTAGAAATACAAAAGAAAATTTAGCGATACAAAATTTATATTAACAATTAAAAAAAAAAAAATTGTAGATAAAATACAAATATTTAGTTTATATTTTTTATCAAATTTCAAAATTATTCGAAAAAAAAAAAATAAAAAAATTATTTTACTTAAAATGCTTCTATCGAAAGAGCATATGGTTTTTATTTATGAAATTTAAATAATTGAGTTTATAAAAAAAAATTAATCAACTTAATTTAATAAATTGTGCATCTTTAAAAACAGGTAGCTTTAAAACTGAAAGAAATGAAAGAAGAAAATGTGAAAAGAATATAAAATATAACCAAATTAAATAATTAAATGAAAAGTACAGATACACATTTAAAAAAAATACATATTAAAAAATGAAAGCGCTGGGCAAGTTAATTAGCATATTATTAAAACAAAATAAAACTTATTTTTGTAATTCTGCGCTTGTAAATTTAATAAATGTTATGTTTGCTACAAAATAAATAAAATTAGTAGCCGATTTTGGAAAATACGAAAGGCCAAGCATAATTATGTAGTGCATTGCTTAAGAAAAGGAACAAAAAGTTTTCAAAGTTTATTTGCCAATAGGAAAGAACTGTTTTAAGAGAATAATCGAAACTTAGTAACAGTAGTGGAAAGATTCAAGAAATCATGATCTTTAATCTAAAAGTCAGTATAGGAAGCATTATTTTGAATAATGTGGTAAATTTGTATTAATTTAAAAATAACAATGTTTTAATAATTCTTCTCAATGTGTGGTTGATATTTTGTCAATTGATCTAGGACTTAATTTGAAAACATAAATATTATAGTTCGTAAAAATTAAATATTTCCATTTTGAAAAACTTTCGCATACATTTTACAAATAAATATAATATTTAATAAAATGTTTGTCCTAATCGTAATTAGGGTATGTTTTACGATTTTTTACACTATAACCATTATTTCAATGCAATGATATTAGTTGAATTCACATGCCTGATTATAAAATAGTGAATAATATTTTCCTTTATAGTACCTAAGAAATTTCATATAATTTTTTGTAAGCTTAATAAAATAAAAAATACATTTTCATTTAATAGCGTGCTTAATCAAATGCAAGAACTTATAAAACTAAATCATAGCCTGACATATTGTATTTGACATAACAAATTATTAAAAAAATTATATTTTGGTACAATAAGTGTTAAAAAAAGTATTTGAGTTAATTTTTTTATTTACAACCAACTAATACTTACAATTTACGAATGCCAGATTCGTTTGGTTTCTTATCATCTGGATTATACCATTCATAGGGTAATGGTCCTTGCACTGGTGCATCTTCATCGGGTGGTCTAAAAACAATTTCAAATGTTTAAATTAAAAAAAAAAAAAACACAAAATATATTCAATATTACGTTTCACATTTAGGCGGTTCATCTAAATCTTCAGCTTCATCAACTGAATCAGGTTTATATTTTCTTAATTCCTCAGTTAAATCATTGATTTTAGTTAACAGTTCATCTCTTTCATTTAATAACTCTTTTAGTTCACTGGTTGTATACCTTGGTCTATTTGGATCATCAATTTCATATTCTAATGAATTTGCTAAATCTTCATTTTCTTTTTCAGCCATACCTAAACGTTTTTTTAATTGATTTATTTCACGATGTTGATCTTGCAACTGAGCCAAGAAATCAGCTCTTTCTTCACATAAGTTTTTTACTTGAACTTGTAACATTTTTTGCCTTCGTCTGGAATCCCGCCCAGAATTAGTCAGTCTTTCAATTTGGATGTTCAACTATATAAAATTATAATTTAAATTTATTATTTTATTTAAAATCAATTTCATCAAAAAAAAAACAGAAATTTACGTTTTCAATATCAACAATTTTTTCTTGAAGTTCTCTCTCTTTTATTTTATTCTCATCTCGTTGTTTATGTATTTGTTCTTTCAGCCTTTGTAAAATTTGTGTATCTGTCAGCGCATTAGATAATTCAATATTGGTTATGCTCATAATACTGTCAGTTAAACTGTTTCCAAGCCCTGATGAATGCGCTGAAGCTGACTGTAAATCTTGCTGTTGTTTGATTATCCTTTTATTTTCCTCTTGCAAACTATTCACTAACTCAACCAATTCCCGTGTTTCTGTACGCCATTGATCTTCAATCAATTCTATTTCCTAAAATAAAAAAAATGATATAAATTAAAATTGTGATTTATAATAGGTAGTAAAAAAATTTAAGATTTTAGTAAATTATGAACACGATTTCGATATAGTACGAGTTCAGAACGAAATAATTACAAACTTAGACACAACTCAGACATTCAAACAAGTACAAAAAGAAAAAAAAATTCTTTGAAGGTATCCTAACCACCACTTAATCTTTAGGAACACAAGAAGAATAAGAAGGTGCACTATTGGTTTTTAAGTTATTCAAGTTTGCCTTGGTTCGATTAAAAGCTTCCACGATTCGAACCCATTGTCCGATTTTGCCCATTTAACACTTTTGACATTAGTAATCTGCAGTATTAATTTCATTAAGATCATTCCATCATTGTTTTTTTGAGTTATCGTGTTTATGGACGGACGAACATCGCTAAACCGACTTCGGAGGTGACAATAAACCAATATATATATATATATATATATACACTTTTGTTTTTCTAGCTTACTGTCTTTTGGTGGTTCAAACATCGTATTAAAATTAATATACCCCTATATAGGGTATAAAAATATACAACTAATCAATCTAATAATTAATGTTATGCTTCAAAATTTCAAATGTGTCTACAAGAAAATTGAATTAATCCAAGATTATGTTAAAATAATCCATGCTATAGTTGCCAACATAATCCTAGTAGATGCCTGTGATAAGGATAGTATATATATGTATATATACTATGTGTTAATCGTTTAGCATATATATATATTTACAAAGTTAAAAAAAAAATACATATTTGCGCCACAAACACTTGTTACGAATTTTCAATTTAAAATCTAAAATTAACTTAATGATAGTAATTAATTAATTTTGTAATTTTTGTTTTTTTTTTGTTTTTGTTTCTTATAATGAAAAAATCATTTTTTAAACAATCTTCATTGTATAAAATTAGATTTTTTCACTCCCCATTATGTATTTTGAAATTATAGGAAACATTCTCATATATATAAATATGGTGAACCTATATAACGCAGCCTCTATATATAAAGGGTCTTTTAATCCTTTAAATAAACAAATCCTTTTTTTTTCTTCTTATATATTTTGGTTTAATATCCTTGTTAAATTTGCACAAGAATTTAACGAGGGTTGCTATCCGCAATGTAATAGAAATTAATGGTTTATATATATTTTATGGTTTTTACTTAATGTTAATACTTTCAAAAAAGAACAAATTTTCTGTCCACGTCTTACAGATAGATAAAATGTTAAAAGAATAAATCTATTTCGTAAGTCTATAACCAATTTTGATTTGACAAATTTTTTATGTTAATTTGGTGGGGGAGGTAAAAAATTTCCCAAAAAAAAATCTGGAAGACTTATAAATTTCTAATAGTCAGTTTCTTAAGATAACCAAGAAATTAAAAAAGTCTGACCGATAGGTCAGTGGTAGTGGCGGCTTTTCAATCGAAAAGTCACATCTAATAAAAATATATATTGTATATTAAAATAATTTAATAAAAAGTCCAAATGTCAAATAGGCAATGGATTATTAATATTATCAGGCAATATTTACTATTGTCTTGTATTTCAAATAAATAAGTAATGAAAAAAAATTGTTTTAACTTCTTTCATAATTAATCGTAAATCGTGTTACTCTATTAAAACTTTTCAATTAAGTACTTATTATCCTTAACATCATTTTGACAGATAAAAGTAGCAGAATAAATATCAGTACAATTATGACAGCATTGCGTTTTATATCAGAGCCAGGCATGAACTGTCAAAAAACATTGTTTGCTTTTTTTTTGTTTTTGTTCAGAACACCTATGTCTTAGGCACAATGAGCGTAGACATAAAGCAGTTACCGAAATTGTTAAATGTCAAAAGTCAGACGTGGCTACCAAAGTCAAAGTTAAAACTTTTGCATCATTAAAAACTTTGATGGTTATTTTTATTTTGTGCATTTATAGTTTTTTCAAATGTAAAATATTGAAGTATAGTATTTCTGCTTAGATTTCTACGCTTATTATGCTTAAAATATTGACACGACATATTTTGATTTTTTGTAGCAGTAGTCGATCTACATTTGATAAAATAAATGATTTTTTAAATTAATAGAAATCAAATTAACAAAAGTTAAAAAAAATTAATTTCATACTTTTATTAGTACCTAATAAACTTATAACTAGCTTAGCGCGTTGCCGGATCTTTACATGGGTTTTTAATTTAAGTTGATGTTGTAGAAAAATATTTAACACAAAAGTTAGACATGGGCAATTCTGCCGCAATACGGTAAAGGAACTCGAACTCAATTTTTTTTTAACTTTTTTATGTGTCAAAGAAGTACTTTGCAAAATTAGACGTAATTCGCTATCAACGTTTTTTTAACCAAACATCGTACCAATATGAATTAACAAATTCCAATTCGATAAATAGTGTTAATTTCATTATCAAAGAACAACATGTACACAAAATTTGAAGCCAATCGGTTATACCGTCATTATTTAAAATAATGACAGTTAATTCTCGATCGTTTTTCCTTGCTCTGATGTTCTGTTCAGAGCGTTCTTCAATTACGCCGAACGTGTTCTAGTTTTTGTTCGGAGGTCAAACGTAATTAAAACTTAATTTGGTGGATTTGTGTACATTATAGAGAAAAATTCATGAACTCTTTGATACTAAATGATTATTAACAATCCTTTCCATTAAAGTTATGAAAGTAAAACTTTTGTTTAAAAAATATTTGTTTTGATCTTTGGCCGTCTTTTATTTTCTTTCTCTTTTTAAATTATTAATCGCAATTGAAATAGTTTTATATTAATTTTTGGTTTTTTGATTTTGTTTTTGTTTTTATTTTTAATTTTACATTTACTACAAAATAAAAAGGCGTACATAGCAACCAAAATTGTACAAACCAATTTCGCTGCCTCTAATACATTGCTAAATATAAAAAGTTTTTTTAACGTCAACAAGAACAAAAAAAAACACAAAACCATCCCTAACAGTTTTTTGATTCTTATATACAAAATCCCCCAACGAAATAAGTCCCAACAAAATTTTAAACAATTAGGATTGAATATTTTTATAATGAAAATTGTTTTGCAACATTTTGACAATAATTATTTCATTTCCAATGATATTAACTCCTACTGTTAGAGTAGAATATTTCATTTTTATTTGTGGGAGTTATTTCATATTGTTTGGAATGAGTTTTGGAATGAAATAAATACCATGTGGGAGTAATTGAATTTGGGTATAATTTAGAATAAATTTTGTTATTTTATTTCACATCTTAAAAAATCATGGTGAAACTTCCGGAAAGGGGTTGTGAGCTATCAAGATGACGTCATCACATAACGGTACTAAATATCTCAAATTTTTTGAATGTATATACCATTATATGGCGATGGCGCCATCTAGTGGTCGAAAAATGCATTACAAAATGTTCCTAAGATTTTGTAGCATTTTTATTAAAATGTTATATTTTTCCTGTTAGTCCATAAACTGGAACCAACATCTTACAATATTGTAGGGCATGATATTGTCTTTCATAAACATCTTGTTTCATCTGGATCGGTGCTACCATTTTTGAGATATTGCAATTTAAAGTGAAAATTTAAAAAAAAAAAAAAAAAAAAAATCAAACTTTCAAAAAAACTACTATAACTATGAAATTTTCAAAAACACCCTGTATTATTATTATACCATTAGAAAGGTCTCTTAAAACTCTTTCCAACGGTATATAATAAGTATGGCATATGTTGACAAATAGCCCCACCAGAGAACATAAATGCAAAAATGACGCAACAATTTTATTAAAAAATACATTTTCATACTTTATTTGTCATAAATTTATTTTGCCTTTTTGTTTTCCATTTGAAATATTTATTTTAAAATTTAAGAATGTACTTTATAGTTTGATACAATATTGAGTTGGGTTTTGTTTAGAAGATTTTTGAGGTATTTATATGTATGTAAAGTATAATTAGAAAGGACCTTAGAGTTGGTTATAAAGTCAGAATTATACGCTTTTTCCAGAATATTTATATACTAAGATTTTGAAGATTGACAGGGTTTTGAGTTGGATATAAAATTACGCTTATACTGTTCCAACAACCTGTATAACGTTTTATTTAGCCCTTTCGTTGGGCCCTTTCGTTGGTTGGGCGAACAGGTTGTTCGCATTTGAATGCGAAATAAAGCCATATAGTAAAATTGATACAAATTCTAACACTAAAATGAAAAGAATGGTATAAGAATTCGGATACCTAATTCATTCAAAAAATTAATAAGTTCCTAATTTTTTTTAATACACTGTAATAAAACATGTTAAATAATATTATATTTTCATTACGGGGGCTGCCGCCCCCGAACCCCCGCTAACTCAATTATTGAAGCTAGATTTTGAATCCAACACTAAAATGAAAAGAATGGTATAAGAATTCGGATACCTAATTCATTAAAAAAATTAATAAGTTTCTAATTTTTTTAATACACTGTAATAAAACATGTTAAATAATATTATATTTTCATTACGGGGGCTGCCGCCCCCGAACCCCCGCTAACTCAATTATTGAAACTAGATTTTGAATCCAACACTAAAATGAAAAGAATGGTATAAGAATTCGGATACCTAATTCATTAAAAAAATTAATAAGTTTCTAATTTTTTTAATACACTGTAATAAAACATGTTAAATAATATTATATTTTCATTACGGGGCCGCCGCCCCCGAACCCCCGCTAACTCAATTATTGAAACTAGATTTTGAATCCAACACTATAATGAAAAGAATGGTATGAGAATTCGGCATAGCTATTTCATACAAAAAATAATCAACCCTAATTAATAAATATAAATATTCTGGAAAAGGGGGCAATCCTGGTTTTGAATCCAACTCTAAAATCCCTCCTAATTGAGAATCTTACATATACACATATATAAATATTAACAAATAAAATTACTTCTGATTTTGTAGCCTAAGGGCCTTTCTAATTATATTTTTACATACATATTTAAATAAAAAAAATTTTAAAACTTTGAGGTTGTCACCTCCAAAATCCCTCAAAACAAATTGTCAGAACCAAACTCAATATTGTATCCAAACCTAAAATGCATTCTTACATTTTTAAATTTGCCAAAAAGGCAAAATAAATTTATGACAAATAAAGTATGAAAATGTATTTTTTAATAAAATTGTTGCGTCATTTTTGCATTTATGTTCTCTGGTGGGGCTATTTATCAACATATGCCATACTTATTATATACCGTTGGAAAGAGTTTTAAGAGACCTTTCTAATGGTATAATAATAATACAGGGTGTTTTTGAAAATTTCACAGTTATAGTAGTTTTTTTGAAAGTTTGATTTTTTTTTTTTTTTTTTTTTAAATTTTCACTTTAAATTGCAATATCTCAAAAATGGTAGCACCGATCCAGATGAAACAAGATGTTTATGAAAGACAATATCATGCCCTACAATATTGTAGGATGTTGGTTCCAGTTTATGGACTAACAGGAAAAATATAACATTTTAATAAAAATGCTACAAAATCTTAGGAACATTTTGTAATGCATTTTTCGACCACTAGATGGCGCCATCGCCACTAATGGTATATATATTCGGAAACTTTGAGATATTTAGTACCGTTATGTGATGACGTCATCTTGATAGCTCACAACCCCTTTGCGGAAGTTTTGCCAAAATCATTAGATTGATTGGTGGAAAAAGTACTTATTGTTGAAGCACATATAATTGTCAATTATTGATTGACGTGAAATTGGCAAATTATACAATTAAGTATATGTTATTTCAAATAACTTGAAGGGAATTTTTAATTAAAAAAATACCTTGTAACTTTGATTTGTATTGTACACACTAAACAAATTAACAAATTTTAGGTGTCTCTTTTCAGTTTTTACTATCAGGGGTTACTGTACAGTAAAACGAACATAGCACATGAAGACGTTGCATGCGGTATTGCTTTTAATTTTTTGTTAAAAAATATATACAAGAAATTTTATATATAAACTTTTATTATATAAACATTTTTATTATCCGGGATTATTCGCCAATTACTTACCTTAAATCTAGGGGTTAAATTAAGTTTCAAAAAATTATTTTGAGGAGGCGTTGATTCTCATCTATTTAGTAGAAATAAGCTATTAAAATTTTTTTAATATTATTGCCTCTCTGTATACAAAGTTCGTTTTTTTAACACCTTGTATACATAATTCGTTTTCAAAGTATGTTTACAAAACTTTGGGCTGTATGGGGTTAACGATTTTAAAATACGCTATTACAATTAATGCGCTATTATTATAATTGATTATCTTGATCCCAAAGAGTTCTAGAACGACTAGAAAATCGGGAAGTTGTATGTTCAAGTATTTTAATAGAGTCAATTCTACTGACAAGTAGGGACTAAAAAATCTAAGTTTATGTTTGGACCTAAACATTTTTTAAACGGTCAGAATAACGGTAATTTCAAAAAAATACTTGTGTCATCTGAAAAAAAATTAGTGATATATTTATTTTAACACAAGATTTTTCTGGACATTTTGCTTTAATTGGATTTAAGATCTTACTATCTAGAGTCTAGACCCATGTATTTGCCACTGTATTTAGGGTTATTTAATTGTATTTGAGCAATGGTGCAGTGGTTATGACACCGACCTTTTAAGTGGAATATCTATGGTTCAAAATCCGGGCAGATGATATCTAATAAAGAATATCGTAAAATTGTATAATTAGATCGTAATATAAAATAAGATTTAATAAAAATATATAAATAAATCTTGTGTTAGATAATAGATGGTGTATTCATAATCTTATACAATAGCTACAGCCCAGTAATCAACACCTTAGTGAATATAACGATTAAAGAAAACGAGGTCTAGTCTAAATAGACTTGGTGAATGTCCTGTACTCCTTAAGGGAGTGGAAAAGAAATAAAGTAAAAAAAAAAATATAGTTATTTGACCCTGAAACATATTTAATTGGGATTTATTTCATAGAACTCGATTAATTTGATATGGATACAGTATTCATATGTTACTTGAATTATGTAACATATCTTTATACCCGTGCATACATATATGACATCGTTATACCCGTGCATACATATATGACATCGGGTATATTAGATTTGCTCCTCCGTTTGTAACGCATCGATCTAGACGAGCTAGATATAGTGTCAAGGGTACGTATCGGCTCAGAATCGAAAAATGAGTCGATCCAGCTATGTGTGTCTGTCCGTCCGTCCGTCTGTGTGTCAGCACGATAACTCAAAAACTAAAAGAGCTACAGTTTTGAAATTTTCACAAAATATTTTTCAATCAATTTCTAGGTTCCCTATTTTTTTTGGTTAAGATCGGACCAAAACTTCGGGTAGCTCTCGAACAACTAACTTTTTCAACTCCAACATTTTCATACAAAAATTTGAAATATTGCTATGCATCTTGTATTTAACATGAAATTATATGAATTTTGTTTTTTTGTTTTTTTTATAGATAACGATTTCGAGTTAGAATTTCATATGATTTAAATGATGCCTAGTTTATTTAAGATAAGCAAAAAAGAAGACAAAGATTTTTTTTAAGTAAATGGCTTATTGATATTGATAGATTGATAGATTATGAATATGATGATTATTATATGAATATGATCATATGAAGTTGATTTTGCTTAAGTTTCATATATTGGTGAATTAAAAATTAATTATAAGAGATAGAATTGAAAAATTAGAGCAAGAGTTTTGAAAATCACACAAAACATTTTTTGGACATTTTTGAGGTTCCCTATTCTTTTTGTTTAAGACCAGATCAAGGTTTTGGGGAGCTGCCACACAACTTCTTTGCACCAATATGAATTTCTTAGAAACTGATTATACTACGAGGATGAAAATTACACACTTGTAGTTATATAATGGATCGAGCACTTATATGAAGTTTCAAAATGTTACGGCCCCATTTTCGGGGGGCTGCTATACAACTTCTTTGCACCAATATGAATTTCTTAGAAACTGATTATACTACGAGGATAAAAATTACACCCTGTTAGTTATATAATGAATCGAGCATTTATATGAAGTTTCAAAATGTTACGGACCCGTTTTCGGGCAGCTGCCATACAAAGTAATCAGTTCGATAACTGTGAATCTAATGAAGCTACTAGGTTAAAATCAAAACTGGGCAGATAAAGTAATAGGACAAGTTAGTTGGCAAAGTTGGACATCACTCGGACCAACTTTTAGGGTGGGTTATTTTTTTTTTTTTTTATGGGATAATAAGTTAATCAAAAATTATGGGATACCTAATAAGTTAAATTTTTTTTTAACTATTTTACTTTCTTATATTTTTTTTGTAATATTTATAATAGCATAGGGAAAATAAATAACGGTTAGTGGGTATGCACGAGTGTCTAAAAGTTGACAAGGGCAACTATAATCTTCCTCGTCTTTTTTTATTTTCAATTTTGTTTTCTTTTTTTTATTGAAATAAAACATAAATAACAATTAAATTAATTAATTTGGAAAATTTATAAGAACAAGCTGTACAATAACAATTTCTCTTTTTATTTTTTACTTTCATTTACATGAAAAGCATAAAACAAAATATAAGTAAAAAAATTGCGTACGTACTAGTATAATTTATCTTATATTACTTAAAACATTGTCATTTGTTTATTTTTATTTAAAAAAAAAAATTCTTTTATAAGCCCAAAAGTAAAGGTAAGCACATAATAAAAAATCCCTTGTAACGACATCTATACGAGAACATGAGAATATTAAAAAAGTTTACTTTCCAATAAACATAAAAAATGGAATAAAAACCGAATTATAAAATATAAAGTAAAATAAAATTGTAAAATACATTTTTTTAAATAAAAATAAAGTATATAATATAGATATACTAGTATAGATTATAATATTCAATGTAAGTTATAACGCTTATAAAATAAACAAAAATGAATAGAGGATTTAAAATACAATTTACCCAGTCCCCGTATTAACATCATAGTCAGCTATTTTTAATTTTTTTTTTTTTTAGCTTTTGTTTAATTTTTTATAAATAGCCTCTAGATAATTACAGTTAAAAAAGTTTTTTTAAACGACAAATCCCACGTGTTATTTTTTAAAAAAAAAAGAACAAAACACAAAAATTATAAAAATAATTTTAAAAATGAATTTTAATACATACACATACATATTTTAGTTTTATATAAGTTGACTTAAGGCAGGATATGATTCAGGAGGTCAAAACAAATAAAATATTGTGAAGTGTACTTTTAATCGTTATATGGGGTCTTTAATAATGATATGGGGTCTTAAGATTTTCTCAAAGCTCCTCCTAGAATATATTGTTGTTGTTGTTGTTGGTGTTGTTGTTTTGATATGAGGGATAGCATGTGCCATTTTAGCAAGTAGGCTTTGCGACCTGCTGTACACCCACTTTTAAAACTTTTTATCAATTTATAAGTAATATTATTTATTTTATTTGTATTATATTTGCATATTTTAAATTATATTTGGTCACCATGGAGATTTGTAAAGAAAAATTATTTTTCAATCATTTTTTTTAACTACAAAATTTATGATCCGTACGAGAAACGAACCTACACCCACTAACCCAACGAGGCCTCCCTAGAATATAGTAGTTAAATTTTATTTAAAAAAAATCAGAAACATATAAGAGTTCTTAGTTTAAGATTTCAAAAGATCGAGTTCTACGAAAATGGGATGCATGACACTTTAATGAAACAAAAGATCCCGAAAAAAAACTCGAATTTATATTTTGGGGAAAAATACTTGTATGTTACAAAATCCTGATTTTAGAGTTGAGGGTGACAAGGTTTCAATTATTTGTTTAGCGAGGGTTAGGGGGATGGCAGTCTTGTTTATTAAAAGATTTTTATTGTTGGAACATGTACATGTAAGAAAAAATAATTTGGTAAGATTCTAGAGTTGGTTTCAAAATTAGCCCTTCTAATTTTTAAAAATCTCGTATAATTCCAATTTTTCAATTTTTTAATCAAATTTTTGGGGAGGTTCCAAATTTTGAAAAAAAAAAAGTTGCTTAAACCGACTAGGAAAAAACTGTGTATATATAATCGTTAAATTTAGTTTTTAATTTCTAGTTCTTGAGCCATAGGTTAGTGTAAAAGGTCTATAGTGAAATTTAAAGTAAAGAACAAAATTTTTATAATGTAGATTTTATGAAACTAGTTTTTATTAAACTCGTTTTTAATAAAACAAAATTTTGAGTTATGAGCTTTCGTCTGTAGTGCTTCAAATTTTAAAAAAAGCGATTGAGAATGACCTTCACCTTTAGATTTAATTTTTGTTTTTTTATTTTAAACCTCCTGAATCACCTACTGCTCTTTTGTTTAGTTTTATCAAGGAACACTTGTATATATTATGTAATATTAATTAATTTTTTAAATTAATTAAATATATAATATTTTCATTTAATAAATATTCATTCAATTCAGAGAATTTATGAAGGTTTAGGTAACGAAATAAATTTTTTTTAATTAATAAAATTTTTTTAATATTTTCAATTGACGATCACCCAATTCGAAAAGTAAAGAACACCTAGCTTCAGTTGTAACTTCCTTACTCTAACTATATTTTACTATTAAAATTTTTTAAAATGAAATACTGCTAATCAACGGTTTTAAAAAACAAAATACTTTTTAAATTTTCAAATTTTAGTTATTTATTTTAGTCCGAAGGCAAATTTTTCTAACAAGTTTTAATAAAAAAAAAATTTACAAAAAAAGTTTTATTTCAGTCCACTTTATAACTGGTTCAGAAAAGAAATGGAGGACTTCTTTTTTTTAATTAAAAAAATTAAATTTTTTTTCAAAAAGTTTCTAAAGTTATGAAAAAAATATGTAACTTTATTTTAGGCTAAATAAAATAGAAAAATTTAATAGAATAAAAGCTAAAAAAGTTGAAGTTTTTTCTAAAATTGAATTAATTACCCATTTTCTCTAATTTTTTTCATTTCATATTGTTTTTTAGAACGAGTTGCACTTAAAAATCAAAAGACTAAAATAACAACGGAATAAAGGAAAAGGTCAAAGGTTTCATTTTGAATTAAAAGAAATGGACAAAACAAAAAAACTTACAAAATTATTTTAATAAAATATAGGTAGGTACTTAAATAATGTTCTACTGTTGACTTTTTCGTTTATTCATATGTTTATATAATATGTAAAATATATTGAATATGTAAAACCAGTACCTATGTTTGTCTTTTTCCTTTGCCTTTTCCAGACTAGGCTTCAGTTTCTTTAACCGTTATATTCACTAAGTCGTTGATTACTCGGTTGTAGCTATTGTATAAGATTATGAATACATATGGTAATTATTGTGCGCCTATTATCTCGCACACAATTTATTTATATATTTTTATTAAATCTTATTTTATATTACGATATTAACTATTACGATATAATTCTACAAATTTACGATATTTTTTTATTAGATATGATATATGATCTTAGCGTGGTTTGAACCCGAGACCTTCCGCAAAGACGCCGATATTTACCACTACGCCATTGGTCAGATAAAAATTTAAATAAAAATCCTAAAATAATCTGTCAATTTAATTCGGTATAGTTGCCTGGATCATCTGCTAAAACAAAAACTTATAAAGTGTTTGAAATGAATGAAACAAAAGTATAGAATTTATATAAGCATAGTATAACAGTTGTATAACAATTTTTTTGATGTAACCCTACCAAAAAAAAGTTGACAGCCCTCTTAAATTCGCAAAAAATCAACATATATACTCAACTGTTATAACTTCATATGATACCAAATTAATTAACAGAACATTGCGTACAATTTTTTCCAAGGTACTCTATTTATTGTTACATATGTATTTGATTGAAGCGTTTAGCTTAAATTTTTTTAATGAATTAGGAAAATTTATTTATAATTAGTACCAGGACAATACTAAATATTGCCTTACATTATTATAACACTTTCCCTATTTGGCATTTGAGCTTCTTAAATAACATTCTTTTTATTTATTTATAATTAACATAGGTTTAAATTAATTAACCTTAAGCTTACAAATTCATCAATCACACTAGGAGAACTAGACTAAACGATGAATGAAATTGCTTAAGTAGTATTTGAGCTTATTCTTTACATTTATTTAGCTTAAGCTCGAAAGGTGAACGAATCCTGACCGCAGTTGGATATATATCGTATAAAATATTTTTACGATTTTAATATTATACGATTCTAATACTATATTAAAGTATAATAAATAATGTCTATAATATATATATATATATATATATATATATAAATATAATTATAATACAATAAAAAAATAATCGATGAAAAACTTTAATTAGACCCCATTATAGAATTTTAAGTAAATAAAAATTTATTTTTAATTATATTAATTTTTTTTTTTTTTTTTGTTCTTATTTATTTAATAATAATCAAAGGTCACTAATTAGGTATTTTTTTTTTTAAATCTATTATAAATATTATGAATAATTGATTTAATGGTACTTATATATATAAAAAAAAAAGTTACAATCCCACTTTTTATAAAATATTCAATTTCGAATCAATTTTTAGTATTAACAAATTGATAAAAATATAAATTTAAATTGTGGAATGCAATTACAATAAGTTCATTATTAAAAATTAGAATAGTGTTTCATTGTGCAATACCACAGTAGTGGGTCTAATTGGGGTCTAACCTTGGGTCTTAATTCCTGATTTATACACTTGATTGATCTTATTATATTTAAAAAAAATCTCATGTGAATTACAAAAACCAATACAAAATTACTTATGTTAAAAAGGTTTTTAAAAAGGATGAGAAGAGGTTCTAAATGAATTGGATTTTCTGAAGATAGATTGACTTTTGTTATTAGACTTTGTATGACCGTTATCTTCAATTCGAAAATAGCTAAAATAATGCCTTTTCTGACGTACTTGTGAGTAAGTTTACTATTTTTTAAAAGTCAAATCTGAAATATCTTGAAAAGCTTTTTAAATCTGTAATCACCCCCTAACCTGAAAGTGCTTAGTGCAAACTTAAACCTTTGTAAAATTTTTCAAAAACACATTCTCATCTGTGCAGGATTTTAAAATCGTCCTCTGTTGATTAGTAAGTGTGGTTAGATTTAATGTCTCGATTGACCGAACCTTAAATGATTTAAATTCAAGACAATTAAATTATTTAACAATTCAATTATTTAAAACTATTTACAATTGACAAATTGATTGCCTTGAAATACCAAAAATTACTATATTTAAATATTTTAGTATAGGAAATTTATTTTCTATAAATATTCAAAACTAATAATTTACCAAAAAATTATGGCAACTATATAATCATCTTTTTTATCTCATCAAATATTTTTACAGTATTAGGTGATTAGATTAGTATATATATATATATATATATTTCATTATGAATATTTATTATTCAAATTTTTAACCGCAAACCTAATGCGGATAGTTATATATATAAATTTTTGACAATATATAATATGTACATAACTATTTCTGTCTCTTTTTATCTTTATTTGAAATAACTGTTATCTTTTATAAAGACTAAAAATAAATTTCCACCTACACATTAATCCAAAAAAAAGTATATATAATGTCAAAATATAAAAAATTTACTTATATAAAATTTCAATATATATATATATATATATATAATAAAAACTTTATTATATAAATACGCATTCAGGATTTTTTTTAACAAATTCCATTGAAAATATTACAGTTAAAATTCACCTCACTGACAGAGTTTGTTTAAATGCCATTTTTGTATTGACCATATGATAACAGAGAAGAAACCGTTATGTTGTGTAATAAAATAACCATTAAATATATATACATAATGATTGTATTATTTTGAACCAAAATAATATTCAGTAATGTTCCCTTATAGATTACGCCCACGTTTTACAAAATACCAACTAAAATTATCATAATAACTATATAATTACACATTAGGAAATATTTTTTGGAAAGACCTACGATTTTTAATATATAACTGTAAATACTTGTAGTACAAATTTTATGTAGTATGATTAATATATATGCATATGATATGTATATATAATATGTATATATTATATATATATACATATAAAGCGATTGTTTGTTTGTAAC
Organism: Dolichopus griseipennis; assembly: GCA_963082915.1. NCBI lineage: Eukaryota > Metazoa > Arthropoda > Insecta > Diptera > Dolichopodidae > Dolichopus > Dolichopus griseipennis. Next base: position 20,659,067 of record OY720445.1, on the reverse strand, counting down.
GTATAGACTCCTAAACCCCAGCCAATTATAATGAAAAATTGTATATAACGGTTTGTTTTGGGTGCATAGAGTGCGTTTCTGAACTAACCATTTTTGATTTTTTCAATGCTTTGCTCCAAATTAGAAACAGTTTGACCGATTGACTTTAAATTTTAATCTACTAATTGACTTGGATTTTGTTAACCAATATTGGCACGACGATGGATCAAAAAATTTTTGGAAGTGAATTACGTCCAATTTTACCAGGGAAGGCTTTGACACCAAGAAAGTCTACAAAAATTTATGTCCAATTTTGTTAACGTATTACAACACAATTTACCGTGTGTCAAATGTCATTTCCAATATGTCAACTGTCAACTTTAATTAAAAACCCATTAAGAGGCGCAAAAACGCGCATCGCGTATTAGCTAGTTTATTTATATTAAAGTTGTATTTTTATTAAAATTATTTTTAATTTTCAAAAAAAAAAAACACGATAAGTAAATTCTTATTTAAAATCACGATAAGTAAATCCTTATTTAAAATTTTGATCAGTATTGTATTTGAACAAAAAAATGGTGACAGCAAGAATATAATCATTGATGACAGCAAAGAAATTGGAATATTCAGATAAGTATATAGAATGCTGGATAAGTATAAATGTAGGATAAAAATGTAAATTAAAGATTTATAAATTATTCTATAAAATATTTTTTAAAATACAAGATGTAAAAAAATATTAAAATATATACCTACTAAATTTCATACCTATTTGATTTTGTCTTTATTAAGTTTTAAATTATTTATTTTGCGAACAGAATATTCTACTATTTTTTTCTTCAATTTTATTGAAATTCTTTTATGATTATATTAAGAAAGAAATGTGTACAATTTAATTTTTTTTTTTTTAACTTTGCAAAAACCTACAACTATAAAATAATATCAAAAATTTAAAAAAAAATTGAATTGCTTGCGTAGAGTGAATTCGCAAATTGTGGTTTATTATGAAATTCAATTTAAGTTTCGAATTACATAAAATGGAAATAAATTAGTTTTCCTGTTTCACTCCCTGGAGGAACGCAGAGCTTCCACAAAGTGAGAGAGCTTCCTCCGTTGTTCGCAGTTGCTTCATTTCTGTACATGTTTTACCACAGCTTTTAATTTCCTTTGCAGTTGATCTTCTCCACGTTATTTTTTGTTCATCCACACCTCTTTTTCCTTAAGGGTTGGAAAAATACGCCTGACGCGCAATGTTTTTCGTTGGTTTCCGCGTTGTGTGGCCTACCCAATTTCCATTTTGTTTTTCTTATTTGACAGAGTACAGTTTCTTGCCTTAAGATAGTTAATAGTTCCTCATTCGTTATCCTTCTCACCCTCATATATTATGTATTGTCAACTGGAGGGATTTATTTTCAAATACTTGTAGCTTGTTTGTTGTTTAGTGTTTGAGAAGGATTTTTCACTGCCCTAGAGAAGGATTATGATTTTATAGCATACTTTGTAAATTCTTATTTTCGTATCTAAGACAGGGAAATGTATTTTTCTTTAAAGGAGCTTACGCGGTGTAAGAATCGGAAAATATGATTTATATAACATATTTAAAAAATTGTCCAATTACTATTAATGCATATTAATCATCCGTATAAGCTATTACAGTTATACTATATCTGTTTCGTATAATATAACTGTAAAACCTCTAATATTCAATTCGATTTAACATTTTAAAATTAAACTGCCTTGAATGAGGATTGGATCACACGAATAGGCAATTTCAAATGGGTCTTATCATCTGTTTATTCAACTATGATTAATATATATTTAGTCAGGCCCAATTATTTTAATGTTTTCGTTATAAGTGTTATATAACATAAAATTCTATATAAATCAAAATTATGTAAATACAAGTAGGTATATGCTGTCAGTATATCTAAAATATATTGATATAATTCTATACAAAATTTAAATTAAATGTAAATTTTAAATTTTGGAAAATGAAAATTCAATCCAAAATAGAAAAAAAAATGACTTCATAGAATATGAAAGAATATGGCCTATCTTGAGAGTCTCTTAAGATTTGTAGGTAAACTGAATAATATTTCGAAATGTTAAAATAGGTTAAGATATAATTGTATCTTCAATTATGTCGTTTATATTGTGCGTTATGATCTTTAATATCAATGTAGGTAACAAAAATTTGTTCTTTATAATTTTCCTGTTTTTCTTTCTGTAATTTGTTTTTTTTTTTTTTTTTTTGCATTTCAATGAAAATCTCTTACTAAAAAACCCTCTCATTGACCTTACTTTAACGATTTTTTATAGCTTTTTATGTATGATACTGCAGAATTATTTTTCTGTTTTTTCTTTATGGTATTTTTTTGCAAGTCAACAACAATATTTGCAAAACAGAACTATTTCTTTTAACAATTTTACAACAAGGAGGGAGTCCTTTTTTAAAATAGGCTCAATATAACGAAGGGTTTTAAGGAAGCACATTTTCAAATTATACAATATTGGTTAATATTACATATATTTATTAAATATTGAAAAATAAATGGGATTTCCTATGTTCAGTTGTTTTGTACATTTTGAAGACAAAATATAACGGTATTTCCTCTGTTTAATTGTTTTGGGCAATTTTAGCAGAGGGGTCTAAAATATGTTTAAAATATAACGTAATTTCCTCTGTTTAGTTCATTTGGACATTTTCAAAAAAAAAAAAAATAACGGGATTTCCTCTGTTTTGTTGTTTTGCGCAATGACAAAGAAGTTCAAAATTTAATTTTTTGGAATTTAGTAATTTTTCGAGTATTTAAATTTAATTTAACGCGAAATAATATTTAAAGTCCAATATGACATCATTGCTATGGAAACGTCTTACTCTACTTTAGTTTCATTATAGCCATTTGCTCAAAGGATTTCTAGATTCTGTATTGGTCTCTACAGTGATTCCATACATCAACAAATTAATTCTTTAACAATAGTTACAAAGTTTACTAACCAAAAGCATAGACAGTTTTTTTGGAAAATGAATCTACAAATTTAAAAAAAAAATTTTGTTTTTTCAAAAATGCGCTTAAAAGAGCACGAAAGAAAAAGAAAAACATTTTTTATTTTCTTTTGTTTTCTTTTTTTTTTTTTTGTAAAACAGACAAAAGAAAACAAAAAAAACTTTTTTTCTTTTTGTAGCTTTTTTTTTTGTTAATAATGGCAAAAAAATGCCAGAAATAATAACAGTTTTTTTCGCATTCTTCCGTTTACATTTAAAATATATACCCATATTTTGAAGAAAAAAAAAATAACGGGATTTCCTTTGTTTTGTTGTTCTGGACAATTTTAATGCGGAGAGCGTTAAGAAAAGTCAAATGATTTTTTGGTTTTTTTTTTTTCAATCATATTATAAATGTCTTCATAATTCGAAAAGCAGTTACTTTAGAAAAAAAAATAAAGAAAATCAACAGGACTTCGTTATATATTTTTTCTTGTATTCTTGATTTTGATTTTTGAATTAAATGACGAAAAAATATGCTTTAAGAATATAAAAAATTAACCATAATACCCAAATGTATATTAGGGTACAAAATATTTAAATTATTTTTATGAAAATTGAATTTTAGGTTTTTAAAAAAAAAAATATTCGTTGATTTGTAATAATTGTATGTTACAAATTCTATTATAATTTTAAAGCCATATTGGTTTAAAAAAAAATTTAAATTGAAAATTTTTAATTTAATGAATTTAAAAATCAAATGCTTTGGTAGTCCTATTTTAATAGGGTATAAGAGTTTTAGATTCTTTCAGTACATATATATTATATAAGAAAAGGTTATAAGTTCCTCCGCAAAAAAAAAAAAAATTTTGTTCTGTCCAAACAAAAGTGATTCCATTTTTTCGCAAACGCGTAAATCCGAAAATTTTTTTTTGAGTGGTCGCGTGTGTGTTTGTATGTGTGTCTGTGAACACGATACTTGCGCAATTTTCAACTGATTTTGATGAATTTTGATAGTAATGCTTCTTCGTCAATAGTAAGGTTAAGGTCGAAGATGAGCTACATCAGAACACGGGTTCAGAAGGCTCCCATACAAAAACACCCGATAATTAAAAAAATCTCAAACCGTCGGAATGAGTTCAAACTTGTTACATAGACTATTGGTGTGTATACTCATGAAGAATTTCTTTCATAAATCGATCCTAGTATCATGGGTCTGGAGATTCTAGGTGTTTCGGGATTGTCAACTTCTCATAATTGATAAAAATCTTAACTGATTTTAATGAAATTTGGTATGAATGCTTTTTTTTGTTAATAGAAATATTGAATTTGCCGATTGAACAAATTGAACAAGTAGGCATTAGAATTCCAAATTGATTTAAAACCTAAAGTCCAAGTTACACCTGTGGAAAGTCTAGTAATGCTTTTTTATAGAAACATCTACAGCATTTTTTATTAAATAATGCTTTTGCAATTTAAAATTTCAAAAGCATAGTTTTTGTATGAAAAATTCAAGCTTAAGTTCTAGCTCAGTGTTATGCATTCAACACAGTATTCCTGTAAGTTTTAAACTGAATCGCTGCTAAAATCTTTTAGATCAAAAGTCCAATAGGTTTTAAAAGGTTCCTATGTTGTAATAGAAATAGAGTACACAACCTGATATAGGAAGTCTATAAATTTCTTTAGAATACAAAAACTATACAATTTGGTTTATATACAATGGAGCTTGTGTTTTTTTTAAAGATACCTCGTAACCTATATACATAATATTATTTACACATAGTATGTATACATAGTATGTTTAAAAAAAAATTGGTAAAACTGTATAGGTAATATTGCTAAATAAAAAAACGTACATATATTTAAAATTTATATTTAAGGCAGATTTTTTATACCCGTGCATATATATATGAACATCGGGTATATTAGATTTGCTCCTCCGTTTGTAACGCATCGATCTAGACGAGCTAGATATAGTGTCAAGGGTACGTATCGGCTCAGAATCGAAAAATTAGTCGATCTAGCTATGTGTGTCTGTCCGTCCGTCCGTCCGTCCGTCCGTCCGTGTGTCATCACGATAACTCAAAAACTAAAAGGGCTAGAGTCTTGAAATTCACACAAAGTCATTTTTAGACAATTTCTAGGTTCCCTATTGTTTTTGGTTAAAATCGGACCAAGGCTTCGGGGAGCTGCCATACAACTTTTTTGCACCAATATGAATTTCTTCAAAACTATTTATACTACGGGGATGAAAATTACACACGGTTAGTTTTATATTGACTCCGGCACTTATATGAAGTTTCAAAATGTTAGGGCCCCATTTTCGGGGGGCTGCCATACAACTTCCTTGCACCAATATGAATTTCTTCAAAACTAATTATACTACGCGGATGAAAATTACACACGGTTAGTTATATAATGAATCGAGCACTTATATGAAGTTTCAAAATGTTAGGGCCCCATTTATGGGGGGCTGCCATACAACTTCTTTGCACCAATATGAATTTCTTCAAAACTAATTATACTACGAGGCTGAAAACTACACACGGTTAGTTATATAATGAATCGAGCACTTATATGAAGTTTCAAAATGTTAGGGCCCCATTTTCGGAGGGCTGCCATACAAAGTTTTCGATTCAATAACTGTGAATCTAATAAAGCTACAAGGTTAAAATTAAAATTGGGCAGGTAAATTAATAGGGCAAGTTACTTGGCAAAGTTGGACATCACTCGGACCATCGGACTTTTAGGGTGGGCCAATTTTTTTTTTTTGTTTTTTTTTTCTTTGTTGTTTTTTTTTTTTTTTATTTTTTTTTTTTTTTTTTTTAAGCTTAAGTTATGGGACAATGAATGAAAACTTTTTTTTTTTTTTTTGTGATTTTTTTTTTTTTTTGTTAATTTTTTTTTTTTTTTTTAAGCTAAAGTTATGGGACAATGAATGAAAATTTTGTTTTTTGTTTTGTGACTTTTTTTTTTTTTTGTTAATTTTTTTTTTTTTTTTTACGTCAAAATTATGGGGTAATGAGTTAAATGTATAAGAGAAGTAAATTACGGTTTATTTTATACACCATAGTGGGTATGCACGGGTATCTAAAAGTTGACAAGGGCAACTATAATCTTCCTCGTTTTAGTTTACTTTTTATTAAAGGTAAGTTTTTTTTAACTTCATAAGTAAGCATATGATATTTTCAAATATGTTTTTTTTTTTAAAATTTGTTACAATTAGAAATGTTATGGTACCCGTTTTTTTGTTTTATAGTACCTATAGTTTTTTTAAGAAATTTAAGTTAAAAAAACATTGTTATTGTATAATTTTGCCAAACTATTTTTATACAAAAAAAAAAATGTAAGTAAGTTCCAGTTTTTTTTTATTTTATGTTATGTTATGTATAACATATTCAAGTAAATTTTATATGAAATAAGAAAGTTTATAGCTTTCCCTTTTTATTAACACTCTACCTATATACTATTTCTTGTCAATTTGTGTACTTTTTTTACCAAATGAAAATGTATGTTGGAAAATGGAAATGGAAATTGTAATATATATATGTATGTATATTTGTATTTTTGCGCAAGAATAGATTTAATGTTTTGAAAATTTATAAAACAGATCACATACTCTTATGTACATATAAATATAGAAAAAAAAAAGATTTTTTTTTTTGTGTCAGTTTTAATCGACATAAGAATTTTTTTTTAGAAGACCTTTGATTATTTGTTTAATAAATTTAAATTTTGCTTTCTATATATGAAGATTTTACTTATTACAATATACGTTTTTAAAATATTTCAATTTAAAATCACTTTAAGGTAAAAACAATTTAACATTTTAAAGGTTTATTTGTATTCAAATAATGAAATTGATAATTGCATACTTTTAGGGGTTTATTAAAACAGTTCATATTTTGAAAGCCATTTTTTGCGCCAAAACTTTTGAAGAGTGGATTTATGATAATTAATAATTAAAACTTTAAAATTTATTGCTTTAAAATTGTAATTTTTGGTTAAAAAATTTAAATAAATATTTAAATTTAATTAAAATACAGTAAGTAAGTTTAGAAACTTACTTATACATTGAATTTAAAACCTTAAGTCTAATTAATTATAATGAAAATTTTAAATATAAAAGATTTACCTCTCTCTGAGTCGTAGAAATTTTAATAAAGAAATTTTTATTTGATATGACATAATGCTTTTAATGAAGGCTTATTTTTGTAAAATATAATTTAGAAATTAATATTAAAAATTCTAAAAGTAACATTTTTCTATTCTGATATTAAATGGGGAGGACACTCATAAACTCTTTCATTTTTTTTTATAAAATGTCGACTTAAAATACTTAAAAATCTGATTATTATTTTTAATTTACTCAAAGCTTTGTTCAATTTGGACAGTAAGTTAGTTAATACTAATCACATTTAGCAGATCCACATAAGATATCTTAAGATCATTATAGTGAGGGTATAGATTTAGTTTTTATTCTTACGGTGCACATGGAAAGCTTCGAAAGCTACCTGTTGAAGCTTTGATTTGTGTGTGGATGTTTTAGATAATGTGCAACTTTAAAACACAAAATCCACAACCCTTTTTGAACCAGATTTTAGGATGGGACTTGTGATACTATTCTATAGCTTGGTATCGAGGATAAGGATTTGTAATCGGAATAAAATTTTAGGACAATATAAAATTCTGGAAATATGTTAGAGTTAGAGATAATAGTACAAGATCAATTCATTTACAGACGCTTTAAAAATTTTACTACAATTTACCATTGATAATTAAAATATTCGAAGCAAAAATTCTATCAATTTAGGAATATTTTATTCTGTAAATTATAACATTACTGGATTCTAATGTACACTGCAGTATTACATTTCCTAGACAAACTTCTGATTAAACAATGATTGAATCTTATAACTATTAGAAAATTTTATGAATCTTTCCTGTAATCTTCAAGGAATAAATACAAAACTTCTTCCTGTAAAAATTCATTAAAATAATAATGTAAAGAATTTAAAAAATTTTGAAAAAACTTATTTTTTATTAAATTAATTTGTCAATTATTACAAAGAAATAATATATATATATATATATATAGTTAGTTATACTTAAATTATATGCTTGACTTAATTAATATAATTAATTTTATATTAAAATAGATATATAGATAAATCATAATTACATAATGATACAAATCATAATTAAAATCTTACTAAATTACATAATGTAACAAACCATAATTACATAATGAAATTAAAAAAAAAAAATATTAAACTTATTATACAATGCCCTAATAAATAAATTAAATCAATTAAATAATTAATTTTATTAAAAAATATCTTTTAAACTTTTCCCAAGTATAGTTTTGCATTATTACTTAACAAGTTCATTACAAGTTCATTCAATTTTTTATTAAATTTTTAAATTCATTACTTATTGCATAAAACTTTTTTAAAAGTTCAGGGAAATTTTTCCTTATACACACATACCTATTAAAAAAAAAAAAAATTGCACATACACACCTACGAGTTGAAAAATATGAACGATGAAAAATTAAATACAGAACAACTTATTTCATATTAAATTTTATTACAAACACAAGACAGAAGGTCCCCCTTTTATTAAAGTATAAGAAAATATTATTTATAATATTTTAAAGTTTGCCTACCTTATTCTCTTCTTCTATCCTTACAAATCCTTGCATACGTACACGTCTTTCGACATTTTAAGTTTCTGATCCCCCCTCCCCCTTCCCCTATCTCCTACCCTTTTTATTATTGAATCGAAGACTTTAAAATTTTTTTAAAAATAGAATTAAATTATTTAGTAAATAAAATAGTAAATTTAAAATTTATTGCAAAAACATTGTACTATTTATATGTATATATACAGGATATAAGTTTTTTAAAGTCCAGGAACCCTCCATTTGTAAAAATCCCCCACCTCCTACTAAAAAAATTTTTTATTTAACCAAATAAATAGATAAGCAAAACATATATTTTTAGATAATAAAATGATATTCATAACGGTTGAGAGCTTTTAATAATTGGATATTTTTCTCTTTGAAAATATATAAAAGTATATACATATATATATATATAAAAGTGCATATATATCTATATATGTATATATATATAAAAGTAAACTAAATAATAAAACACTTTTGGTCTTGTTAACCGCACAAAATCAAAATGAAATTGAAAATAACTATGGGTTATGAGTTACGGATAACGGTATGAAAGTATAAGATTTTCCAGTTTATCCAATAAAAACCAAACAACATACACACACACCCACCCACACATTTAAAACTTGTTCAGAAGAAAAACAAAAAAAAAATATAACGTGAATCCTTGAAAAAAAAGAATTGTAAGAAAAAATTTTTTTTTGAAATTTATTTGAGTGATGATAAACTTTTGTAAAAAGATATGCCAGGATTATCCAGTTTTACCTCGGGAGGGAAGAGGGGGGAGGAGGTGGAAAAATTCTTTTGCTTTAAAATTGGGCAATATTTAAAAATGATTTATTTTTGATTATGATTTTCTAAATGAGGTTTGTATATATATGTAAGATTATTAAAAAATGAAATGGTATCTTTTTACAGTAGGTACCGATTACAAGAGCTAGGAAAATACTATACTTTTAAATATTTCGTCTGAAGTGTAAATTCGAAGTTTAGATAAAAAAATAAAATGCTATACCGTGATGATATCGTATTTTTCTTCACACTATACCGGCTATATCGAAGTATTTCTCGATTCCTTGAGCGCTTTATTTAAGATTATGGCGCCTAGTGCTAAATGTGATCAAGTTTTTAGTGTTATCAATTGTATAATAGAAGTTGAAGTCTTTCAATAAAATTGTTTATCGAAATTTATTAATATGAGCAATATGCAATCAGGACCCCTCCCGTTATATTTCAAATCATATTAAATATGTATATTTACCTATAAAATAAAAGTAAAAAACGAAATAATAGTAAAGTTCTTATATAATTCCGTAATTAAAATTGTAGTCGTTTGGATTATCCAGTTTTCAACTGACAAAATACAGGTGTGAACTTAAAGGAACCAAGTGTACGTTTCTCAAGTTAATATTGCGTGTTTCTGGAGTTAAACTAAACTACTTTAAAACACAGTCCGTAAACAAATCCAAATAATAAGTTTTTTTGGATTAAATTAAAGTTTATTAACAAATAAGTTTGAAGCAATACAAAAGTACCAATTAAAATAAAATCTAATAAATAATTAAAGTAGTAATCTATTGCACTAACCACTTATCACTATGATAAATAATCCTCTTTTTAATAAGTCAACGTTTTTACTAATAAAACTTCATTCGGATGTTGTTAAATATGGTTCTACTTACTTGATGCACTACAAACAATGAAGGTTCTGGGCCTGATGTAATATCCCCTTACACTCCTCTCGGTTTTGCGCAGATCTCTTCCAATTGGCGATATTCAGTTTGTTTAAATCTGCCGATGTCTCATCTCCCAACGGAGGTTTGGTCACCCACGGTGTCACACGGCGTTGTACTGTTGCACTTTAGTATTATGCGATAGGAGTTTTGAACCAAGCTGTTTTGACCAACCGAAATAGCAACGACTTGCCATTGTTATTCTAAGTCTTATTTCTACTTAAATATCATTTTCGATGTTAATTTTTTTTTCCACGGTAGACAAATTCATTAACTACCTCAAAGTTATATGCACCGATAGTGATATTGCATCCAAAAGGATGTTGACTGGATTCCGAATTTGTCGATGGCATATACTTTGCTTAACACGAAGACCCATTTTGTTCGCCTCTTTTTCAATTTTGGTGAAGGCTCTAGGACTGAACGTCGTGTTTTTCCCACAATATCAAAGTCGTCAATATCTCGTTTAGAAAATCACGTTTTCAAAAAGTATAATTTTTTTCGAATATTCTCGTTTTTTAAGGATTTTAAAGTTGGATACAAAATCAGAATTATCAACCTTTTCCAGAATATAGATAAAGAGATTTTCAAAAAAGAGATTTTCTAAAACGAGATTTTCTAAAACAAGATTTTCTTAAAGAAGATTTTTTAAAAACAAGATTTTCTGAAACGAAATTTTATGAAAAAGGGATTTACTGAGTTTTTGATCCCAACCCTAAAACTTTGTTGTTTGATTATGACAAAATTGTGAACACCCCGGAAATTATACATATTTTCTTTAGAGTTGAAAAACTGCATTCCGTTGGATATTTTGAAAAAATTCTATTTTACTTAACAGTAAATTTATATTTTAAATTGCAAAATAAATATTTATATTTTACGTTTTAATTTTTTTATTTATAAAGTTTTAAAAAAATTCCACTTTCCCCCCGGTGTAACGGTTTCCAATTCGAAAAAAAAAAAAATAATCTAGTTAAACTTTCATTATAACCAATTAAATTAAATTTTTAATGAAAATTTTTTCATGGTCAAAATGAATAAATATAATTGCTATATAAATAACAAATTCCCACGTAATCAACCCTATTATATAATATATATATATATATATATATATATTACTGAACAGTATATATATATACAAATTATAAGGATTCATTATAAGTACATATATATAGATATAATGAATCCTTATAATTTATAGTATCTTAAAGTATAATTTTGCATCTACTAGATTTTATAACTGTTTATACAGAAATCGCAGGATTTTCTTTATTTGTTTTTATTAACCGTTATCTTAAACGTTTTTAATGGTGTCGCAAAACTGTGAAATTTTTTTATTTATTAATTAATTTGAAATTCTTTCAAGAGAATATTTTTTTAAATTAAATATCGTTATGTCGTTTGGATTAAATTACGAGTTTTCCATTTTAAAAAGCATCAAGCCAACTATAAAGTGGTTAATATTATTTTTCTATTTATTTTTTTAGCTATGATTGGATTTTACATGTATATAAATATATATATATATAAATAAAATTAGATTTTCTTAACATTTTTTTCTGCTATTTTTAAAATGTGATCTCTTCTTGTCATATTGATTTTTTTTTATTTTACTTGATGTTTGAAGCATTTGTAATTTGCTTTTTTTTCTTCTTAAATGTTGGATTTTCAAGAATATTGATTAGGTCATGTCTGCTTTGATCCATTTTTTTGCTTGCCTTGGGGTAACCAACTTTTCAAATTAATTTCAATCCCTATTTACTTTTTTTTTTAATAATCAAATAAGTAGAATAAATAAAAATAAATCCTAAAAGTATGCAATTTTTGGATTTAGTTTAAAATTATTTAAGTTCAATGTGTTATTGCAATAAAATTTATTTTATATATATATATACATATATATTCTTTTTTTGCTTTTACTCTTTTTAGGAGCATAGGGCTTTAACTTGAAGTTTCTATTTATTTCTATTCATAGGTTTTTCTACTATTTCATTCCAGGATATCCACGGCTATTTCGTGCCTATACTGAATTCCCAGCATTATTTTTCTCAATTTTTTCCCTAGGTCTACCTCTTCACCTAGATCCGACTCGAGGATTACAAGGTTAACATACATAACTTCAGTTTTACTTATAATAATCTTTAGGCTCATTTTACGGGATGTTAGCTGTAGGTGGTTTAATTGAGATTGTACATGTCCTTGATTATTTGACAGAAAACATATGTCGTATGCGAAGTCTAGATGTATAATGTATGTGTCCCCCGACCATTAGATGCCTCAAAAAAAAAAAAAAAAAAAAAAGTTGAGGCTAATTCTATACCAACTGATATGAACTGATATACATAACAGTGCAATACAATGTAACTCTGACAATTTAAAATCAAATGGTAACCCTTAAATAATTTTATTTTATTTTGAATTTCTTCGGCTTGAATGTCCTTACTTATTTCGAAAATTATACCTTTAGGTGATTTTAAGTTACTAATACTTTAATCTGTTTAGTAAATTGATTGAACCATAACTAATAAATAATAATTGAAAAATTAGTTTTCTATCTTCAATCAAGAATTCATACCATCATCATATTGATATTGATAGTAGTTTTTAGTTTTGTTGATTTTTATTTATTTTTAATGATATTTTAATAGAGTTATCTAAAACTTTAATAGTTTTTAAAAAAGTTTTTATCTCATTTTGAATAAATTATTAGAAATTATTTAGAAATTTTGAAGTCTGGAGAAGTTTTCAGTTGATGAAGATTGAAGAAGTAATAATGTACTTAAAGTTCACAAGATTAGGGAGTATTTATGAATTCCTAGAAATAATATTTATTAAAAATTCATTGGGATAAATTGCAAGTTCTGTAACAGGAATTGAAATATTTAAATGTTTCGGAATCTAATTGAATAAATACAATAATCAATATCAGTTTGTATTGAAAATTATTGAATTTTATAAAATTTTAATCTTGATAGTGTCAATTTAGAACGTTTAGTTGTCTCTGCCAATTTCCACCACTTCTTCCCCAAATACATTTTAGAAACAACTTAATTAATTTTGAAATATAATTTTGGAGCTCCCATTTTTAAAAGGAAATGGGAGCGCTACCCATTGAATTGGAATTGTGCTATGTTTCGTCTCTTCAAGTAGTGTGAAACTTTAACACACCAAAACCACACCCTTTTTTAACTCAACTTTGGGAGGAATCTGTGATACAAATGCAGTTTGCTTACGAGGACAGGGATTGAAAGAATTTGGATTTGAAGATATTTAAAATTGTCGGATTATGTAAAATGGAGGAAAATTGGATGGGATGTTAAGACGAAAGACGTTAATGCTCTTCTTAAATTTATATATATCATACAAATATATTATCAACTTTTGGGAAACACATTAGATGAAATATGGTTCCATAAATGTGACGTGCTAATGACAAACGAATTTTCATAGGACGTGTTGCGCCATTTGGGTAGTTCAACATTGTTGGGATGAGCATGTGTTAACCTCCTTTTTTCTCGTTGGGAAACTTTAAGTGTAGACATTTATTTTTTTATTTCTTTAGAACCGGTATTAATCACTACAAGATGGCTGAGTAGAATAAGCGTTGAGGTGACATTAGGATCATTTATAAGAGAAATAGTTCTGTTTTGCACTTTGTCTAGATATTCTAACGCTGTTATTGAGGCTCCAGCCCAAATATGTACATTGTACACCATTTTTGGCAAAATATACGTTTTAAGGATATTTCTAAGATCAGAAGGTAAGGGAGAAGTAAGTTTTTGCAGAGGTCCAAAAAAATCCATACATATTGCCGTATCTTTAGCTACACCAAAAATATGATTTGACCAAGTCAATTTTTGATTACAAATTACCAAATAAAATTCACCCATCTATGGATGGTATATATCTATATGAAACATAATACGTAATACTTTAGTTAGATGTTCCATACGTATATATATATATATATATACTATACCATACATTGAATTCACACTTCCTTAAATTATCATATTTAAAGGATGTCAAAGTAAATTGTACAACATGACTAAGAAGTAATCCACTTTTAATGTTTCATTTTATCTCAAATACTTTTAAAACGTTAGTCATCTATCTCAATGATTCTTAGAATACGAGTATATATATATATATATATATATATATATATATTATATATATAATTTAATGATTTTTAGTTTTTAATTTCTTCTTCAAATTCTGAATGAGTATAAGTATTTCTTTGTTATGTAAATGTAAGATAAATTTACCTTGGGACTTAATCAGACTTCTATATAGGATTGGATTTCCAAATGATTTTCTGTAAGAAATTCAGCATTGTATTATCTTCTCTTTAAAATATTTTAATTAAATAATTAATTAATTTATTTTAATTTGTTTATATATATACTTAACTAAAAATTTCATAAACTATTGTCTTCAACAACTTAGTACTCAAATCTCATTGAATATTTTATTCAAGGACAACAAAGGAAAGATTTTTTTATTATATTTAATTTCATTTTAAAAAATGACATTTTATCGATTTTTTATCTCTTTCTTGCAATAACTACATAATTATAATCAAATTTGAACTTGGCATAATATTATTTTATTTTTATTTATAAATTTAGTTTAAAATTTTTTTTAAATAATAATTGCAAGTTTTGTATAGAACGCTGTCTTAAGTAATTTGTAAATTTTTATTTTATTTAATTTTTAATTCTTCTTTTGCTTTCTTTTTTTTTTAATGGAATCTTTTTATATTTTCTATGGTCTTCTTAAATTAAAATAAACCAGATTATAATTCTTAATTAAGATTATGTCGTTAAGGGTCTTTATTTGTTTTTGTTTTTTTTTTTAATTTTTTAAAAGAAACAAAACCATGATTATAAATGGATGAAAAACCCTTCAGATATTATTTGTTTTTGGTCCTAAAATTTATAATTATTTATTCTTTTATCTTTGGTACCTTCTTTTAAATGTATATATGTATATGTACTTTTATAATATATATATATATATGAAATGGACTAAATAGGATAATGTAATAAGACGCATTTAAATTACTAAAAGTAAAATATAATTTGTAATTGACACGTCTTTAAATTAAATAAAAGTTCAAAATTAGGTAAAGCTTAATAATAAATTATTAGCGATTGTATTGAAGGAATTGTTTATCTAAAGAAGGTTAATTGATCGGTTGTATATCTTTTTAAGTATATTGACATTCGGAGAAGTGAGAATCACAATAAAAAGTCTTAAAGATTAAATTTAATCGAAACTATCTAGCTATAACAGCTCTTTTGTCTTTAACCTTTTCAAGCAAATAATTCTCAAATACAAAATTATTAAGATGTAAAATCAACAAAAGTAAGTTTTAAATTAGGTTATAAAAATTTTAAATTCCCATCCAATTTCTTTTATCCCTCTAATCCCAGAATCCTTTTATTTTCCAAACCCAATTTAACTCAATAATCTTTTCACATTCTTTTCCTCGGAATTAAACTGTTCGGAATTAAAATCTCCATCATAAAATTTGGTTCAAAATGGGTTGTGGTTACGATGTGTTAAAACCCTATAATTATATTGTGTTAGTATAAGTGCGTCTTCTTAGTATTTACGTACCACTTTATATATATGACCAATATATGCCAATGACCCCAATAAATTAGCCCATTTTTCAGTATTCTGATAATTTCTAACAATTCTGCACATTGTATTTCCTTTGGGAATGTGGTACGTTGAAAGCTCTGAATCTGTTAAAATTCGTATATCTTGATAAGATACAAAAAAAGAGCTGTTCGATTCAATAATGATAATGATGTCACAAAAGACATAACGTCTTTAACACATCACTGAAATGTAAGAGCTGCTTGCCTGTTTAATAAATACCTACTATATAATACTTTTGAAGAAATCAAAAATAGTATGCCAAAATTCGAACCCTTTCGACGTAATATCAGCTTTGCAGCCGAATCTCATATATGTATATACTGTAGAGCTTTTTCGACCTAAAAATCTGAAATATAGTAACTACTTTATAATTACTTTATAATGTGTTCCCTTCAAATTGTGGAACACATTATCACTTTATGTATTTCCCAGCACTTATGATTTTGGGAAATTCAAGAGAGAAGTAAACTTGTAACTTTTGTGTTTCCCATTCAATCCATGTTAAAGATTTATGTCTTAACTTTACTTTTCAGACAGAATACTGCGAAAGCAGATTTGGTGCATATTCCATTATTTTGGTTATGAGATGAGGTTGTTTTAGTGAAGTCAAATTTCACACTATTAGGGGTATAGGTTTTTCAGGCCGCTTTTGAAGATTTTTGCTCCTTCAAGAAAAAAAAAGAAAAATGCCTGATTTATAATAGGTTTTACATGATTGGGTTTTAGTTATATACCTTACTCTACTTAAATGAAAGCTTAAAATTTATAAATTTATTAAATTGCAGCAGTTTGATCCATTCTTTGGACGTCATTCTAAAAATTTTTATTTATATTTTTCATGTTAACAGTCTAGTTTCATTTCGATAGAATGTTGTTATAATCGACAACATACAAATTTAATAACCAAAAACCAATCAAAATGTTTATAAACTTGTTCTACAATATTTACAAGTAAACATGCATCTCTAGTTATATATGTATTTATTATATCTACATATACATTCAAAGTTTTATTTTGTTTTGTAAAATAAAAAAAACACAATGAAAAAAAATAATAAAAATTAAAAAAGTTTTTTTTTTTTTTCTTGTTTATCCCCTCAATTTTTCGTACAAAGAATATTGCAGTAATAAAAAAAATACCATTTTTTTGATGTAAAATGTCCATCAATTAGTTTTTGTTCTCAAAATAAAAAAAAAAAAAAAATTCTATAGACCTCATAAAATATATTGTATAGGTTCATGGAACGTATAAATTGTAAAAAAATTTAAAATTTGACAGTAGAGGTTTACAAACTGTTGGTTGTATTCAAATGAATGCTTTAAGAGAAGAGTGTTTCTCTCTCTGTCTATCTTTAATTTACAATACAACTTTCTATTACATGTATAAACAATTGCTCATTTTTAAATTTCAAACTGCTGCAAAACATGTTTTAAAAGGTGAAATGAAATAACTCCCGATGCAATAACACCCTAGGAAATTAAAGTGTAATAAGGTTCCTCGAGTGTTATTTATAATGCAAAATTATTCGGGTCTTATTGCACTTTTCAAATAAACTAACTAACTCAGGCTTTTTTACACTTTCAAAAGTTCGCGTTGCCGTCAAAGTCTTTGCCAGTCCCACCCACCAATGGCCGTTAACTTTTTAATATAAAACCAATCATTTGCAGTGTTATGACTAACTACCGATATAATAGAAGAACGGTGAAGAAATAGAGGAGATTTTAGACTTGGATTCAAAATCCGGGTATTTCGCTTTTCCCAGAATATTTATATGTACGCACATTCGTAATAAGGACATGACTTTAATTCCTTGACATTAAATCAAGTCATCATAATATAATCTTAATATTTAAATATACATAATAGTTTACAAAGAAAGCTGATACGATCAATAATAAAAATATTCTTCTAGGGTCTTATTTCAATTTTAAGAAGAAATTTAAAGTCTTATTTTACACTTGTTACAGGTCTTCTTGCACTTTAAAATGTGTAATAATGACCTAGGGCATTATTGCGTCGGGAGTTATTTCACCTCACGTTCTAAAATGTTTAGGTTCTGAAAATTTTTAAAAAAAAAAATATGTTACTATAAATAAGTATGAATTTATTTTTTGACATTTTTACGGGGAAGGCTTTGTTTAGTTTTTTTTTTAAAAAAAAAATTATTAGTTAAACTTTTTTAATTTTCCGTTTAACTTTATATGTGTATATATATATATATATATATATATTTTTTTTTTAACCTTTGTCAGCAAGACAGATGAATATTAAATTAAAAAAAAAAATGATCTGGAAAATTTATTAAATATAATATAACCTGTGTTAAGCTTCTAATAAAAAAAAGGTAAAAGTTGCTAAGTTAAAATTTTTCTAAAAATTTGTTAATTTTTTTTTTTGTTGGAAAATCCAAAATAAACTTTTTCAACTTTTTCAATAGACTTTCTAATTAGATTTTGAAGTTGTGGGATAAACTGTTGCTGTTGGTATGCTTAATTAACTTTCCTAATTACGTTTTTATGTTTTAAGGTTTTTTTTTTGTAAAATTAAAACTAGGATTAAGAAATGTCAAACTTTGAAATTTTTGTTTGACGCCTTTAAGTATGCAATAAATTAAATTTTTTACAGTTTAGGTAACGCTGATATCTCTATATAATTATGCAATGTTTATATGACATTAAGATGTCATATTTTTTACACACATCTGTTTATAAAATTGCATGTATGTAAGTATTCTGCGGAGTCGTGCAAAATAAAGCACTTCGAAGTGTTACATAGTATAATTAAAAATGTGTATAAATAAACAAGACCACAAGGTGCTTTTCCATATTGAATGACAAGTGAAATTACCGGGGTTTTCTTCCGATTTTAGTTTAGTTTTCGATTTTTTGAGAATTAAAACCTCGCAGTGTCATTTCGAAGTCGAAAATTAAATTGAAAGAGAAATAACACCCTAATGTTTTAGTTCTCAAAAAGTGGTGTAATTTTGCATTTATTAGGAATTAACATACCGCTGTTTTATTTCCAATACCATTTCATATAAAAGTTTTTAAATTAGGAAGAATTTTAGAATTGTGTTCGAAATTAGAATATTACCCTATATTCCAAAATATTTATGTAAGTATGTGTAGGCAAGATTCTGAATTATTTGCATTGATTTCAAAATTGTATTTAAAATTCTGGAAGAGGGGAATTTCTACAATGTTTTTGAATCTAATTAAGAATTAAGATCCCTTCAGAGAACTATCAATATATTAGAATTTACACCCCGGGGTTTAAACTCACTTAAGTTCGAAAGTTCAATTAAAAGAGTAACAACATCCAGTGGTTTTATTTCTCATAACTATTTTGCAGTCTAAATTTTCAATTACCTTATACGAGTATCTGATTACATTATACTTTTATACGTATGAAAAATAACACCCCCGGGATCTTTATTTTCCATTAGTATTTAAAAAAATGGAACTGTGATGATCCACAATTAAAAATTGAGTTTCAAAACCCCTCATTATTTTTTTTGATGTATAATAATTCAATGACTAGGCGTTTGAAATGATAGGGACTACCGACTCCAAGCTTCCATTAAAAAAATAATTTAAGAGCCAGCTTGCTTTTTATTGAAACTCTGCTTAGTTTTTCAAATTTATTTTTGAACATATGTTTTTTTTTGCAATTAAGAATTCTGGAAAATTTGGAATTATAACCACCATCCCCGCTAAAAGTATGTAAATTATTTTTATTTTAAAAAATCGTTTATTTTTTACCTTTAAACATCGTAAAGTTAATAACTTTCACATACTTACATAAACCATATTTAAAGAGCTTAAAATACCATGTAATAAATATTTGCAGAATTTAAATATCATGATAATCAAAAGCAAAATTAAAGATTACTTGAATAATCCAAATAATAAGTTATTAAAAGATATGTTTATTATGTTTTGATTTACGTCTTAGCAATTTTAAGGAACAAATTAAAATTTTTTTTTATATAAAAAATAATAATATAAGTATACAAATTTCACGCCTGTGTGCTCACATCAAAATAATATAAATAATAAAAGAAATATGGTATAAATGTCATATTTTGATAACAAAATTTTCTTAAAATTTTTATTTCAAAGAATTTAATATTATAAAAAAAATAAAATTCATTTTATGATACTGATAAATATATATTTTAACTGTTATTTTAAATAAAAATTTACAAATAATTCTTAGGTATTACATAAGAAATACAAATAAATTTGTATACGTATACATGTTTGCATATGTAGGTAATGTATATATATATATAATATGTGAGAAATCTTTTTACAATATTAATTAAAAATTAAAGTAAATATCGTAAAAACCAAAATCATTTAGTTTTAGCAAATATTGACTCTTAATTGTGTCATTAAAAAATTTTATATTACCTAAGTTGGTGCAGGGTCATAACTCCCAGGGTCACAACGTCTTTAGGGAATTATGACTCATTTAGTGAGAAATAAATCCCTAAGGGACTTAAGACTCATAACAATGAGCCATAACTCCCTAGAGAACTTATGACCCTTAGAGTTTTAGACCAATCAGAACCGGGGTTCATAACTCCCTAATACAGTTCTCAGCTGAAGGATTATTAGTAATATTAAAACTAGTATTAATTTTAATTATATAACATCAGTGTGGGTACGAATATATACAGGCGTTCTTGGAATAAAATATTGAAAATAATTAGCACACACGTTGGAGTTGGATCCAAAATCAGCGTATTCCTTTTTCCAAAATTAAGAAAATAACAATAGTTTTACATATAAACCAAAATTATTTCAAAATAAATTTCGATTTAAATATATTAGTATATGTATTGATACCTTTATACTGATTGAGTATATTGCACAATCACAAAAACTAGTAAAGGGAGTTATAACTTAATAAGTTTCAAAAGCAACTCATCAAGGGACTTATGTCTCGGGTAAATATTTCAAATTCAAAGGTTCCTTAAGGACATTTGTTCCACTAAATGATTTATAAGTTTCTAAAGAACCCATCCGTCAAGGGACTTACTTATGTGTCACGTAAATATTTCAATTTTAAAGGTTCCTTAGGGACTTTTGTCAAACTAAATGAATCATAAGTCCCTAAAGACTTTATGACCTTGGAAGTTATGGCCCTACACCACCTAAGTTTCATTGAAATTTTTCTTATACTTACATCATATGATAATTTTTTTAAAAAGTTTTTTCAAGACGATTCTCCTTTCATGGTAAAATTCAACAAATTAGTTTATATTGTTTTTAATGTAAATCGTGTGTTTAATTAAAAACAAGACGCAGATTAAAGTAAAAAACACATAAGGGAATAACTAAATAGCTTTATTGATTAGTGTTTGTCGGTCTTGGTTAAATATTTTAACACATTTTCAAAAAAAAATTTAAAAAAAAACTTATCTATATATAAATACTTTTACTTCGTCTATCTGTCTGTTTGTTTGCCTGGGTGTTTACAAAAGTTCTACAGCTTTTGAAACTAAATTAAATTTTAATAGGAATAGGTATCGTCAAAAAATAGTTCTCTTACATATTAACTTAACAGTATGACCAGTCTGAAAGTGTCGTCACTTTTAAGTTGTCTCAAACAACATAATTGTAAAGTGACAATAACTTTATTTGAAAACAACTCAACTTAAAAAATAGGTTGCGTCATTTTGACAGATTATTAGGTTAGGTTGTCAATCATGTGTTGTCACAATATAAAAAAAAGCACCTTAAGCTACAGCCCTCCAAAATTTCAAAAGCCCTATATTTAAATTTTGGCAATACAAGCTCTACATAATATATTTCTTCTGAAAATGCCAAATAACTGCTTTTATAAGTTTTATAAATACATATATGTATACAAAATTAATTTAGATTGTTGCCCTACGGTATTTATTTATCTATGTATATTAATTTGTCAGTACTTTTACTTTTCACTAGAAACATATTATGGAACACTGTTAAGTTTCGGAAATGTCATTATCTAAAAATACTTCCATTTTTTCATTACTTGTTTATATATGAAAGCAAATATTTCTTAAACTTAAAGGATTTTTTCAATTAAAAAAAAATTAAGTATTATACTAAATTACAAATTAAGTAGAAAGGGTTCCCGTTTCAGAAATCTTTCTTATAGTTCTAATTGTAGCCTTTTATATAGACTATGCTCCATCTCAACTTACTATAACTTATTTTCTATTAGAAACAAGTATGGTTCCATTTTTTTAACCTAAAAGTATGCAATAAATTTATGAAATTTTGCATTCTTCCATATACGGATCTGAAATTTCATATAATGTAGGTACATTTTCAATTTCACTATATTTGATTTCAAATTTTTCCAAAAATTCATTCAATTTAAGGTTCATTTTAAACAATTAAATGATTTGTGTCTTTTTTAAGACTAATTTGTATTAACAAATTTATTGACACTATACAATAAATACATTTATTCATAATACATTGACAGCATAATAAGAAACACAATAAATACAAAAAGACGATACAGCACAAGTGCACAACATTGAATATTGATATATGAGGACGATGTTGTAAAGATATCTTTATTTAAAGTATAATTTTCTAATTTGTTTTGTGTTTTTAATTGATTTAAAAACATAATAGAATTTGTATTATTCTGTCTTTATTTAGGTTACGATTAAAGATTAATATGTAAGTTGTATTCTATTTTATGTATCAATATTTTAATATTGTTAATTTTATATAATTGCATTAATTGTTAAAGACTTGAACTAATTAAGAACGCAATATGTTATTTAGATATGCATTAGAGTTTACTTAATTTATTTCAATATAAATTTATTATCTTTACTTAATAATTATGAAACTAGTCCATTTACATAAGAATTTAGTCCTTTTTCAAATTAAATTGGTCTTTTTTTTTAAATCAAATTGGTATTTTCTTAATCCCCAGTTTAAAGAGATCCAATAGTTGGATCAATATGATTTAAAAACTAATACTAATTCACTTTAAAATTTCAGAAAAGTTTAAAACAATTGACTTTTTTAGTATATTTTAATATTGCCTTAAAAAATATCTCTAAAATTTAGGTCCCATTTTTATGGAATAAGCCTCAATTTGATTTTCCCTTTTTAGTTTTTATTATAGAATTTGGGATTATGGATTATTTCAAAATCAATTAAATCATTAAGGATGACGAGATACGGGGAAGCGTTTTTAAAAATAGGATCAATTTAATTTGAAAAAATACCAAATAGTTTTTTCCGTTTTAGTTTTTATATCAGATTTTTGGACTAGGTTTTTCAAATCAATTGAAACATTAAGAATCACGAGATACGGGGAAGCGTTTTTAAAAATAGGATCAATTTAATTTGAAAAAAGATTAATTTCATTTGAAAAAAAACCAAATTCGATCAGAAAAGGACTAAAAGAGTTCGACTTGGAAAAGGATCAGTATATAAATTTCCTTTAAAAAAATTTAAATAATCAATGTCGCCCCTGCCTAGAATATTCGAATCGGTAAGATCGAATCCAGCACTGTCTTATATTTTTTAATTAAAATAATAATTAATATGTTTGTTTAATAATAAAATCCGGATTTTTTATTTGTTTAATACTATCGGTTTATTTGGTTTTTCAATTTATCATTTGATTTCTCAAATGACAGTAGTTTTTGTTTTTATTTCCCCACACCTATGTAAATATATATATTTAAGTACATAAGTATTATATATTAATATCCGATTATTTTTATATCTTTCTCAAAGATATACGTTCATAATATATAACTATATATACATGAATATTAACATCATTATAATCGAACTTTTATTTATTTTAAATAAATTACCATTTTTAACATTTTTATAAACTTTTTTATGTACAAAAAAAAAAAAAAAAAAAAAAAACGTAGGATATTGATATTTCATTAAAATAATTTATTTTTACATTTTCACCATATATCAAAAATATATTATCAGTCATTACTTTATTTTATCATTCATTTTCCTGTTGAAAAATTTTATTTTTTTTTTTTTTTTAAAAAAAAAAAGTATTAAAAAAAAAACCTCAAACTTTTTAAAAAAAAAAACAGTTGACTTACAAGCAAAAGAATAATATGAATAACAAAATATCTTAAACTTTTCATCATGTCTTTTTATTCTTTCTTTTCAACATTTTTATAAAATCATCATCTGTTTGTTATGATGAAAAACAATGTATTAATATACATAATATATTATACATATTTATATATATGTATTGATATAACTATGTATATATATTTATTATTTTTGTAATAAATTATAATGTTGTTTTTATTGGTAAAATTTCACGCAATATTAAATGCATATATATATATTATATACATATATATATATACATATCAAACAATATAAATAATATATAAAATCATTCATGATCGAGATTAAATCCAATTTGTCTGAACAATGTCATTTCACATCCATATTTAATTTCAAGGAAAATATTTGTTTGTATATGTATGAATATACGTATGTATTGTAATTGAAAGTAGAAAATAATAAACATATAAATCAGTGACGGAGCGTCAAAATTTTATTTGAGAAAGGATGTTATTTTTTTTTATTTATTTTATAAATGAATTAATTAAATCTGATGATTAACTTTGGTGGAATAAATTATATGAAATGGGAATTGTACAGGGTGGCGGAAAACGATCGATATGATTTGAATGTTTAATAACTTTTTAAATTTATTTATATTTTTATTTCAGAATTTTTTGAAGAAAACTTAGGGAATTGGAAATGGAACAGTACACAACAGAACAGCTATAAAAAATTACGAAAAGTTATCGAAAATGTACTGGAAAGAGCGCGAATGTGCGAAGCCGAAAATGTTCACCACTTGCGGGATATAATTTTTCTACTTAAGCTAAAAATATTCCCCATTAATATACTGTATAACAAAAAAAATAATAATAATAGATTTAAAATAATTTCATTTATATTATAATAATATAAATTTACAAAAAGAAAAAACTGATCATTTTATTTTATGGTCATGTGTTTCATTTAAAAATTTTAATTTATTTGACAGAAGATTATTTTGAATTTTTTTTTATCGTTTATTCGATTTCAACCGATTTCAAACTTTATTAAAACATTAATAGCCTATCTACAATGACGCTCTGGTTTAGCTCTTTTTTCGCTCTCATTACGTAATCAACAAAGGAGTGTCCATAATGAAATGTACATGACAGCGTTTTTTGACATTGTTTTGTTTACAAATTTCATGAATTAAAAAATATTCACTAGTTTAAAGTTTATTGTATAGTTATTTTGAATAATGGTTTGATATTATTTAACCCAAGATAGAAAAAAAATAATAATTTTACTATTTTTTTATAAAAAATATTTTTCAAAGTTCAATTATTTGACAATCGAATATGTAGAGGAAGCGAAAAAGTTAAAAGTTAAATAACTTTTTTAATGACTACGTAATAACTGCGACATGGATGCGTATATTGTAGACACTTTCACATAATGCAATACATTTATCTTAGTTTGACAGATAGCTACGTGTAGAGAGCGAAACGACAGCGTTCATTGTATATTGGCTATTAAGGTCTTAGTCCTACATATTCAGTCATAAATACTTTATTTATTTCTATATATATATGTGTATGTATATCACAACCATTTTTTATTTTTCAATATAACCATGTAACTCAATTAGCTCAATGTACGAACGCCTCGCCTCTGATATGAAGATACTATTTATAATACGTACTACTTATACAGTTTTTCACATTTGAATTTAAGTTGAGTATTTTTAGATTACATTGGATTATGACTATAGTTATCTTTATATATATGTTATATTTTATAATGAAAATTGTACATATATATGTTAAAGTTCAAAATAATAGGCAGTGAAAATATTGCCTCCTAATTTAAATTATTACAAAAATACATTTACAAGTTTCCAATTCAATTGAAGTTCAAAAAGATATATATATATATACATATGACATATCAACTTTAATAAAATAATTGTAAAATTTTTATTTTATATATGAAGTTTAAAATATCAAAACTTATTTTATTTTCAAATTTTTCTTAGTACTATCACAAGAATAACAGGTAGGTACTTTAAATAACAAAGCCTACGATGTTATCAAATACAGTGACTTTTAAATGTAAAAGAATTTACATATTATCAAATTTTGAAATAAATTGAATTTTATTTTAACTCAAAAAAAAGTGTGTAGGACGTAAGTAACTGCAGAAAAATTAATAGTAATTTTATATTAATATTATATTATCAAAATTAAAATAAATATCAAATAAAAATAAGAATAACAAATTTTACTGCCATATTTTATATCAAAAGATTAAAATAGCATAATTTTTGACACATTAAATACACATAAAGGCATACACTTAACTTTAAGAAAATAATACCGACCGCACACATATACATATATATAAGTTAGTTAACATATATGTAAAGTTAAAAAAAATTCAAATAATTCTCTACCTTTAAGCTAAATATTGTTTTCCATTATATTTTCATGAAATTCATATTATTATAAAATGGCAATAAAATTTCTAGAAAAAAGTAATTAATTTTATCTTATTATGATTTCTTTTATTGGTAAAGAGGATGTATAGTTGGCGACGAAATTCCAAATGCAATATCAAAATTGCAAAATACCAAAATCTCAATTTACAAAATTCCATATTCCAATATCAAAATATACAAATGGCAAATTACAAAATCCCGTAATACCAAAATCACAAATCACTATAAGTTCTAAAATATTCTCGAAAAAGGAGAAGTTGGTTGGACTTCGTTACAAACAAATGATTGAAAAACTGATTTTGAATCTATTTTTAAATTTTTCTAAACAGCATAGTCGTTAAAATAATGAAACAAACCTCTCCATATAATATATAAAAAATTTTCTACAGCAAAATGTTTAAAAAATAATGATGATTGTTGTACCACAAATCTCCACAAATCGGCTGAAGTCTTTATTTCAATTCCATTAAAATCCATTAAAATCTTTATTTCAATTCCAAATCTCAAAAAAAAAAAATTAAAACTAATCCTAATTCAAAATCTCGAATACTTAAGTATATATATATATAAATATTCAATTAAAGATACATAAGTATATCTCTAGTTTCTAATCCACCACTGAATACCTTCTTTGTTTTCGTTTTTCGCTCCTTTCAGAAGTATAAACTAAGCCGTTGATTGCTCTGTTGTAACTATTGTATAAGATTATAAGTACATAAGTGTTATTTTTGTGCGCCATCTATTATCTAACACAAGACTTATTTTTGATATATATATTTTAATTAAATCTTATTTTTTAAAATTTTCTTTATATTAATATTACGCGATATAATTATACTGTTTTATTTTTTTTTATTAGATATGATATGATTTTGGTTTGAATGAAAGGTCGACGTCTTAACCACTATGCCATTGGTCATATATAATTACTTTCGAATTTAGAATCTTCCCTTTATACTGATTAATTCATAATATAATTATAAGCGATTTGAATAACGCGCTTTTTTTGCAATTTAGGATTTATGTTTAATTTATGAGATTTGGCTTTTATAGAATTTTCATTTTGATCCTTCTTGGCCCTTTCAAAAAATAATGCATAGAATGATAAACTTTAAGTTTTGAAAAGAAGTAGTGTCAATATAATCTTAAAGTTTAGATTTATATTCAAAATAAAATATGTTTCGAAAGTAATTTCCTAGAGCATATTTTTACGGTAAATATATTACAAATATTCAAATCCATTTTACTTTCCAAATCACTATATTTATATTCAGATCTCAAAATATTGAATATGTTTATGTTTATTTTATATATTTTTATAATGTTATATAAATATATATTTTTTTATATAATAAAAGTAAAGGGCTAAAGTGATTTTTAGGATTTCCGATATATGTCTAAACATTTGATTTAATATTTATATTAATAAAAATATATTTATTACTTATTTACAGGGTTCTCCGAAAATATAGTTCGTAATTTCAAGTGATATTTTTCCTAAAAATGGAATTTGGAATCAAATCTCCTATATAGGGTTAGAGGTTATGCACTTATTCAATTTAAAAAGTAATTAGTTTAAAAAGGATTTTTAACACTACCCAAAAGATCTTCGTACAGTTTCACTGAGTGGCTTTCGATGATTCTCACCGTCCCTCGTAAAAATGTATCACTTATAAATGTAATTTATTCCTAGGTTCTCCCTGTTCATTTCATTCTAATAATATCCATAGAATTACAAAAATATAAACTTTAAGTTGATGAATACACAAATGATAATATTCTGCGCCATCTTTTATCTTACACACGAGTTATTTACATATTTATAAATCTTACCTTATATTACGATATTAACTGTTACGACATAATTATACAATTTTACGATATTTTTTTTATTAGATACGATCTGACCGGGGTTTAAACCTGAGACTTTTCACATGAAAAATGGCGCCTTTACCTTTAAGCCATTGGTCATAGGTACTTAATAGCATATATTGAAGAATCAAATGCGAAAATATCCCAACTGAAGGCCATCTTTCAACCTTCTAAAATATCGACTAAAGTAGCAAACATCATTTCGGAAACACCCTGCGTATAAGTATATTTATAGTTATATGTGCATATATATACGTTAATGTAATGTGAAATTTACGTCTTGTTTTTTTTTTATGAGAAAAATTCAATATTCATTATAATTTTTTTTTTATTTTTATTTTAATTTACATATACATATGCAAGTTCATATCCTAGATACAAGAATAATATCTTGATAAAAATAACATTTTTTTTCCTTAATTTTTTTGATAAAAATTATTTAAGTATGTATGTATGTAGTTATAGATTAGAAATATGATATTTGAAGAGAAAGAGAAAGCATTAAAAAAAAATAAATACTTAAAATAAAATATAATTTTTTTTTTTTTTTACTGTTACTTAATTTAATAGAAAAACCAAAAAAAAAACCAAAAAAAAAAAAAATAAATTAAAAGAATTATAT
Source organism: Dolichopus griseipennis (assembly GCA_963082915.1). Lineage (NCBI taxonomy): Eukaryota > Metazoa > Arthropoda > Insecta > Diptera > Dolichopodidae > Dolichopus > Dolichopus griseipennis. The sequence goes on along the minus strand of OY720445.1, from coordinate 20,629,949 downwards.
TCACCATGTGTGAATGTATTAATTTCAATTCACCACGATCAAGGTGGTGGAATTTAGGATTGAATTAATAAGTATTCATAAAAATATAAGTACCAAGAATTCTTTAAGGTTAAATTAAGATGACTGAATAAAAATTTAAAAAAAATAAATTATGAATTACATATTATTTATATATATATATATATATATATAGTTATATATATATATAGTTATATATATATGTAAGTTCTTCTTATACATACTTTCAGTATATAAGAAACTAGAAAATAATTTCTCAAGTATTTATTGATTTGAACGAAAATGTTTATAAAATTTAGGTGAAAATTAAAATACATTTTTTAATAATGGTTTTTACTACTATGCGTTAAATCAGGGTCCTATTGCACCAACCACTTATTACTAATCAAAAAATCATTTTTAATTTATAAGTGTTTTTACTAAATCAAATTTCATTGGTTTGTTGTCAAATATGATTTTGGTAATTATTTGATTAGTGATAAGTTGTTGATGCAATCAAATTGTTGATGATTGTTGATGGGATCAGATCTAATGGGGTGTTAATCTACACAGTCAGTACACACACAAGAGTTGTTAAATTCTACAAAATTTTCAAGTTTTTTGAAAACTTGTTATATATGTAAATAGATTTTTATAGACATTTAATAAAATTCTAAAATTTATTAAGTATTTCTTGGGCTAAATTTATAAATTGTGTTAAATTTTTATTGAAGTGCCACTGGTGCAAATACCACACTTTCTTTATTCTCAATTTTCCATTTGTAATACAACTTTAATATGAAAAATAAAAATAATTTTAACATATAAGTATACTTAGGTATAACTAATATGTAAGTTATTAATATAGGTGCTTATCGTGACTAGCAATTGTCAACCAATTGACTATTGAAAAAATTATTCAATTGTCAATTACGTTCGTATCGCGACTTCAAATTGATAAATAATTTTTCTATTGTGAATAGTTGTTAAATTGACGTTTATGACTTTTGTTTCTTTTTAAAGTTGAAAAAAGAAAAAAACATTATTAGTGTGTTCAAAAAATTACCAAAAACAAAAGAAAAATTATTAATAACAAATTTTTATTAAATACTTACATTTTATAGAAAAAATAAACCAACTGATTATAATACATATATACCATGAAACCAACTGATTATAAATTATTAAACTGATTAACTGATTATAATACATATACCATGAATCTTTACACTGCAAAATAAAACTATCTAACTACTTTTTCTATTAACATTTCAATTTCAGTTTTAAATGCGGGAGTTCCCCAATTTAAAACTGAAAATAGTATTACTGTGTAACTGTGACGTAAAACAAAACCTATTTAAATATAAAAAACACTTTTTAATCCAAATATTTAAGTTATTTTTTTAATAGAAACAAGTATAAATAAGTATTTTCTACTAAAAAACCACAAAAATAGACATATTTTATTTTGAAAATACATTCCTCAACTGCTAAAAAATATTGAACCTAGCTGAATCAATTACAAATTTTCCATTGACAAAAACTATCAATCCCGATATTAATTGTCAGTTCCTAATTGACGCAGTTCACAATATGTCAATTATTAATTGATAATTGCTAGTAACGATACCAAATTAAAAAATTAATTGATGGCTGTCAATTTTCAATTGACAATTGATATTTCCGATAAGAACCATAGTTAAAATATTGTAGTTATAACTCACAGATATCTAAATATTCAAAATTTTTTTTAATATATATTTCTCATTTTTTATCCTATAAGTAAATCAAATTAAAATTTAAACAAATTGTATCGATTGAAACTTTAAAAAAATATTTTACATATGACAGAATTAAGTACCATCTCACGTGGTAATTGTATAACGAATGCAATTAAAATATGTAATTTAAAATACACAAGCACATTTCATAATATATTCCCAGTAGTTATACTTGCCACAAAATCTCATTACCCTCTCTTTTATTCCAATGAATGTATGTTGTACAAATACTTTTTATTTGATTTGAAATCCCTTAATAATATTACGAGTTTTCTTTTGTGAGTCTGCTAGAATTTTCAAATCAAATAACAAAATTCATTAGATTTTTTTTGCAATTCATCTCTAATCATTCTTTGGCTGAGATTATGTAATAAAGGTTAAACTAATTGCTTTTAAGAATATACTGAATGAATTATTTATATACCTACATTTGTTAAAATTTATTTCTATTTGAAAAAAAAATCATTATGTAAAATAAAAATTACTTATCACTGATAAGTAATTGTTTTTAAAGTAACTAGTTAGTTTAAATTGTAAGATATTTACTTATAAGTACTCTAATCCAATGGTAGAAGATTTTCATAGTCAATCCTGAATATTTAGTACTTTAGCGTAAGTAAGTAAACTTTTTTACAAAGTAAGAGTAATTTCTTTTATAATGTTAATTTAATACATATTTATACTAAGATAATAAGTTCTTAGAAATACTTATCCTATATACGAAATACATTCTGATCATTAGAAGAAAAAAACTTATCGTATACCAAATACTTTATCATCATTAAAATTAAATTAAAAAGAAAATATATTCTAAAAAGTTAATAAACTTTTAAATTAAAATTATAAAAGAAAATATTAAATTAAAAAGGAAATCTAGAATGAATAACAATTCAAGTATAGTTCACAAAAAAATTAACATAAATCTAGAATTATTTATGAAAAGGTTAGAGTTAAACTGTCATAGAGTTTTTTGGGACATTCAAACTTAAGTTTTAAAATTAAGGTTATAAATAAATGAAATTTAAATACGTCAATAGTTACCTACCTACCTATTAACTATTTTTTTACACTTATTATTCTACAGGCAATAATGATCTAAAAATGAGAGATATATATATAAACAATAGTTATTAAGCCGATTCAGGGGTTAAGCTAGGATCTTATACATTTTCAATTACAAGATCATAGATTTAGATAACATGTTGGCAATTGCTAGTTTAGAATTGATTAATAAGATTGAAGATCTAAGCTCAAATGTAAGTATTACAATCAGGGGTCCGGAACAAAACATTCTATCCTTCCGAAAACCGAATTCAAATTGAACGAGAAATAAAATTGTTTTCGGAACAATTGTGATTCAAAATTGAAACAGAGTTCCATGTCCTTGTACCTTGGGACCCAAAAGTCGAACCGACTTTATTTAAAAAACCTAGTCAAAGATTCTGTAGTAGATACCAAAAAGGCGAAATATTAGATAAGTCACAAAGAGTGGCACCAGTATTTGTGAGGGCTGTTTGTTTGGACGGGCTTAAAAGTCATAATTTTTCAACTTTTTTTGCTGTATTAAGGTTCTACTAAAAAATTGGTGATTATATTTTCTAAATTATGTTAGTGTGGCTACTTGATTCCAAGAATCAGGTAATCTGGATTTCAGTGACGAGGACTTTTAAATTTTTTTGGTTTTTCAAAAATTGTAAAAGGGTAAGTAACTTTATTTTTTGGATTTTTTGATCTTTTAAATATAAGGTATATTTTTGGTTCCAAATTAAATATTGTTCTGGACCTCTGAAAAGAAGTGGGACTTTAGATCTTTACATTGGGATTCTGCATTATAGTGTAATAAGACTATACGGTTCTAAGCCCAGAAGGCGTAATACTTCTAATATACTAATAAATTTTAATATCTTGAATTGCTGATACAGATGTTAAAGAGCTTTCATAGGTATCCTACATTTGTAATATCAAGACTATCTGTTTAAAGTTAGACAGGTGTAATATATAATATACACATCTATCTAAATACATATATATATATATATATATATATGTTAAGTACTTACTTATTTTTTTTGAAAATGAAATTATTCTTATTTAAAAGAAAATTTGACTCCAAGCAAATTATTTATTCTAAGATATAGTTTTTTTTAAGCTTTTATATATTATATAGGTTTGTTAAATGCTTTTTAAGTTTTTTTTTTTTAAAAAACATCTTTAAAATTGAAAAAAAAAAATAATTTAAAATGGTTTTTTTGTTTTATTCTCAAATGATAAGTGAGTAGAAAATATAGGAAAAACCTTAAAGTCATAAACAGTATGGAAAACTAAATTAAATCAAACACCCACACAAAAATTATATAAAAGAAAATTTTACCAAAGATATATTCGTATTTGCATATCTTACTATACTTAGATATATATATATATATATATATATATATTAATCGTATATCTGAGGAAAAAACTAAGGGGTAAAATTCAAAATTAAAAAAAAAAAAAATAAATAAACACAGTTAATCATAAATTATAACGTTATACAGTTTAATATGTATATATATAACTACTTATAACTAGTTAGTATATATATATATATAAGTCTCTTATTATATATATATATATATATATAAAATAAGTTTTCTTACGAATTTCTGAAAAACTTCAATGAATATTTTTTCAAAAAATTTTCTTTAGAACGTGGCATGGGAAAAATCAGGAAAATTTAGAACGAATTGTTGATAAGTGTTTTTATTAGAATTTTTTGTTATATAAATGTGAGTTATGAACCAACTTTTCAAATCTTCAGTTATCACTATAGGCCATAAGTGTAGTTTCGAATGTCAAAGAAATCACAAAACGTATTTTGTGTCATTTGAATCATTATATAAGTACTTTCTGAGTAGAATCTTTAGATAAGATTGTTTTAAAGTATAGTAGTTCTTTCAATCGGAAGGTCCTGCGTAGGGTTTGAACCCCTGCCAAATCAGAATCATATAGACAGGTAATAATTAATATAGTGTATAATTCTTGTATACGATTAAGAGATTTAAGGGCTTGAATATTTTAATTGAAAAAATTATTGAAAAATAATTTTTCTTTACAAATCTCCATGGGGACCAAATATAATTTTAAATATACAAACATAAATAAACCAAATAAATAATATTACTTATAAATTGATAAAAAGTATTGAAAGTGGGTGCACAACAGAACGTAAGACCTATACGTGTTAGATTGGCACATGCTATCCCCCATACCAAAACAACAACATATACATTATAAGTAGTTAGTTATATACATCTTATAAAAAAAAAACTTAGATTTAAATCCATTCTATTGCTTTTTAAAAATATGTTGAATCAGATTAATTATATCGTGCTGTTTAATGTGACAAAATTTATGTATCTCTAACAATGTAGTATATTTTTTTTTTGATATATTTATAACTTGTTGTAATATTAAAAAGTATATATACTTATATGTATATATAAGGTATGAAAGGTGTATGAAATACAAAGTTTGTACGTAGAGGAGATCTTAAAAAATTTGAAAATTTGTATAAAGTAAACCTAAAATCGATTTAAATTGAAACATAAAAATAAATATAGGAAACTAAAATTAGCATATGTTGGATATTCAAAATAATTTATTATTTTGTAATTTATTATTTTGTGTTAAACAACATGTAACAATTTAATTTTTTTTTAACTTGAAGCTTGTTAAGTAATATTGTAAGTAAAATTTTAAAAACATTTTAAATGGTGGACCTTCAGTTAACAGTATTGTAGTTTTCTTGTAAACATCTTTCTTATAAAACCATAGATTTTATTTAAGAAAGTACAAGTATATTAACTAAGTGATAGAATTTAGACTTGATGAATAATTGTTCCCGGATATGTATTGAGAAACTAGGGAGCGTTATATATATCCGAATTTTTTAAGTACCTTTATTTAAATGCTTACATTACATTGAAGATATTTGTAACTACTATTAATTAACTATTATATGTGTTTCATTCACATTTGATAGTATGTAGCGGATGGCCAAATAAATTTATATTTCTTTAAAAAAAAAGTTAAAAATTTTCGAAGAGTTATATACCTAAATTATAATATAGCTTGTAATATAAATTAAGTGATAAGTTACCACAATAACTTATAATAATAAATAAGTTATTAAAAACATAAGTACTTATATACTTATATTAAACATAAGTATATTATGTACTAACTTGTATATAAGAACAGAAGCTATAAAACAAGAATCATATTAATTGTAAGATGTTGGATCAAATGTTTTCTTTTTATTAAGAAATGAAGAAATAACTCCTAAAAAATTTTCAAAAAATGTGGTGAAGACATGCTAAAATAACGTTCCTTTATAATTTTCCTCTATCCGTCTGTCCATAATTGTGATTACAAAACTTTTACATCGTTTGAAATAAAGAAAAGAAATTTAAACTATGAGCAGGAGGTTTTGCAAAAAAAATTAATTTCATGGGAACATTTTTCGTGTAATCCCATATTCGTTACGGAGCTACAGTTCTCCAAAATATGAAAAAACACATCTCTATATTTTCATTGGAAATTATGTAACATAGGGTTGCCATACGGACACGGTACATTAAGTTAGCGTTATGCGAATCTTAATTTTTGCAAAATTCTTGGCTCTTTATTTATTCCAAATAAAATGTTATGAGTTAGGAACTTAAAATTTTGAGAGGAGTTATATCTTAAAATTAAACATTAGTCTTTAAATACCGGTCCAAAATTGTTTTGAAGTATTATACAAAAATGTAAGCCCCAACATTATTTTTTGACGGTGCTATTAACTTTTATCCTTAATTGCAAAGGGTTTTTTTAAAAGTAAAGAATGAGTCTCTTAATTTATTAAGTAGGTACTTAAAAAGTTCTAAAAAAATTACTATAAACTATTTTTCAATATAAGTACTCTTTATAATCCAAAACTAATTATGGAATCTTTTTTTTTAGATTTTTAAAAATGTGCTACTTCAAAAACCTTTAGTTTAAATTCAAAAATATGGAAATATCTTCATGTTCTCTAATCATTTAAATTTTATTTTTATTTATTTAAAAAAAAAAAAAACCTAAAACAGAAATTAAACTTCAAAATACTTATGAATGGAAAAAATTGATATGCATAATGAATATCTTAACGATTAAACTTTTAAAATAGAACATGCAATTTTTATGAATCAGAAAATATTTAAATACAAAATTTTTTTCTGAATCTTTTTTTTTTATAATGATTAAAAGAATTAAAATGTTGGGGTGCAAAATAAGATGGTTAGTATTAAAAGTGACTCATAATTCAGAATGTTCACAAGAAATTGCGATAACACATGTGGAGGGTTTATATGAAACCCAAAAGTAAATTAAATAAATTTAAATGATTAAAATAGTATATTTACATCCATATATACTATATATATATATATATATATACTAAAGTCTTAATTATATTCTTTTTAAAATTTACTTAAAACTTCGAGATCCTTAACAGAGTTTTAATATAAAAACAAAATCATTCCTATAGATTAATTAATCAAGTTTCTATAAAAGGTGAAATTTAACTTAACTCTGGTAAACGTTCCTAAGAGCTGTCAGAAATTCAACTTGGCAAGATTAAAGATTAGGTACAGTCTTTTATACATATAAAACTATGCAATTTTAAAGAAAATTTATATATAAAGTAAATTTTCGTTTTTGCGCTCATTTAATTTTGTTGTGAAAATTTTTGAAGTGTTAAAACTCAAACTGAAGAGCAAACATTTAAAAAAAAAACTGTCTAATAGACAGTTTATTGTACTAACCCTATTTCTTTTATATGTCTTCAAACAAACAAACAAATGAAAAAAAGTATAGTTAGTTTTTAATCTTATATAATGTTTGCTTATACAAATTGTTTTTATAAAAAAAGCAAAAGTCTGATTGTTTGCGATGTGCAAATCATATTTTTGAATAACTAAGTACTAATATATATATATACATATATATAACTATGAAAACCGAAAGCTATACACAAATCTTAAGTTTCATAATATTAAACATCGTATCTAATAAGTACTTTCTATTTTAATATTTATAAAATTTTGTTCTATAAATTTATTTAAAAAAAAAATATTTAATACATAATTAAAAATTTCATTTAAATGCAAATTAATTTTTCTATATTTTGCTTATTAAATAATAATTAGAAAATAAATTTTTAATGAATATTTAAAAAATGGAGTTTTACATTCTAGGTATATTTTGTATTGAAATTTTAAAACATGCATACTTTTAGGCTACGATATAGTGATAGATAAAAATATATCTGTAAATGTTATTTAACTTATTTCATTTTTAGTTTATTTATAATATACATATGTATATTTATTTTGAATTATTTTTTATTAATTATTTAAATTATTAATTTATGTTTTATAATTATTTAAATTATTTTAAATTAAATATTCTAATGTGTGACAATTTAATGGATTCCTTAAATATGTAGGCGTAAAAGTTAGAAGTTATATAAAATTTTAATTAATACTGATGGAAAACAAAGTTTTAATTTATTTTGAAAAGTAGAAAAAAATATAATCATTTAATAACAATTTGATACCATAATTTAGCCTAGCTTCTTTAAAGATTCTAAATTGGAACATAACTATAAAATATACACATTAATTTAATTCTTTTCTTTCACCATATTGAGTATAGAGCATTCACTCGAACACATTTGTACCTAACTTCGGTTTCGTTATTAGTTTTTTTCACTAAATTGTTAATTACTCTATAAAACTATAAACTGATTACACGTATGTTAAGATTTGTGCGCCATTTTATATCTAACAAAAAAGTTTAATAATAGGGGGAGCATTTTGATTTCAATTATGTATCAGGAGAAGTACCCAATGTATAATTGAAGTACCCATTAACCAGTAAGACAAATAAAAATCTATAAATTGTTATCTTCAGTAATAATTTGACTATTTGTAAATAAACCAAATTTGGAACGACAATTGTAAAATATAAAAATTGAAATTGCATAATTTTAGGAGATCAAAAATTAAAAAAAAAGAAGAAGACATAATGGAGGTCTTGAAATTTTTTGATCCTGTGTAATTCTAAAAAAATATAAATTATTTTTTACATTCTACTTGTTTTTACTGAGAAACTTACGGTTTCCAATTATTAGTTCATTATTCTATTAATTTCAATTTTCCATTGTGCAGTTTTTAATTTGATTTTTATATTGTTATTCAAGTGTAAATTCAAAATTCAAACCACATTTCCTTACATTGAATCAATTCTTATAATACCAAAATTCAAGGAAAATTTTTTTTGGATATCTGCATGCATTCAATTAGTTAATTTAAATTTGAGAATTAACTAAAGAATGTTTGAAAAGTTTAATTTAATTAAAAAACAAAAAACTATAGAAATTTTTTAAAGTATACCATTTGTAGGAACTTGAAAGTTTTGTTAAATTAATTGAAAACTTAATAAAATTTTTTGGTTTTTGGTTTGGATTTTCTTGCATTCTTTTAAATTTCATTTTTTTTTTAAGAATAATTTTATTGAATGAATGAATCTGACTTATTTTTATTTGTATTACTTAAAGTTAAATAAATATACATGTGTATATAAATACAAATTTTAATTCATAAAATGCTTTATATCAATCAAATATTTTCATTTAGAAAAAAATTTTTGATTTATCGTTTTTTATTTTACTTATATTTTAAATTTAATTAATCCAGGAAAATAACCTACGTCAAAATTTTTTCATAAGTATATTAACTTTTATTACAAGTTTCAGTTATTAAAAACGTATATGTACGTGCACAAATCTTGGAATCCAAAAATATCGTACAGCAGATGCTAAAAATAAATTAATCAAAAAAAAAAGTACGAAAATTTTATCTTGAAAATAAGTGTTCGGAAATTTAAAAAAAAAAAAAACAAGTTTTTAGGTTTACTCTTCAATTCTTTTATTTGGAGAGCTTCAGAACTGTATTCAAACATGGATAATACTAGATAAGTAATTAATAATAAGTAATTATAATTTTTAAAATTTTGAAGAACAAAATCACCCTTCCGATTCTATAACAACAAAAGATTACATTTTCAATTCATTCTCCTGTCTATAAGTTTAAGAATGAGGCAATCCATAAATCTTTGAGGAGCTTGCAATCTCTTGTAATCGTATATCCAACTTTTGTTTCCTAAAATAACATTTATGAGTAAAAATAACTAATTGAAATCAAGTAAATTGAATTCTGAAAAAAGTAGAATAGAAATTACAATATTATTTAAGTAGATACTTAAGTACAATAAATAAATTCCAAAAGTAGAGAAAAGTGAAGCGAGGAAGGATTAGATATACAAATAAAATATGAATGAAAAATAAAAATTAAACCATAAAACTGTTAATTAATAAATAAGTACTTAATGAACTAGTTCAGTTGCAAGTTATAGCATTTCAAATTAAACTAAATTAAAAATCTGTTCTGTGAAGTTTAAGTATTATAAATATATATGACTATGTAACTAATGATATATAGTAATGTAAGTAAGTTTATATACACAATAAGTATAAGTATAAAAGGTGTCAAAAATATTGAGAATTCAAATAGAGCAAAATAATAATTTCACACATCAGTAAATTCAAATGCAATTTTAAGTTTTTAGATTAAAAAGTAAGTAGCTAGCAGAGCTTAAATCACAAGTTTTTAAAAGTTAAACGTTACAGTCCTGTAATGAAGAACTAAACTTTTCCATAGTTAGTTCTAATTATACGTTGTCTTTACAATGATATTAAATAATTCAAATTAAAATGAATAAGATTTCATACATATTTGTATTTATCTTTATATAAGTACTTTTAAATTTCTGCGTGAATTATTCTGATATGTGTTTCTTAACTTAAGTCTAGTCAAATATGCATGAAGATGATATTGTATAATCGAAGTGATATATAAAAAATATTTTTCGTTCTTTAAAATCAAATTTTAAAATAACTAAAATAAACCATCTAAGTACTTGAAAGTATTTGATTTAAAAAAACAAACATAAAAATTTTGTAAACAATATGTTAAACCACATTCAGTTTCTTCATCTTTTTCAATATTTTTCTTCCTGTTGTTGTTGTTTTACAAATGTTCATTTTCCCAATATGATACTAATTTTTATACATAAGTAATGCATTGTATAAAACGAATGTTGAACATATCGTAAATAAAAAAAAAATTTGCTAAAATAAAATGAAAACCATATTTGCACGTTAAATAAATTTTATAACAAAAGAAAAATTCTTTTGATTACCTTAATCTAGTGTTTATCATACCTGGATTTTTCACTTTATTTATTTTTAATTTTTTTTCAAAAAATCTCTTATGAGATTTAGAGTATCCATAATCTTTACAAAGAGTATTAAATTCTTTAAAACTTAATGTTACAATTTGATTCAATTCGAATAGATGATTTTCACATTTACTAAGTATATTGTGTTGAATTTTTATCTTTCATTTTTATCGCCATTCAATCTTGAATAAAAATAATGTACCTATACATTCCTATTCTTTTCTCATACCTTCTTGTACACCTCAACCATTTTTTGCAATTGTTTAGCCCAATTTTACAGTTTTAGCCCAAAGGGTTTGGAATTTTCAAAAACGAAGCCTTTAAAGAAGGTGATTGTGTTTGAATGGTTTCTTTAAGATGGGTTTTTCAAAAAATGCCTTTGAAGATTGTGATTGTGGATGGTTTCTTTGGAAAGAAGATTCACACTATCAGGGATTTGAGTTTCCCCAAAAAGATGCTTTTGCTAGATATTGACCTCTCTTGGATAGGAACTGGCCCATGATTATTATTCTAAAAACCGGATGTAGATACAGATCACTAATCTTAATTATGTATAGGAAATGAAAAACTTGATCTATTATCTGTAATTACTTGGTTGTCACTAATTGCCTCCCACATTTTTTTCGATAATAATGATTATTTCATTTCATTATCCATAATTCATGCTCCATAATTTCAAATACAATTTATTATAAATTTTTCACTTAGATATATAGACATGTTATATTTATCTTTACTACAGTTAATTTAAATATTTTTGGGTAAACAACAACATTTTTACATCTATGGTAAAGTTATTTTAAAGGAAAATGGCAATAACCTTTTTTTAAAGCTTATGTTTTTTTAAATTACTTAAAGCTAACCTAATAATAACTTAAAACAAAACTAACCTATTAAAATTAATTAATATAAATCCCTTATCAAGGGATCCCTGAGTTTAACTTTTCGGTTAAATATGAAATTTTTTCTGTAACAGTATTAATTTTGGCTTTGTTTTGCAGTCAACTGGTTGGAAACCATCTAGTCAGATTGAATACGAGTTTTAGGAATTTATTTTGCGCAATTTGTAATTTTTTAATGTGAGTTGCAGCACAATCACCCCAGACTGGTGCTGCATACAGAATAATTGGCTAAAAGTCAAAGTGGCGGTTCTGTTAATGAAAGGATAATTTTTTTTCGATACCTTGAGTGAAGTGGAAACATATGTTATTTCCAAAACTAATTAATAGGGTAGAAAGATTCTTTGACATTTTTGTTTGATTGAAACTTGAGAGACTTAAACAAGAGTGTAACAAATAAATATAATTGCTTATTAGTTATTACTTAGTACTTATTCTGGAATGAAAAAAATGTTAAGTTAAAATTCAAGTTTAATTTTAAATGTTCATTAAAAAACTTCATATAAAATTTATAACTTAAGTACTTATTAAATTAATTAAAATTAAATCATTTCACTCATTAAAATCAAAATCTATTAATATCATAAGTAATTCCCAATAGAAAATATTAAAAATTTATGAAATAAATTGCACAATTTGTGTTTAAATATAATTATATTGAAATCTCAAATGATTAATCAACAATATAAGTACTTAGTTATATAAAACAATATAAAATTAATAATAAGCAATTTAATTATATATATATATATATATATATATATATATATATGTTCAATATACATACAATTAAATATCAAATTTAATTTATTATTATTAAATGCAATAAACTAAACAAATATTTTTCAAAAAATTTTATAATTCTATTGTGAGATTTGTAAATTTGTACTAGAAATACACGTATCCATATAAAATGAATAAGTACAACTAGTTGTATAGTACTTAACTTTATTTTATAGACAAATTTATGTCAAATTATAGTTATATGTACAAGATAAATTACTTTATAAAAAAAAATATTGTCTTGTCAGGTACTTTCCTTTTTTTTTATTCTATTATTTAATTTATAGAGAAATCAAAAAAATTAGAAAGATATAAGAGTCAGTAACCCTTTTTTTTTATTTTTTAACCCCATCGTCATTATAGTTATACACTTACTTATACTATAAGTTTACTTGTTTAAAAAATGAATAAGTAAGTACATATATATATAGTTACTTATAACTATATCTTAACAAATAAGTATTTGAAGAAGAGAAGATAATCAATATTTTTAAAAGTATTTTTTTACAAATACTTTTATCAATATGATACATAGCTACTTATACATTATATATATATATATATATATGTATATATATACTTAAAGACAAAAAACCAAAAACAAAAAATGTCATCGTCAATTGACATTTTTATTAGTATTCATTAAATTATCAGCTCGTTAACTGATTGAAAATCAGAAATTAACTTTTTTTCTTCTTGCTCTCATCCTCATCCTCTTCCTGTTCTTTTTTTTTTTGTTTTTGTTTTTTAAAAGTTAAGTTTTTCACAATTAGCTTTTTGTCATATTCAGAGAAAATGCAAATCATTTTAAAATGAGTTACTAAGTACTTAAGTACTTAACACAAGGTTTAAGTTTTTTTATTATTAAATTAAGTACTTAACGCAATCTTTTTATACCGTTATGAACGTATAGTTGTAAGATTTAGGGTATACTAAATTTGTCATTACATTTGTGATACTGTAAAGGAAGAGGAAAAGATGATGTGTATTAATTGGATCGGAAGCCAAAACTGAGTCGATTTAACTATGTACTCGTGTATATATATCCGTTCTTTTGTCTGCGCATGGACAGTATGTACTAGTTTAAAAATTAAAAGCATAATTATTAACCAGAATCGCCACTATAATTAAAATTGAACCAGTGTTCTTAAATACTTCTCAATATCTGCAATACTTAATTACTTACTAAAACTTCTTTTTTTATGTAATAAAGCTGGGAGTCTGAAATTTTGACAAAAGTAGTTAACTCCGTTTTATAGCCGACGTTTGCATACAATTTTGTTCATTTAGTACAAAACTTTCGAATGCCTATACCATACAACTTCCTTTTTTTTATGAATAAGCAGATTTTAATTAAATTTTGTATATAATACAAAACTAATTAAAGAAATTACTTAGTGAAATCAATTTTTTTCACATAAACATTATGACTTGCATGAACATATCCAAGAGTTGATACAATATACTCTACTTTCTTCTTCATTTTGTATTAAAACTCTTCTTCTTCGAATGAAAAAATTAAAGTTTTAAAATTTTTCGTAAAATACATTGTTAATTAATACTTTTATTTAGTCAATTAAAAAATTATTAAAATAATCAATTTCAACCTTCATAATTTGCTTAAAAATTTATCATTAACTGGTACTTATATCTTTAAAAAAATAATTAGTTACTTATTTATAATCCATTTTTATATTTAATTTATTTCAAAATAAAAAGAAATGGAAAAGTAAAAATATCATTTCCAGAACTAACCGCAGGTTAAGCACAGACATGACATTTTTAAGAGAAATAATTAAAACAATTCTCTCCTAGCCACAGGGTAAACGAAGAAATGATATTTTTAAGAGTATTTTAAAAGTATTAATAAATATATAAATTAAAATATAAAAATATAAAAAAAAAACAAAATTTGTATTTAAACAAAATATAAATTTTTTTTTAATTGAACAATATAAGTCGCAGATATAGAAATCCTTTATAACAAAAATATAAAATTATTACAATAGAATACCTTTGAAAAAATAGAATTGTATCTATTGAAAATCTAAGCCCTTTTTAAATATTACAAGGCCTAGTACGTATATACGATTTAAACATGAAATAGTGTTTAAATTGTATATGGAATTAATTAGGACCAATTAAATAATTAGTGAATACGAAGTTATTTTTATGCCTAAGTTAATTTTATACTAAGTACCTAAGTGTTTGAAGAGATGGATATATGTATATTTTTTTGAGCAACTGTAAGTATAATATATTTTTTCAAAAGTAATAAACAAAATTCTTCTATTGAAGATTCTTAAATTGAAATATGTTTTATTCCTTCATAGTCGGACGTGCCAAAAGAAAAAAACGTTGGAAAAAATTTAATTAATGGAAATTATTTGTGTCGAGCCTTAAAAAATATATATTTTAAATTTATGTCAATCCTATGTTCATCATTCATGATATCAATTTATTATAATGACAATGCTAAGGTATTTTTTTCCATTATATTTAAATTTCTACACCTTTTTTTAGAGAAAAGGTCATCAAAATGTTTTTTTTTTTTAAATACTTAAATTGTAAAAATAATTTAACTTCATTTATTTTAATAATATCTTTGTTAATTGGACTGTAATTTAAATGTTTAGGTATTTTAATTATCAAAAAAGAACCTGGTTATTTAAGTTACTATCAAAGAGTAGAAAGAAATTTTATATAAGTAGCTACTAAAAAATAATAAATTTCAATTTACAGATCGAAAATGGGAAATTAAAAATAAGATTAAAATTGGCAAACATTTATATTTAATATAAAATTTTTAATGTTCAATATGTCCTAATGTTTGGATTCAAATTCTAATTTACCTTTAATCTAAAATTCTTAATTAAATTAATTCAAAATTTGAACCTATCATTAAATTAGATGAAATAAATGGATAAGGAAACTAAATAAAGATGTTTAATATTTTGTTAACCTTCAAATCTACAAAAAAAGAAACAAAATCTCAACTTCTTTGAAGAAATACATTTGTAAATTACTAGAAAAAGAGATCGAAGTAATTTTTGTGCTTTTTACCTCAAAAAAAAAAAAAAAATTTATAGCTTTTACTTTTATAATGATTTTTAAAATAATTTTTTATAATCCTGTTGCAAAACTAGGATAACTTTGTTAATATTCCAAACAATTTTTTATACTCGTGTAACGCAAAAACAGCAGGAAAAAATTTAATTAATAATTTGTAGGTATAAAACAAAATGAGTAAAAATTTAATTTTTTTTTTTTTTAAGAAAAGTTATGTTGTTGGACCGTTTATTGTCTTTATAAGACAAAGTTTTTTCTTAAATACAAAAAAAGCAACCGTTATTTTGTATTTTATTCCACTTTTATATCCAAGGTTTAAAATTGCTCTTTTACGTCATATAAAAAAATAAAAAGAACAAAATAAATTAACAAATAAAAAATATGTACCTGAAGATGTACTAGGTACGTACGATATATTCTAAAAATTTTCCGAACAAATTTTTTTTGTTTTCCTTTGGACTTGAGGGCTAGTTGAAAAGTGAAAAAAAAAATGTTAAATAGCCTTGAATATGTGTTATACTTAAACAAACAAACAAAAAGTCATTAATAATTCCAGGCTATAATAAAGAGAAACAAAAAAAATATTTATATATAAATTGTGTTATTTTATTTATTAACCTTTTCCTTTTTGTAAATGTCTCCTTTTTGAGTTGTTATGTGTGATGTTTATGACCATTGGTTACCTACACACTATAAACTACATATTTAATATTTGGTTATAAGTAGCATGGTCGCACATTTATACTCGTATACTTATATAGGTAACAACGAATTTATTTTTGTTTTCTGTGTTAACCAAATAAAAACTTACAGTAAAATACAGTATATGTACTTAATACTTATGTATAGTAATTTTTCTGTAAAATAATGGTAAATTCATAAACCTTTACAAACTGTAGTTAACAAATCTAAAACAAAAGGTGTAGGTGGTAGAGTTTTTAAATGTACGTTAACTGTCCTATTAATAATATTAGTTTAGGTGTGTTCTAAATTGTACGAATTAACATATTATTAGCCTAAAGTGCTTTGTATTTGAATGTAGAAGGTGAATTTTAAGAAGAAATGGGATAAAAATGGACAACTACCTATAATTAAGTATTAAAAAATTTATCTTTTGATATTAGAAAAAAATTAATAATATAGTTAATAAATAATATATAACTATTAAAATCAGTAATTTTTAGGCAAAAAACGAGTAACTAT
The DNA here is from genome assembly GCA_963082915.1 of Dolichopus griseipennis. Taxonomy (NCBI): domain Eukaryota; kingdom Metazoa; phylum Arthropoda; class Insecta; order Diptera; family Dolichopodidae; genus Dolichopus; species Dolichopus griseipennis. The sequence goes on along the minus strand of OY720445.1, from coordinate 20,612,851 downwards.
TTTTAGTACTATCGTAATCAAAGTTTTATTTAAATTAAGTACTACAGTGTTTTTTGATTAAATTTACTTCAATAATCTCTGAATAAAATTGTTATCTTTAAGTGTATAGTTTTTCGAGTTGAAATTTAATTAATCAAAACAGATATTTTTAATTAAAAAAAAAAAAAAACAAAAAAGGAAAGAAAACTAAGGCAAAAGCTAATTGTTTAATTATTACTATGTCTATAATTAAATGACCAATAATGACATCATTTTAAATATAGGATAATGTAAAACAAAAAAACAATTAAATCCCCTTTTTATTATTATAAAAAAAGGTTTAATGTTACATAGTAAATAAGAAACCTAAATATTAAAAACCAATATTGTAAACTTTTATTTATAGACAAGCCCATCTTATATAAAACTTCAAAAATAAATAAATATAAATGTCAAATTTATTGCAAATTCATTTAATTTTAAATTAAAGTACATAAACTTAATTAGTTCAAAACTTTTTTATGTAGTTTTTTTTTTTTTTTATATTTATAGTCAATTCTATTATAATTCATTTGTTTAGGCATATGTATATACAATGCTATATACATGATATATTAGATTTTATATTTTTTTTTTTTGATTATTTATACTTACTTTTTCAAATCTTTTTCGGAATTCAGCTTTTTCTAATTTTTCACTTTCCAATTGTGATATTCGATCATTTAACTCTTGAATTGTTGTATTTTCTTTTTCATTTTTAGTAGCTAGGGCTTCTAATAATTCCAATGCATTAATAACTTTTGGCATTAAACCAGTAACAGCTTCAGGCCCAAAATGATCAATAATTTTTTCACATTCTTTTCCGATATCAGATGCTAAATCATAAACATCCACAACTCCAATATCATCAACCTCTTCTAATACCATTTCGCCGTTTTCATTTAAATGAAATCCTGGCATAGATGTATTTTTTTTTTTTTTTTATATTAATTTACAACACAATATTTATTTTGAAAAAAATTTTTAACACAATATTCTTTTTTGGAATTTTTAAATTATTAGTATGTATTATAAAGTAAACCACAAAATTTGATAATATGTAGCCAAGTACAATTATTATCAATTTAGAAAAATGCACTGACACCCAAAATTCAATTGAAATTATTTCATCAATCTTTTTAATTTATTGGTTTAACAAACAAAATAAAAGCGTAGTTTTCAAGGTTATAAAATTCTTATTAGAAAATTAAAACAAGTTATTTTAACATTTCGGATTAATATATACACTTCTTAAGTATAAGAACATAGAAATTAAAAAAAAAATTTGGCAAGATTTTATGTAGGATTCAGTACCGACAAAAAAATACTTTTATACACAAAAATACAAAAAAAAATTAAAAAGTAAACAATACATATGATGCGATATTCAAACCGAACTTTGCGAAAACAAAAATTTATCTGTCAAAAAATATTTGTGAAAAACGTTATATGCAAATTTTTTTTTTTTTTTGCAATTTTTATTTTATTTATTTTATTTACTATTGCCTTCTTTTTCTAATAAATGCGATTTAATTACAATTTTTTGTAAACTGATGACACATTATCAATTGACTAATACAATTTTGACAATAGACTGAAAGAGACAAATATAGTATGAAATGTATCAGATGTTTTGTTTATCTTAAATAGTTGACAGTTGTCAGTTATTGCGATTACACTGCCGTAACGGTAAATAATATAACTTTGAATGTTGTAAATCGAATCCGAGTGATGTTTATAAAATATTTTTGAAATATAATTTTAATAAGTATAAAATATTAAATTCGAATTAAAACAATTTGGAATTTTTTTTTTAAATTGGTATACATATAAGAAAGTAGTATTTATTTTAATTTAAATTATGAAAACTAAATTAAAGTATACATTCAAAAGATGTGTATCCAATTATTTTTAAAATTCAAAAAAGTGTAAATTATCATTGACAACAACCATACACATTTCAAATATTTTTTTAGTTTGTGAACTCGACGAAAAACATAGAATTTATTCGAATTGAAAAATCAGTTAAAAATTTGTTTTAGATTAATTCCTCACAATTTTTAAAATAGAATTGTCACAAAAAAGGATTTATTTAAAAATATAATTTGTAATTAAAATCATTTGAAAAACCATTGGCTAGTCTTAAATACATTGAATTATTGAAATAAGTTGTTTATATATTAGAAATATAACAATCGAATATAATAATATATTTTTATATTTTTTATTTTTAGGTTGAAATTTTTTTTTTTTGTAGATATATTCAAGAAAATTCAGTATTCTCTGATAATTTTGAATGCATATTTTAGTGTGCATCATTTTAAACTAATATTATTATAAAAATAGCTTTAGAATGTACAAAACATAAAAAAAAAATAAACAAAGTTTGTTTTATTCTCAGTCTCTCTTTAAACTTTCTTTGCTTTTAAAAAGAAATAAAGATTTGTTCATTAATCCCCTAATATATAAAAGAAATCTCTATAAAGAACCCTTATTTATAATAAAGAAATTAGTTTTTTTTTTATGTTGCAATAAATACGTATAACAAAACAGATCATTTTATATAAGTTATTTTATAAAATTTTGCATTTTTTTATATACAAAATACATTATTTTGTTATTTAATTCGTTTAAAGCATTTAGAAGCGATTTAGATCGATTCTAGCTTTAATTCGTTATCAGTACTAAAATTTCCATGTAATCCAAATTTTTTTTTTTAAATTATGGTCTTCGTAAACTTGAAACTCAATATTAAGGCACTTAGAAGCATTTTAGAGCGATTCTAACGTTAATTCGTGATCACTACTAAAAATTCATGAATTCAAGAAATTTCCTTAAAACCAAATTTTTTCATACTTTTTCATATATTTTGTCTTTCAAAACTGACTTTGAAAACTTTAAATTGATTTTTAAACCATTTAGAAGCGAGATAGAGCAATTCTAACGTTAATTCGTGATCACTACTATAAAATTCATGAAAAACTAATTTTTTTTAAAAATTTTGAAATTTTCGATTTCGAAAACTTTAAATTGATTTTTAAACCACTTAAAAGCGAGATAGAGCAATTCTAGCGTTAATTCGTGATCACTACTTAAAATTCATGAAGAACTAATTTTTTTTCAAAATTTTGAAATATTTGACTTTGAAAACTTTAAATTGATTTTTAAATTTTTGACTTTGAAAACTTTAAATTGATTTTTAAACCACTTAGAAGCGAGATAGAGCAATTCTAACGTTAATTCGTGATCACTACCAGAAATTCATGAAAAACTAATTTTTTTTCAAAATTTTGAAATATTTGACTTTGCAAACTTTAAATTGATTTTTAAACCACTTAGAAGCGAGATAGAGCAATTCTAACGTTAATTCGTAATCACTACTAAAAATTCATGAAAAACCAATTTTTTTTCAAAATTTTGAAATTTTCGATTTTGAAAAGTTTAAATTGATTTTTAAACCATTTAGAAGCGAGATAGAGCAATTCTAACGTTAATTCGTGATCACTACCAAAAATTCATAAAAAACCAATTTTTTTTAAAATTTTGAAATTTTCGATTTTGAAAACTTTAAATTGATTTTTAAACCACTTAAAAGCGAGATAGAGCAATTCTAGCGTTAATTCGTGATCACTACTAAAAATTAATGAAGAACTAATTTTTTTTCAAAATTTTGAAATATTTGACTTTGAAAACTTTAAATTGATTTTTAAATTTTCGACTTTGAAAACTTTAAATTGATTTTTAAACCACTTAGAAGCGAGATAGAGCAATTCTAACGTTTATTTGTGATCACTACTAAAAATTCATCAAAAATAAAGTTTTTTTCAATATTTAGAAATTTTTGACTTTGACAACTTTAAATTGATTTTTAAATCCAATTCTAGCGTTAATTTGTGATCACTACTAAAAATTCATAAAAAACCAATTTTTACAATTCTTTTTTCAAAATTTAGAAATTTTTGACTTTGAAAATTTTAAATTGATTTTTAAACCATTTAGAAGCGAGATAGAGCAATTCTAACGTTAATTCGTGATCACTACTAAAAATTCATGAAAAATAAATTTTTACAAATTTTTTTTCAAAATTTAGAAATTTTTGACTTTGAAAACTTTAAATTGATTTTTAAACCACTTAGAAGCGAGATAGAGCAATTCTAGCGTTAAATTGTGATCACTACTAAAAATTCATGAAAAACCAATTTTTACAATTTTTTTTTCAAAATTTAGAAATTTTTGACTTTGAAAACTTCAAAT
>OY720445.1:20468185-20608379 GCA_963082915.1 Dolichopus griseipennis | reverse complement strand
TTTTTTCAAAATTTAGAAATTTTTGACTTTGAAAACTTCAAATTGATTTTTAAACCACTTAGGAGCGAGATAGAGCAATTCTAACGTTTATTTGTGATCACTACTAAAAATTCATGAAAAACCAATTTTTACAATTTTTTTTTCAAAATTTAGAAATTTTTGACTTTGAAAACTTCAAATTGATTTTTAAACCATTTAGAAGCGAGATAGAGCAATTCTAACGTTTATTTGTGATCACTACTAAAAATTCACGAAAAACCAATTTTCATAATTTTTTTTCCAAAATTTAGAAATTTTTGACTTTGAAAACTTCAAATTGATTTTTAAACCACTTAGGAGCGAGATAGAGCAATTCTAACGTTTATTTGTGATCACTACTAAAAATTCATGAAAAACCAATTTTTACAATTGTTTTTTCAAAATTTAGAAATTTTTGACTTTGAAAACTTCAAATTGATTTTTAAACCACTTAGGAGCGAGATAGAGCAATTCTAACGTTTATTTGTGATCACTACTAAAAATTCATGAAAAACCAATTTTTACAATTTTTTTTTCAAAATTTAGAAATTTTTGACTTTGAAAACTTCAAATTGATTTTTAAACCACTTAGGAGCGAGATAGAGCAATTCTAACGTTTATTTGTGATCACTACTAAAAATTCATGAAAAACCAATTTTTACAATTTTTTTTTCAAAATTTAGAAATTTTTGACTTTGAAAACTTCAAATTGATTTTTAAACCATTTAGAAGCGAGATAGAGCAATTCTAACGTTTATTTGTGATCACTACTAAAAATTCACGAAAAACCAATTTTCATAATTTTTTTTTCAAAATTTAGAAATTTTTGACTTTGAAAACTTCAAATTGATTTTTAAACCACTTAGGAGCGAGATAGAGCAATTCTAACGTTTATTTGTGATCACTACTAAAAATTCATGAAAAACCAATTTTTACAATTTTTTTTTCAAAATTTAGAAATTTTTGACTTTGAAAACTTCAAATTGATTTTTAAACCATTTAGAAGCGAGATAGAGCAATTCTAACGTTTATTTGTGATCACTACTAAAAATTCACGAAAAACCAATTTTCATAATTTTTTTTTCAAAATTTAGAAATTTTTGACTTTGAAAACTTCAAATTGATTTTTAAACCACTTAGGAGCGAGATAGAGCAATTCTAACGTTTATTTGTGATCACTACTAAAAATTCATGAAAAACCAATTTTTACAATTTTTTTTTCAAAATTTAGAAATTTTTGACTTTGAAAACTTCAAATTGATTTTTAAACCATTTAGAAGCGAGATAGAGCAATTCTAACGTTTATTTGTGATCACTACTAAAAATTCACGAAAAACCAATTTTCATAATTTTTTTTTCAAAATTTAGAAATTTTTGACTTTGAAAACTTCAAATTGATTTTTAAACCACTTAGGAGCGAGATAGAGCAATTCTAACGTTTATTTGTGATCACTACTAAAAATTCATGAAAAACCAATTTTTACAATTTTTTTTTCAAAATTTAGAAATTTTTGACTTTGAAAACTTCAAATTGATTTTTAAACCACTTAGGAGCGAGATAGAGCAATTCTAACGTTTATTTGTGATCACTACTAAAAATTCATGAAAAACCAATTTTTACAATTTTTTTTTCAAAATTTAGAAATTTTTGACTTTGAAAACTTCAAATTGATTTTTAAACCACTTAGGAGCGAGATAGAGCAATTCTAACGTTTATTTGTGATCACTACTAAAAATTCATGAAAAACCAATTTTTACAATTTTTTTTTCAAATTTAGAAATTTTTGACTTTGAAAACTTCAAATTGATTTTTAAACCATTTAGAAGCGAGATAGAGCAATTCTAACGTTTATTTGTGATCACTACTAAAAATTCACGAAAAACCAATTTTCATAATTTTTTTTTCAAAATTTAGAAATTTTTGACTTTGAAAACTTCAAATTGATTTTTAAACCACTTAGGAGCGAGATAGAGCAATTCTAACGTTTATTTGTGATCACTACTAAAAATTCATGAAAAACCAATTTTTACAATTTTTTTTTCAAAATTTAGAAATTTTTGACTTTGAAAACTTCAAATTGATTTTTAAACCATTTAGAAGCGAGATAGAGCAATTCTAACGTTTATTTGTGATCACTACTAAAAATTCACGAAAACCAATTTTCATAATTTTTTTTTCAAAATTTAGAAATTTTTGACTTTGAAAACTTCAAATTGATTTTTAAACCACTTAGGAGCGAGATAGAGCAATTCTAACGTTTATTTGTGATCACTACTAAAAATTCATGAAAAACCAATTTTTACAATTTTTTTTTCAAAATTTAGAAATTTTTGACTTTGAAAACTTAATTGATTTTTAAACCACTTAGGAGCGAGATAGAGCAATTCTAACGTTTATTTGTGATCACTACTAAAAATTCACGAAAAACCAATTTTCATAATTTTTTTTTCAAAATTTAGAAATTTTTGACTTTGAAAACTTCAAATTGATTTTTAAACCACTTAGGAGCGAGATAGAGCAATTCTAACGTTTATTTGTGATCACTACTAAACATTCATGAAAAACCAATTTTTATAATTTTTTTTTCAAAATTTAGAAATTTTTGACTTTGAAAACTTCAAATTGATTTTTAAACCACTTAGGAGCGAGGTAGAGCAATTCTAACGTTTATTTGTGATCACTACTAAAAATTCATGAAAAACCAATTTTTACAATTTTTTTTTTCAAAATTTAGAAATTTTTGACTTTGAAAACTTCAAATTGATTTTTAAACCACTTAGGAGCGAGATAGAGCAATTCTAAAGTTTATTTGTGATCACTACTAAAAATTCATGAAAAACCAATTTTTACAATTTTTTTTTTCAAAATTTAGAAATTTTTGACTTTGAAAACTTCAAATTGATTTTTAAACCATTTAGAAGCGAGATAGAGCAATTCTAACGTTTATTTGTGATCACTACTAAAAATTCACGAAAAACCAATTTTCATAATTTTTTTTTCAAAATTTAGAAATTTTTGACTTTGAAAACTTCAAATTGATTTTTAAACCACTTAGGAGCGAGATAGAGCAATTCTAACGTTTATTTGTGATCACTACTAAAAATTCATGAAAAACCAATTTTTACAATTTTTTTTTCAAAATTTAGAAATTTTTGACTTTGAAAACTTCAAATTGATTTTTAAACCACTTAGGAGCGAGATAGAGCAATTCTAACGTTTATTTGTGATCACTACTAAAAATTCACGAAAAACCAATTTTCATAATTTTTTTTTCAAAATTTAGAAATTTTTGACTTTGAAAACTTCAAATTGATTTTTAAACCACTTAGGAGCGAGATAGAGCAATTCTAACGTTTATTTGTGATCACTACTAAAAATTCACGAAAAACCAATTTTCATAATTTTTTTTTCAAAATTTAGAAATTTTTGACTTTGAAAACTTCAAATTGATTTTTAAACCACTTAGGAGCGAGATAGAGCAATTCTAGCGTTAATTTGTGATCACTACTAAAAATTCATGAAAAACCAATTTTTACAATTTGTTTTTCAAAATTTAGAAATTTTTGACTTTGAAAACTTTAAATTGATTTTTAAACCACTTAGAAGCGAGATAGAGCAATTCTAACGTTAATTCGTGATCACTACTAAAAATTCATGAAAAACCAATTTTAACAATTTTTTTTTCAAAATTTAGAAATTTTTGACTTTGAAAACTTCAAATTGATTTTTAAACCATTTAGAAGCGAGATAGAGCAATTCTAACGTTTATTTGTGATCACTACTAAAAATTCATGAAAAACCAATTTTTACAATTTTTTTTTCAAAATTCAGAAATTTTTGACTTTGAAAACTTTAAATTGATTTTTAAACCACTTAGAAGCGAGATAGAGTAGTTCTAACGTTAATTCGTGATAACTACTAAAATTTCATGAAAAACCAATTTTCATAATTTTTTTTTCAAAATTTAGAAATTTTTGACTTTGAAAACTTCAAATTGATTTTTAAACCACTTAGGAGCGAGATAGAGCAATTCTAACGTTTATTTGTGATCACTACTAAAAATTCATCAAAAATAAATTTTTTTTCAAAATTTAGATATTTTTGACTTTAAAAACTTTAAATTGATTTTTAAACCACTTAGAAGCGAGATAGAGCAATTCTAACGTTAATTCGTGATCACTACTAAAAATTCATGAAAAACCAATTTTTACAATTTTTTTTTCAAAATTTAGAAATTTTTGACTTTGAAAACTTCAAATTGATTTTTAAACCACTTAGGAGCGAGATAGAGCAATTCTAACGTTTATTTGTGATCACTACTAAAAATTCATCAAAAATAAATTTTTTTTCAAAATTTAGATATTTTTGACTTTGAAAACTTTAAATTGATTTTTAAACCACTTAGAAGCGAGATAGAGTAATTCTAACGTTAATTCGTGATAACTACTAAAATTTCATGAAAAACCAATTTTTACAATTGTTTTTTCAAAATTTAGAAATTTTTGACTTTGAAAACTTCAAATTGATTTTTAAACCACTTAGGAGCGAGATAGAGCAATTCTAACGTTTATTTGTGATCACTACTAAACATTCATGAAAAACCAATTTTTACAATTTTTTTTTCAAAATTTAGAAATTTTTGACTTTGAAAACTTCAAATTGATTTTTAAACCACTTAGGAGCGAGATAGAGCAATTCTAACGTTTATTTGTGATCACTACTAAAAATTCATGAAAAACCAATTTTTACAATTTTTTTTTCAAAATTTAGAAATTTTTGACTTTGAAAACTTCAAATTGGTTTTTAAACCATTTAGAAGCGAGATAGAGCAATTCTAACGTTTATTTGTGATCACTACTAAAAATTCACGAAAAACCAATTTTCATAATTTTTTTTTCAAAATTTAGAAATTTTTGACTTTGAAAACTTCAAATTGATTTTTAAACCACTTAGGAGCGAGATAGAGCAATTCTAACGTTTATTTGTGATCACTACTAAAAATTCATGAAAAACCAATTTTTACAATTTTCTTTTCAAAATTTAGAAATTTTTGACTTTGAAAACTTCAAATTGATTTTTGAACCACTTAGGAGCGAGATAGAGCAATTCTAACGTTTATTTGTGACCACTACTAAAAATTCACGAAAAACCAATTTTCATAATTTTTTTTTCAAAATTTAGAAATTTTTGACTTTGAAAACTTCAAATTGATTTTTAAACCACTTAGGAGCGAGATAGAGCAATTCTAACGTTTATTTGTGATCACTACTAAAAATTCATCAAAAATAAATTTTTTTTCAAAATTTAGATATTTTTGACTTTAAAAACTTTAAATTGATTTTTAAACCACTTAGAAGCGAGATAGAGCAATTCTAACGTTAATTCGTGATCACTACTAAAAATTCATGAAAAACCAATTTTTACAATTTTTTTTTCAAAATTTAGAAATTTTTGACTTTGAAAACTTCAAATTGATTTTTAAACCACTTAGGAGCGAGATAGAGCAATTCTAACGTCTATTTGTGATCACTACTAAAAATTCATGAAAAACCAATTTTTATAATTTTTTTTTCAAAATTTAGAAATTTTTGACTTTGAAAACTTCAAATTGATTTTTAAACCACTTAGGAGCGAGATAGAGCAATTCTAACGTTTATTTGTGATCACTACTAAAAATTCATGAAAAACCAATTTTTACAATATTTTATTCAAAGTTTAGAAATTTTTGACTTTGAAAACTTCAAATTGATTTTTAAACCATTTAGAAGCGAGATAGAGCAATTCTAACGTTTATTTGTGATCACTACTAAAAATTCATGAAAAACCAATTTTTACAATATTTTATTCAAAGTTTAGAAATTTTTGACTTTGAAAACTTCAAATTGATTTTTAAACCACTTAGGAGCGAGATAGAGCAATTCTAACGTCTATTTGTGATCACTACTAAAAATTCATGAAAAACCAATTTTTATAATTTTTTTTTCAAAATTTAGAAATTTTTGACTTTGAAAACTTTAAATTGATTTTTAAACCATTTAGAAGCGAGATAGAGCAATTCTAACGTTTATTTGTGATCACTACTAAAAATTCATGAAAAACCAATTTTTACAATTTTTTTTTCAAAATTTAGAAATTTTTGACTTTGAAAACTTCAAATTGATTTTTAAACCATTTAGAAGCGAGATAGAGCAATTCTAACGTTTATTTGTGATCACTACTAAAAATTCATGAAAAACCAATTTTTACAATATTTTATTCAAAGTTTAGAAATTTTTGACTTTGAAAACTTCAAATTGATTTTTAAACCATTTAGAAGCGAGATAGAGCAATTCTAACGTTTATTTGTGATCACTACTAAAAATTCATGAAAAACCAATTTTTACAATTTTTTTTTCAAAATTTAGAAATTTTTGACTTTGAAAACTTTAAATTGATTTTTAAACCACTAAGAAGCGAGATAGAGCAATTCTAGCGTTAATTTGTGATCACTACTAAAAATTCATGAAAAACCAATTTTAACAATTTTTTTTTCAAAATTTAGAAATTTTTGACTTTGAAAACTTCAAATTGATTTTTAAACCACTTAGGAGCGAGATAGAGCAATTCTAACGTTTATTTGTGATCACTACTAAAAATTCATGAAAAACCAATTTTTACAATTTTTTTTTCAAAATTTAGAAATTTTTGACTTTGAAAACTTCAAATTGATTTTTAAACCACTTAGGAGCGAGATAGAGCAATTCTAACGTTTATTTGTGATCACTACTAAAAATTCATGAAAAACCAATTTTTATAATTTTTTTTTCAAAATTTAGAAATTTTTGACTTTGAAAACTTCAAATTGATTTTTAAACCACTTAGAAGCGAGATAGAGTAGTTCTAACGTTAATTCGTGATAACTACTAAAATTTCATGAAAAACCAATTTTTACAATTGTTTTTTCAAAATTTAGAAATTTTTGACTTTGAAAACTTCAAATTGATTTTTAAACCACTTAGGAGCGAGATAGAGCAATTCTAACGTTTATTTGTGATCACTACTAAAAATTCATGAAAAACCAATTTTTACAATTTTTTTTTCAAAATTTAGAAATTTTTGACTTTGAAAACTTCAAATTGATTTTTAAACCATTTAGAAGCGAGATAGAGCAATTCTAACGTTTATTTGTGATCACTACTAAAAATTCATGAAAAATAAATTTTTTTTCAAAATTTAGAAATTTTTGACTTTGAAAACTTTAAATTGATTTTTAAACCACTTAGAAGCGAGATAGAGCAATTCTAACGTTTATTTGTGATCACTACTAAAAATTCATCAAAAATAAATTTTTTTTCAGAATTTTGAAATTTTTGACTTTGAAAAGTTTAAATTGATTTTTAAACCACTTAGAAGCGAGATAGAGCAATTCTAACGTTTATTTGTGATCACTACTAAAAATTCATCAAAAATAAATTTTTTTTCAAAATTTAGAAATTTTTGACTTTGAAAAGTTTAAATTGATTTTTAAACCACTTAGAAGCGAGATAGAGCAATTCTAACGTTAATTCGTGATCACTACTAAAAATTCATGAAAAACCAATTTTAACAATTTTTTTTTCAAAATTTAGAAATTTTTGACTTTGAAAACTTCAAATTGATTTTTAAACCACTTAGGAGCGAGATAGAGCAATTCTAACGTTTATTTGTGATCACTACTAAAAATTCATGATAAACCAATTTTTATAATTTTTTTTTCAAAATTTAGAAATTTTTGACTTTGAAAACTTCAAATTGATTTTTAAACCACTTAGAAGCGAGATAGAGCAATTCTAACGTTTATTTGTGTTCACTACTAAAAATTCATCAAAAATAAATTTTTTTTCAGAATTTTGAAATTTTTGACTTTGAAAAGTTTAAATTGATTTTTAAACCACTTAGAAGCGAGATAGAGCAATTCTAACGTTTATTTGTGATCACTACTAAAAATTCATGAAAAATAAATTTTTTTTCAAAATTTAGAAATTTTTGACTTTGAAAACTTTAAATTGATTTTTAAACCACTTAGAAGCGAGATAGAGCAATTCTAACGTTTATTTGTGATCACTACTAAAAATTCATCAAAAATAAGTTTTTTTTCAGAATTTTGAAATTTTTGACTTTGAAAAGTTTAAATTGATTTTTAAACCACTTAGAAGCGAGATAGAGCAATTCTAACGTTTATTTGTTATCACTACTAAAAATTCATCAAAAATAAATTTTTTTTCAAAATTTAGAAATTTTTGACTTTGAAAACTTTAAATTGATTTTTAAACCACTTAGAAGCGAGATAGAGCAATTCTAGCGTTAATTTGTGAACAATTTTTTTTTCAAAATTTAGAAATTTTTTAATTTGAAAACTTCAAATTGATTTTTAAACCACTTAGGAGCGAGATAGAGCAATTCTTACGTTTATTTGTGATCACTATTCTTACGTTAATTCGTGATCAAATTGATTTTTAAACCACTTAGGAGCGAGATAGAGCAATTCTAACGTTTATTTGTGATCACTACTAAAAATTCATGAAAAATAAATTTTTTTTCACAATTTAGAAATTTTTGACTTTGAAAACTTTAAATTGATTTTTAAACCACTTAGAAGCGAGATAGACCAATTCTAACGTTAATTCGTGATCACTACTAAAAATTCATGAAAAACCAATTTTTACAATTTTTTTTTCAAAATTTAGAAATTTTTGACTTTGAAAACTTTAAATTGATTTTTAAACCACTTAGAAGCGAGATAGAGCAATTCTAGCGTTAATTTGTGATCACTACTAACCAATTTTTACAATTTTTTTTTCAAAATTTAGAAATTTTTGACTTTGAAAACTTCAAATTGATTTTTAAACATTTAGAAGCGAGATAGAGCAATTCTAACGTTAATTCGTGATCACTACTAAAAATTCATGAAAAACCAATTTTTACAATTTTTTTTTCAAAATTTAGAAATTTTTGACTTTGAAAACTTTAAATTGATTTTTAAACCACTTAGAAGCGAGATAGAGCAATTCTAACGTTTATTTGTGATCACTAGGTACTGAAAATTCATCAAAAATAAATTTTTTTTCAAATTTTTGTCTTTGAAAACTTTAAATTGATTTTTAAATCATTTAGAAGCGAGATAGAGCAATTCTAATGTTAATTCGTGATCACTACTAAAAATTCATAAAAAACCAATTTTTTTTTTAAATTTTGAAATTTTTGTCTTTGAAAACTTTAAATTGATTTTTAAACCATTTAGAAGCGAGATAGAGCAATTCTAACGTTAATTCGTGATCTATGTCGTGAACATAGTTTGCCCTAGTAGCAGGTTCTCCATTAGCGGACACTTTTGTAAATATTTGTTGCTGTCCTAATAAGGCATTTTTCATTTTTCTAATTTTATCTAGCCTTAACTCACCCGTTAATTTTTCATATTTTTCTGCATGTTTTTGCATATAGTGCCGCTTAATATTATACTCCTTCATCACAACAATATTTGCAGAGCAAATTAAACACATTAGTTTGTTTTTGCTGTTTACAAAGAAATAATCGGTAGTCCAAGATTCATTGAATGCTCGATTTTCCTCTTGTATTTTCCTTTTTCCTTTCAGTTAAGACATTTTTAATTATACCACTTTATTTTATATTTAAATAACGTTTAAATTTTTATATGTTGTTGTAATTAATTTTTAATTTTATTTATGATTGATATGTTGTACATAAGAAAAAGGTTCACTTGAAATGAAATTCCACAAGAAAATAATATCCAAAAATCTTAATTTTGTATATAGTTGGTATGGTTACAAATATTTTTTGTGGTTGCTATTGCTAAGTTGCAAATTTTTTGTTTTAAATATTTTTTCCTAATGATAAAAAAATATATATAAATGTACCAAAAGTTAATATTGATCTTGTGTTTTTTGTGAATAATGAATTGCAGTTTAATTAAAAAAATTGTAATTTTTAAGTTTCACATTTATATATTTTAACAAGTACAAAATATCTGAGACGCAAAGAGATTTTGAAGTTGATCCGAGATTTTATACCTAAGGTTGTACAATTTATGTTATATGTTAGAAATAGAAAACTTTACTCCACGAAACGCACATAATTATGGTTTTATTTTTAAAAAAAAATTATATTTTGAAAAAATTAAAAAAAAATATTATGAAATAGTATGAAAAAATATATTATAAAATGGGCCGCAGTTTTAACGGTTCTGATTTAGAAGGGAGATAGAGCAATTCTAACGTTAATTTGTGATCACTACTAAAAATTCATGAAAAACCAATTTTTTTTCAAAATTTTGAAATTTTTGTCTTTGAAAACTTTAAATTGATTTTTAAAGCACTTAGAAGCGAGATAGAGCAATTCTAACGTTAATTCGTGATCACTACTAAAAATTCATGAAAAACCAATTTTTTTTTACGTCTTTTCGTCTTTACGTCTTTTTCTCCCTTTCCTAAAATCAAAAAGAATTCAGCAGTAAAAGAATACTTGTGTTTTAACCCCCCAATTATAATTAAAAACAATTTTCAAATTAAAGATTGTTCAATTTTCAAAAAATGTTAGAGTAATGTTTCCCTAATTTTTCCCAAATCTCTATTAAATCAAAAAGTTAGCAAAATTTTAGGTTTTAATTACTGTTGATGTCATTTCAATTAACATTTAATCTCTAAAAAATATAATGGAAGTTCAATCAGTTTATACGAATGAACTGTCTTCTCACTGAAATTCTTTGGTTAATAAATAGTTAGGCATGCAGTTTTTATTTTCATAATATGCACATAGCATATTAGTAGTTTGATCAATTCTCAATAAAAAGAGAAAAAAACACACATTTTTTTAAGATTAAAATATTTATATATATACGAAATTTATTTTTTTAACATTTTTAACATAATGCTCATGATAACGTTATTCATTATTATTTTAGTTTAATTTTATATATATAAAAAAGTATATATGTAAGTAAATTTTAAATTTAAATAACATTTAAAATAAAAAAATTTCGATTTTTTTCAATATACAAATGGTCCAAAAAACAAAGTGATTAAAATAATAACAAAAAAAAACAATATGAAACTTTTAAATTTTTAAATTAAAATGTAAAATTTCAGTAGAACTTTCAATAAAATTTCAATAAAAATCAGATTCTATATTCAAAAATAAAAAAAAATACAATAAAATAAGCCAAATTGAAAACTTTTATCATAAGATTTCGTTATTATTGTGTTGGATGGACATATAGTATATATAGTGTAGACTATTGAGTATATAATATATTATATAACATTATTTTACTTAAAATCTATATTTAATAAAAATATATAATTACATAAAAAATTGTTTATATGATTTTGAATTTAAAATAATATTTATGTATACATCATTGATAATTATTTAAAATATATATATAATATACATATATACATATAAGTATATTGTTTTTATATTTAAAATATAATATGTATATATATATATTTATTAAATTAATCCCGATCTCTATCTCGCCTATCTCTCATACTAACTTGAGCCATTGTAATATATTGTCTTACTAGCCTAGAAATTTCATGAGCTTGTTCTGTTTGTACTCGAATGACCCGTTGTTGCATCAAATTACCAACTTTCATATCTAAGAATAATGCACCATCTTCAGACCTTACCTAAAAAATTAAAAATAAAACAATATTTTGAAATTTACTTTTAATATTACATTACAAATACAAATACATACTTTTCTAGTTGAAATAACTTCCATAAAAGGCCAATGTTGTAAAGTTTCATGACTATTTGGATCCAAAAAGAGTACACCACGACGATTTAATGCTAATATTAAATCACGCCACATTGGATTTGCTTCTTCAACGTGTGGACCTTCTTCTGCCCAAATCCGTTTGACTGCAAAGAAACTGCTTCCAAATAATGGCCATGTTGATAATATACCTAAGAATTGAGCTTTTACTTGGCCAGGATTTAATCCAGCTATTGCTGGCCAAGCATTTTGTACCAAACCAACCCATTGTGCTGGTCGAATTTCTCTAATACCTAAAGCTGGTTTTGGCAATAAAAATTTAATTTCTTTCATAGCTGGAACATGATTCAAATCAGCAGCTCTATGTAATGATGCAGCTATTCTAGCCATATCATGAACAATTTCGGGTGGTGGTGCATTACCATTTGGTAATTCTAATAATAAACCTTCTAAATAATCTGGAGCTACTTGATTAAATAACACTTCTATGTATAGTGGTGTCGGAGCTGGATCTCTTTTGAGTGGGAAATGCCAAACACTTCGACAGAAAATTAAGTAGAATGGCTGTCCTGATTTTAGTAATTCTGTTGTAACATCTAATATATATTCATCAGCTGCTAAAGGCATAGTAAAAGCATCTCCTTGTACAATACAGTACAAAGAAAATTCTTGTTGTTCAGCTTCAGATTCTATACCCAAAAGTAAACATAATTCTGCAATAACATCAGCAACCACAGTTGAACATCTAGTATTTACAACACGTTCAGCTCCACCAGGGAGTCTATAAATTTGACGACGTGCAGAACGACCAGCTGAAACTGCAGTAACTTCTTCTACACTTGGCACATTTTTACGACCGCCACATCTAGCTGTTTTTCTTAAATTAGTTAAACAGACAGCAGCTGTACCATGACATGATCGTCGACGATCCGATGCAGCTGTTGTCAAATGTTCCATTAGATATGGACGCAGTGCTTCTGAGCAACCAAAATATGCAGCTAAGATACTTAATAAACGCCAAGCTCTTTGTGAAGAATCTGGGCATGGCGAACGATTTGCAGTGGTTTGTTTCATCAATTGACAATAAACTTCATCTCGTAAGGCTAAATATTTGTGACAATGCTAAAAAGAAAGAAAATATTTTTTTTTAAAGGAATTCAACAGATGTAAAATTTTAGTTTTTAGCTTACCATTAAAACTGTATAAACACATTTTACTTCAGACATATCGGGATCTGGTGGAATATCTCCGCAGTATCTGAGAATACAATCGAAGCATTCCAATGATAATGGTGCTAAATCTGGTGGTAATCGAAGTAAAGGAGCTTTAATTGGTGTTCCTTGCCATTTCACAAGATCAGCATATGATCTTGCTGAAGATGTTGAACGTTTGTCACCACGTGAGCCTGCCGAACTAGCTCTATGTTCTTCAGGAGACACACTAAAATTATAAAATTTAATAAAGAAAATTAAATACATTTTAAAATTGGGTCAATTTTAGTATATATACTACTGTACACATATATAGTTATAAAATTGTTTGTTATTATGTTATATAGTTATAAAATTTTTGCTAAAAAGAAATTAGATGACATAAGAAATGAATTTATGCATAACGCTCTTAATAATCAGTTTTCTATTTCTTTCAACATATTTCTTAGACATAATTTAAAACAAAAAATTTTAATTGTGTGAAAAATAGTTGAAATTGAAAAATTTAATCAACAATACACTTTTTTTTATATTAAATTAAATGAATATATAATATTATATGTACTTTTAAATACAAATGTGCGAGAAGATTAGATAACTTGATTGAAATTTGAAATATTTTCTCCCATAAAATTAAACATTTATATTTCATCAACATATTTGGGTTGCCAGATAAAATGAACTAATAATGATTTTCCACCTTGACATATAATGAAAACTTGATTTCAACATTGTTCAATTTTTAAAGATTGTTTTTCATAGTGAATTGTTTTTCATCAATAAAATTTTATATTTCGAATCAGGTACTTTCGTTAATCTTATTTTTTATTAATTATTTGGTAACCCTAAAACTTTTAATATTAAACAAAGATAAACAATTTTGTACTTTATGAGAATCTTTTACAGCTTTATTGTTATAATAATTTATAATATATGCAGTCGTAAGGAAGCAATCAACAGAATTTCATAATATTATAATTGTTTTCCTTGGAATAGAAATATTTAATTAAGTTAAAAAAAAAAGCTATAAATAATTTTGAATCTTGATAGATTTTAAGATTTGAAATTAATTTTCAAAAACCAGCTTTTAGTTTTAAATCAAAATTATTAATCATTTTAATAAAATTAAACGATCTTGTAAATAAAATTATTATTTTTTGACGAATTTATGGTTTATAATGTATTAAAAAAGAATTTAGAACTTATGAATTATTTTCTAAACACAAAATCAAAGAACTGATTCGTATCTGAACTTTACGTGTTGAATATGACTGATAATTTGCCTACAACTTTAGTATTGATTTTAGAATTAGTTGCAAAATCAGATTTGCCCATTTTTCCGGAATATTAATATATTTTCAGACGACATTTTCTGACTTAAATTATGACCTAGACCTAAACTAATAAATCAAGATACTAAAAATAGCTCATAAATAGCGTGTAAAACTCATTCACAAAATTTTGTTTGTCAAGCACACGTCGCTTTTATGCATCAGATGTTATGAACAGTTTCGAAAAATTGGTAATTCATATATAGGACATAATCGGAACAAAAATCTTATAAATCCTTAATTATCATATATAATCTTTTGCCTTAATCTTCCATATTCCACAAGTTTCCTCTTCCAATCATTATCTCCAAAGTTAAACTAAAAAATGATGGTACAGACCTAATTCTATAAAATTTTGTTTAAATTGAGGAACGATTAAGATTAAAATCCAACACTACCAACAAGAATCGTGTGTTACTACTTTAGGAGACTTTGTATTTTGTATGATATTCATAAGTCTTGTTCATTCGTTCATATCTTTTCTCAAATTTAAAAAAATATTGCATATAAGTATACAAGGCTAATTTGTTATAATTAAATTCCTAGGAATTCAAAAAATTCAATTGCAAATTAAAATTTTAATATTTTAGTATTAAACTATTATATAAATTTTAGAAATGCAAAACACTATCAATAAATTCTTAGAAGAAGCATATGAGAATCTGTCAGAACTTTAGTACTTGGGGACGCGGAAATACAATATGAATCTCCAAGGCTCATTCGGAAGCGAGAAAAGTTTTTGTAAATAAATGTCTAAGAATAATATATCGCATTTTCTGGCTAAGGCTAATTATGAAAGTTGTTGGGTAATTAAGAGGTAAGAGCCGATATGGATCCAAATAAGGAACAAGAAGTTGAAGCGGATTTATCAAATTTTTAAGACGCTCAGCAACATCAATGACATGCCAAGTACTATGGAACCCTTAAGGCAGAAGAAGATCCGAAAGCCATCTGGAGGAAAAAACTACAAAGAGAATGTGATCTGTCTGGAAAAAGCTGTTTGGAAGTTAAAAAATTGGCGCGCAACATAGATATAGTTCGAGAGGCTTCGTAGAATCCTATGTCCTCTAAATTAATAAATAATTAAAAATTAACAATGTCGTTATTAATTGAAATTTAATTTCAAGAACACGTGGAAAATAAATCATTAACTATTCACATATTTTGGGTTCTCCAAAAGATTTATTTCAAAAATTAATAACAGGAACTTCTTAATTAGTCGTAATGTAGGTATAATAAAAATGTATATTTAAAAATTTACAATATAAGTATTGAAATGTTAATATGTTTTAATGCTGTAGTGCACATCAAAGATCAGTGCGTTTAAAAATTTTATCGCGTAAAGTTTTAGTAATAAAAAAATCATAAGAAATAAAAATTAAAATTAGTTTTTTCAACAATTTTCTCGTTTTTAATTTTCAATGCAATAAAAAATACCATCCAAGGTTAATAAAATATACTTATAGTGTAAAAAATTAAAAAAATTAGTAATTTTAATTTACGTGTGATTGATAGAAGCTTTTAAAATTGAAAATTATTTTAAATGTTATTAATTAGTACTTTTATAGCTTTGTATAGTTGACTTTTCATGTCTTCTCATAAATTAATAATTCTCGTATATAAAAAGATTTTTTTTTTTAATTTATTTTGAATGTATTAGAAAATTTTTATTTAATAAATATAGAAATTAAAATCTACATTGTTTAGTCTATTAATATGTACAGAAATAAGCTTATAATCGAATGATTTTATTCAATCTTTTATAATTTTTTTAAATAATAGCTTTTGTTTTCAATTTTATTTTAATATTTTTGCCTTGAAAAGAATAAATCTTATAAAGAAAATTATGTTTTAACAGTTTAAAACTATTAAACTCTATTAATGATAAGTATAATATATACGTATATAAGATGCATATATAATTACTTTGATTGAATACTAAATTTATAAAACCTATCTCATCATAAATTTCAAAATTATTTTAATGGAGTGCATCCCAGTATATCCAAATCCAATTCGCAAAAAGACATTTTATCTGATGTGACTTGACAGTTATTACTATAGGGCTTTTAACAAAAGAGGCACTACGCAAAAAGCCTACTAACAAAAATAGACAATTCACAAAAAAAAACCTTATAAAAACGAGGAAGATTATAGTTGCCCTTGTCAACTTTTAGATACCCGTGCATACCCACTAACCTTTATTTATTTCCCCTATGCTATTATAAATATTACAAAAAAAATATAAGAAAGTAAAGTAGTTAAAAAAAAATTTAACTTATTATCCCATAATTTTTGATTAACTTATTATCCCATAAAAAAAAAAAAAATAGGCCACCCTAAAAGTTGGTCCGAGTGATGTCCAACTTTGCCAACTAACTTGTCCTATTACTTTATCTGCCCAGTTTGGATTTTAACCTCGTAGCTTCATTAGATTCACAGTTATCGAATTGATTACTTTGTATGGCAGTTGCCCGAAAACGGGTCCGTAACATTTTGAAACTTCATATAAGTGCTCGATTCATTATATAACTAACAGTGTGTAATTTTTATCCTCGTAGTATTATCAGTTTCCAAGAAATTCATATTGGTGCAAAGAAGTTATATAGCAGCCCCCCGAAAATGGGGGCGTAACATTTTGAAACTTCATATAAGTGCTCGATCCATTATATAACTAACAGTGTGTAATTTTCATCCTCGTAGTATAATCAGTTTCTAAGAAATTCATATTGGTGCAAAGAAGTTGTGTGGCAGCTCCCCAAAACCTTGATCTGGTCTTAAACAAAAAGAATAGGGAACCTCAAAAATGTCCAAAAAATGTTTTGTGTGATTTTCAAAACACTTGCTCTAATTTTTCAATTCTATCTCTTATAATTAATTTTTAATTCACCAATATATTAAACTTAAGCAAAATCAACTTCATATGATCATTTCATATAATAATCATCATGATAGATATTAATCATCATATTCATAATCATTATATCTATCAATATCAATAAGCCATTTACTTAAAAAAAATCTTTGTCTTCTTTTTTGCTTATCTTAAATAAACTACGCATCATTTAAATCGTATGAAATTCTAACTCGAATCGTTATCTACTTTTTGTAACAAAAAAAAAAAACAAAAAAACAAAAAAACAAAATTCATATAATTTCAAGATGCAAGCAAAATTTAAAATTTTTGTATGAAAATGTTGGAGATGAAAAAGTTAGTTGTTCGAGAGCTACCCGAAGTTTTGGTCCGATCTTAACCAAAAAAAATAGGGAACCTAGAAATTGATTGAAAAATATTTTGTGAAAATTTCAAAACTGTAGCTCTTTTAGTTTTTGAGTTATCGTGCTGACACACAGACGGACGGACGGACGGACGGAGGGGCGGACGGACGGACGGACGGACGGACAGACACACATAGCTAGATCGACTAATTTTTCGATTCTGAGCCGATACGTACCCTTGACACTATATCTAGCTCGTCTAGATCGATGCGTTACAAACGGAGGAGCAAATCTAATATACCCGATGTCATATATGTATGCACGGGTATAAAGAGGACAGTTCTTTCAAATCAATTGGTATAAAAAATTTCTTTTAAATTTGACATTTTGTAACTGAAATTTTGGAAATTGATATTTTGGGAGCCGACATTTTAAAAATTTTCACAAATTAATTTACTCATAAAAAGATTTGTTAAAAAGCGTTTAGCCTAGAGTCTCTTTTATTTTAAGTATTTTTTGTAAAATGGAATTAGGCGAAGTGTTGTTAGACCAACTGTCATATAGACAATTTTTAAAAGTTAACTTTATAAAAACAATTCATTCAATTTGTTCTTTTTTTCAATTGAACAATATTTTATTAATATTGGAATAATAAAATGTTTTGCAACATTTTGTACATAATAATAATGACCGTCCAAATTAGTTTTAGGGCAGAAGCATTCCAAATTAAAAAAAAAAAATTATACATATTATACATATGTTTTTTTTTTTAATATTCAATCATACCCACACGAATTACTATTACAAACCCGAATTTCTTTTGACTATATTTCATTTGCCTCAACCACTAAACCTCCGCTAAACAAATGATTGAAATTCTGATTTTGTGACCTACTCTAAAATATCTCCTAACTCAGAATCGCACATATTCATATATAAATATTCCGTTAAAAGTTCTGTTATTCTCTTAAAAGTCGTATAACCCTATTATATCCAACTGTACCAAAAACGGGTATTTGATCAAGAAATACAGACAAATGGTACTATGGGCAAATGAAATACAGGCATGTGAAAGGCTTCCAGCCCACGAAAGGCTCATAAGTCAATTGCCTTGATAAATTAACAACATTTTATTAAATCAAAGTTTGTTTCAAAAGCAAAGAAATTGTTCTTATCAAAAAAATTATGCAATTTCTTTTTAATTTTAAACTAACCGAGTTAAAGTTGACTAAGACCTAGTTACTTATATTCTTAATATTATAAAGCTCATAAAAAACATTTTAGCACCTTAATTTATATTTTTCATAACACCTTAACTCATAAAAAAATAAATAGTTTAAAAAATGAAATTACCTCAACATGATTTTCATCGTATTTTTAAAATGTTACTAAAATATTTTTCATATGTATAATTATAGTTTATAATAGAATTTTCCATTTTCTTTTAAATATACATTTATTTAATTAATTTTTTTTTATTTTTATTTTTTTTTATTATTTATAATGTCCAATTTCACAAACATTTAAAGTCTTTTTCATTGTTTTGATTTATTAAACAATTTTTGACGTAATTTTTTCTGTTATTTTTTTTTTAAATGTCAAACGTTAAAATGTCATTACAGTTCATCACAAAAATTAAGTTAATTTTCTTGTAAAGTGTTTTTTTTTTTATATTTTTATTTTGTAATAAATTTACTTAAAAAATATCCACTATTATTTTTTATTAGAGTTTACACGCATTAGCTTATATTTCTATTTTTTGTATAGTTTAATTAAAATTAATTTTATTTTTATACTTTGTGTGATGAAAAATGGATGACCATTGCTGAGGTGCGCCAATTATATATATAACTTTTAATAACTCTTTAATTTTACTTTTACGAATGAAATGAAGTTTTTTTTTTAATTTTTCATTTACAAAATAATAAAAGAAAATTAAAAAAAAAAAAAAAATTGAAAAAACAAATTGCAAAAAAAAAAGAAGCAACAAAATAAAAAAATTAAATTTAATTTTTCTTATAAACTTTCAAATACCGCACGTCTTTTTTTTTTTAAGACAGAATTTGTCGAACATTAATATCGTTTTCATTCAATTGTATCTTTTATTCGTAAAAGATTTATTTCGAACATGGATTGAAAAGTATTATTGTGTGTATAAACAAATTACGATATAGTATATATATATATATATATATATATATATATATATTCAATTAGATTTGGATTAAAAAATAAAAAATAGATATTAATTAGGTCAGTTAATTATGGTATATACATATATATATATATATATATATATATATGTATTTAGATTTAAAATTCAATTACGAAAATTTTGCAATGTTTTTAATTCTCACGATCACCATTTATATGAACTGTTAAAAAAAAATTCGAACTATGCAGATTGGTATACTTGGTATATATTGATAGTTTTGGAATTTGATAGGATTGTAAATTGCCAATATGTGGCTATGAAATAAGCTTAAAATTTTGTGCATATTATTCAGATGTAAATTATTAGTTACTAGAATTAAAGCTAAACGAAAGCGTTATCTCTTATGTACTAATAGTACAAATATTTAAGAAGAGTTTCATCTTTCCAACACTACTAGACTCATCAGTAGGCATTGCATTGTCTATTTTGGCTAGATAACTCTTGTAATTTTTTATTTGCTTCAATACTTTAAATGAAATTTTCAGAATTTCATCTGTGAGTTATAAGAATTAATGGAATATTTTTTAAATCTATGTGGGTGTTAATAATGCATGCGTTCTATTTATTTATTTATTTATTTATTTTTTACAGTCGCCTTTTTTTGATCTGTTTCAAAACTTATATTTCATTTTCAGAACTTAATCTGTGAGTTATAAGAACTAATCGAAATATTTTTTATATCTCGTGGGTGTTGGTAATGAATACTTTTTATTTATTTATTTATGTACAGTCCTCTAACACATACAATGTGATAAATGAGTGATTATCTGCCTTTACTTTTGAAGTGTGGTAGTTTTTAATTTATTTAATGTTATGTTTTTAAATATCAAAGTTAAACATATTATCAAATAATTATTTTATTAAAATAAATTAATAATTAATTCTCAAAAAATAACATGCGTTTTTCAATACATTTTTAATCAAAATCATTTTTGTTCTAACAATTTTGTCCGAGACTGTTTGCATTATTATACAAAAAATTTTTAATTGAAAATTATTAATCACTCACTTTTAAATTATTTCTTTAATTTATTCTAATGTTTTGTTTTGGATTTAGTTATGCTTTTATTTAATTTATTTAATTTTTTAAATATTTTTTTTAATAACTAGGTGAAAACTGAAAATCTAATAACCGAAAAAGTCTGATATTATATTATTTATACTTCTTTAATTTTTAATGTGTTTTCATATACTACATTTTTTTTTAAATATATAATATATGTTTAAAGAAAATTTAATTATTTGTTAATTTTTAAAGTGAAAGTTATTAATGGTAAAAAAAAAACAAAACACATGATAAATAGTAATTAAAAATAAATCTGAGTAGCGTAACATGGATTTGTAATGAACACGCGTGAACGCATCTTTTTTTTCAAATTAAAAAGCAAAATAATTTGATTCTTAAAAAAATCTAATAAATTTTAAGTATATACGTTTGTATGTTTTATTTAAAAAAACAAAACAGTTATTTTTCTAATTAAAAAATGTTTATATTTGTATTTAATTTTAAATGAAAATTTTGTTTAAAACGATCATTACAGTACGCTGCCTAAATGATAACTAAATTGAAAAATTGAGGGAGATTTAATACAACATTTATATTTAATAAAAAGGTAAATATGTACGTATATATTTATTTATATTTGTATATGTATGTATTCTTTTTGTGCAATGGTAAAATTTTGGTATGGTATTTTTCTATTGTAAGAAGAAGACTTCCTCCCCTGTTTTGGTAAAAAAAAAAATAATTTTCGGATTTTAATAAGAAGAAAAATTTACAAAAAAATTGTGAAGTTAAATTTTGTTACATAATTTTGTGCCAAAAGAGCGCCAATTTTTTTTTTTTTTTTGTTATGATTGTTTTGCATAAATGAATGTTTTTGTTTTTTTTTTTGATTTTTGTACTGTGCTGTGGTTGTAAAAAATTGTGCAATTTAATGGGAACAAAAAAAATTCAAACAAAACAAAGAATTTGACACAATTAAAAAAAAAAAGAATTGCTTGTATAAAAGAAAAATTAAAATTTAAAAAAAAAAATTAAAACGCGCTTAAATTAGATTGAATAGGAAATAAATTTTTTGAAAAATGAAATGGGTTTTATTTTAATCGAAGAATAAAATAGTGTATATATTGAAAATATATATATATATATATAGGTTGTGAATTGAATTTAAAACTTTTATTTAGAGCAATAAAATTTTTTTAAGTTGTCTTCTGTTGATATATATAGATGGAGTCTCAAAAAAAGTTTGAAAAAAATGTGCTTAAATATAGTTTAACCCGGACGGACATTTTGTACGTTAACAAGACTTACACATTTTAAAATAAACGAAATAAATTTTAAGTGCTAGTAGGTATTGCAAAAAAATTAGTTTCACATACAAGAATTTTTTTTAAATAGACCTGTTACGGAGATAAAGCACCCAAAAAGGTTGGAAAAGTCTTTTATATTTAAATTACTATATATATAATAAGAGTTCTATAAGGAATATTTTCAATCTGGGAACACCAAATATAGCTGTCTTATAAGTTTTCCAAAAAAAATATGTATTAGATAAATCTATATGATTGTCATACGTTATTTTAATTTGCCGTTATAGAAAACTCAATTTTTGGAAAATTTATTAACTCCGTTTTGATAACAAAAGACTTAAGTTAGAAACTTTAAATTTTTCAGAGTAAAAAAGTTAGTTGGAGTCTTTCAAGTAAATGTTTTGGTATAGCCGTCCGTTAAGGATCTGTAAGGGGTCAAAAACTAAAAATTTTAAAATTTTTTAACACCTGTAACTTGAAAAATTTTGTAACTGTTCAAATTTTTTTTTTAGTATTATACAAAAAAATAGAATTTCAAAATTATTAAAATTGAAGAAAATGTTTATTGATTATTTCAATTTTAATTTACAATAAATGCTAAACGAAAGTCTTAAAAAAATCAATTTAAACTATTTTTAAATATAGATACTCTTTACTCAAAACTTAATATGAAACATTGTTTAATTTTGAAAATATGGTTTTTTTAAAAAACCTTAGTTTGTTTCAATATTTGTTTTTTTTTTTTAAATCTTAATGTCAGCTGCAAAAAAAGTTAAGGAAATTTTTTAAACTAACATTTGTATTTTATATAGCGTGATTGTCAGTTTTAATTTATTACATAATATTTATATTAATAATAAGGTGTCGTCGGATATAAATTTAACATATTGCATTTTTATTACTTATTTATACATATTTTCTTTTATCGTTTTTTGTTAGTTTGTTAGTTGACAATCTATTAAAATTAATGAATTGAATTAATTATATAGTATTTGGTTTTTAAAATTGATGATTTCAGTCCAAAAAATTTTAATGAATTTGAATTGAAGTTTTATAATTTCAAGTCTCCTTGCATCTTTAAGGAAGTATTAATTAAATTAGTTTGAAACGTATATCTAGGATTACTTAAATTCTTATTAAGTTTAGTTTAGGGACCTAATACACTAATATTGCACTAACAATTAATCACTAATCAAATAATTATTTTTTTATTACACCAAAGTTATTTTTGACAACAAACCAACGAAATCTGATTAGTTAAAACAATCAGAAAAAATGATTATTTGATTAGTTGATTCAATAAGGCCCCGGCAAATAAATATTTATTTAAAACAAATAACTAACAAAGGATAGTCTAACAGGTTAAAATCTGACAAATATGGCCCGTTGAACCTTTGTCTTTTCAATCGTTCGTTTTCAAAGTTCAGATCAGATCAATTTGTATTAAAGAAAATTTTTGAAACTTAAGGGCTTTATTTATTTCGAATAAAATAAATTTTTAGTTAGGAATACAATTAAAATATTTTATTTTTCAAATTTCTTACAAAACACTTACAAAGTGTATATAGCTGCCTGTTCGTCTGGCTGTCTGCCTGTCTGTCTGCAAACTAATACACGTTTTGAAATTAAGCAATATAATTTTAACTAGCGGGTAAGTATTGCAAAAAATTTACTTCCGTAAAACAACTTTTTTCTGTAGCCCTATTAGTTATGAGGTAACAGCACTCCAAAATTTAAAAAAAGTCTATCATACTTAAAATATTACAATAAGAATTAATTAAGGAATAAAATTAACTTTAATTTAGACTTTAAACGATAGTAACTTTCATTAGCTTTATTAATATATGTAAAGTAGGTACCATACTGTATTTTAATTTACTTTTACCAATTTTAGTGAAACACAATTTTTGAAAAATATTTCACCCCTTAGATCTTCTTAAAGGTTTCAGTTAGAAACTTGAAAATTTTTAAAGAAGTTAGATATTCGGGAATTAGTTTCACATTTTGGAGCTGTAAGGGAAAGAAAGATAAGTTCTAAGAAGTAAATGTGTAGATATATGTTTAGCTCTAGGCCACACTAGTAGAAATTCCAATTTGAAAAAAACTTTTAAATAAAACCTTAAGACTAGAACAAAAGTTGAAAACACTACGTGTTGTTATAAAATATAATTTAATTTAAATGTAACTCAAATTTGTTTTAAAATAATTTATTAAAAATTCCAAACTTTAAAAAAAAATAAAATATTCATGGAATTTTTCAAAATTAGACAAGTTATTTTGAATTAATTCAAAAATATAAACAGGTATTACAGCGAAAGAATAAATTAAAATAAATATTTAGATTGTTCATAATTTCATGTGTCATATTAAAAATTTCAGAATTTTATTTTTCAAAAAAATGTAAAAATTTACATTTACTTTTAAAAAAGTACCTACACACATAATATCTTGCTCCAATAACTTCCATATTTTAAAAATATTTAATTTTTATCCATTATTCAACTTAAATTTAATTTTTGAATTAAATTTTTGTTTTTTTAATTCATAAATGTAAATTAACATTAACACCGGATGCCTCACTTTTCTTCAAAAAATCTTACTGTTATATTACAATTATTTTTCTCAGTCAGGTGTAGCGCGCGCGTTGAAAGGAAAAGCAAAAGTTAATTTTAAATTTAAAAAAATAATTTACATTTTGATTTAGGCAAAAATGTGTTTTTTGATTTTGATGAATTCTAATTGCAAAGTTTTGTAGCAAATAAAATTGTTGTATGCAATCAAATTATTAATAAAAATAAATTAAAAAAACCCAAACATTTGAATTAAAGTACCATGAAAAGCTGTGTGAATGTACCCTTAAGTTATTTAAATTTTTAAAACAAAATTGGTTTTTTTTTTTAATTTAAAATTGCAGAGCAGAATGCCCATAGATCATGCAAATTTGTTTTACAAAAACTAGTGGGCTTTTTTCTCCATTAATAAAACTTAAGCCTCTGGGTGATTAAGGAAATTAACTATCCTTAATGCTTCGGATTACAATTTTATTGCGTGATTTAATTACTTTCGTATGATTTTCGCATTAAATATTTTTTAAATAAGTTTCCCTAAAATTAAAGTTAATTAAGTTCAATGGATAATAGGGAAAAGTTTTTTTAAATAGTAATTTGTTTTAAGCCCCGGCCTGTTACAAATCAAAAAGCTATAAATTTATAATTCAAAAAATACAAAATATACAATATATACATATATGTAAAAAATTTTCAAAACTTACTCATGTCTAAAATGTTGCATTGCAAATTGTAATAATGAATATTTTGCTATTGATTGTGATGAATTTGGTGGTGGTGCATCTTCATCATCAGCAGCATGTCCCATTAATGATGATTCTAAATGATTTTCTCTTGACATTTTACGTATATGATGCATATGTTGTTGTTGTTGTTGCTGTTGTTGTTGTTTTATTAAATGTCTTTCAATTTGTTCTAAATGATGTGAATTCTCATGATGTAAGAATTGACCACTTGAATTGTTATTAATAATTTGGCTATGATGACGATGACCATTTTGTTGACCATGATTATGATTGTGTTGTTGTTGTTGCTGTTGTTGTTGCTGTTGAATTAATTGTTGTTGATGCTGTAAATCAATTTCATGACCACTGACCATACGATGATGACTAGTACGATGATGTTTTTCTGTAACACTTGTTACAGAATCCCTATGATGTGATTCACGTGATTCAAGTCGATCAAGTGGTACATTTAGAGTTTGGGCAGCAGCTCTAGCACCTGATGATAATGTTGAATGTTTTGATTGTGCCTAAAAAAATATTTAAAGAGTACAAATTAAAATTTTTAAATTAATAAACAAAGTATTTGTAAATTTAAAGAAATTTTAATATTGTTTTAACATAATCAAGTGTATATAGTATAGCAAAACATAAAATCTAAACATATTTTCTACATACGACAAAATACATGCGTTCAGTCTTTTGATATTTTTCTAGTTGAGTTATCTTAAATTATGTAGAAAATTCAAGGGTTTTTCTTATTTTTTTTTTTTAAATTATAAATCAAAATGTAATTTTATGCTCATTTTAATATTTTGGTCTTTTATTACAAATGCATATTGTAAACTCTTAAATCAATGATACAAAACATAAATTTGAAATTTTTATATGAATTTAATTGATTTTAATGTTGTAATTAATATTTATTTAAAATGAAAATAAATTTCAAGTTTTAACTATGTTTTATGTTGTAACATAAATCATTTAATAAAAAAGTTATAACTTTCAAAGCAGAATGTATAATATAAATTAAAGTTTAATTTAAATATGCACATAATATATGCAATGTAATGTAATTTATAAATAGAAATTGATACAACTTTCTATAGTTTCTATATGATATTAATTTTTTTTTTGTGATGCAGTCAACTACGCGTGTCTAATATAAGAAAAGCTAAAAAAAAAAGTATGTTAATAAAATAATTTGAATTTAAAATTGAAATCAAATTGTAATCAAATCAACGGATAAGTAAACAAAGAAAATGATTTGTTTTTTCGTTTTTTATTTGAATTAATTACTTTCATTTAAACAATTACATAGTTTTTTTATTTTAATTATGTCCATTTCAATTTTTTAAGGTTAAGGTTTTTGGATTTGTCTGATGAATTTAATTATACGATAATATGATTTTTATATATATAATTAAGCACCTTAATGTTTTACTTGAGTATTAATTTGTGTTAATACGTTTCACTATGTTCGCTGGACGTATACAGAGTTAAGAGTATAATTAAAATAAAAAAGTAAAATGACAATTGATTTTTCATAATAGAATTCTAAAAATTATGAATTTATTTTTTGTGCCAAACCAGTTCACATCAACAAAATGATGACTTTAATCAATTAAAGAATGATTTATATAAAAAGATTTTAGACTTTTATTTTTTTTTAAATGAAATTATGATTTGCACAAAATAGCTAATGTGACATGACATGATGAAATTATCCAGATGTATTTCTTAACACGTAAAAGATTGACACTTCTTACAAAGGATTACAGATTATAAGATCAAAATAACACCCTAATGATAATGCAATATTGCTTCAAAAACAAACATTTGTATCATATAGAAACTAGAAAGTTGTATCAATTTCTATTTATAAATTAAATTACATAGCATATATTATGCAATATTTACAATCATGGGTTACTTGGGCAACTACAATTGTTTTAATACCATTAATTTATTTTATTTATATACTTTATTTATTGATACACCAGATACTTAACCACTAAGCCATCAAAGACCCCATTTGGGAAGTGTAGTTTTGAGAAAATCCATAGACGAAAAAAATTGCATATATTCAGGCGTTAAAATATTTTTATATTTATTTATATTTATTATTGTGAATCATACAATACTTGTAGTATAGTAAATACAACTCCATCCATTATTAAACTACAAGGAATATTTAATTCTGTTTATTTTATATACATATATAATTATATATTGATCACAATTTATTAGAGATTGGCAAAGACTATGTAGTATTTTATTTTTATTTTTTTAATTTAAATAACAACATTCTTGTGAATCTCAGTTAAGTTTTATACTTAATTACTTTAGATAATTAATAAATATAATAATTTATTCTTGATTAATTAAAAAGTTATAATCTAACATCATCATTAGTTATTATTAATCATTGTAATTGAGGGCTAATATTTAAATTAGCTTTTTCTATTCAATTTTAACAAATAATATTTTATATCATATTCTAAATGATGACATTAAGTTGATTTTAATAGAGGAGGTTGACAGCCCTATTACAGAAATCGTCACGACGAAATCATAAATAATTGACATTTAAAACTGCAATTGACGTATTTCAATTGGAATTTTACACACTGAGTAGACCAACCAAATTTTGCACAAAATTTGGCCATAAAACTAAACTTTTTTTGCCAACACTTCAGACACTGTGCTTCATTAGGTATAGAGTAATGTTCTGACGGACAGACTCTGACGACACTTTGATTATATATCATATATTCTAATGGCAAATTTAGTATACTCTTTTGACATATAGTCATACAGGTATAAAGAGTTGTTCTGAAATAGGGGTGCCAATGCACATATTTGGACAACTACATAGTTGAATTTAATCAAAAGTTTTTATCTAATTGGATTTTTATAAAATTTTAAATGGAATCTAAAATAAAGACTTTCATCTTATAACTTATAATTTAAAATATTTTATATTTCTTTAAAACTAGAATATTAAATTAACACTGATAATAAATATATTTGTATCTATATAATTTTATGCTAAAAATTTCTGAATATTATTAAATTTGTTAATAAGAATTACATTAAAAAGACCCTCGCCTACATAACAAGTTTTTATACAATTAGTTTCTCCAATAATACAATATCGTATAAATATTTAAAATTGTAAGAAATTTAATGTGTACATCATCACCCTGTATATATATTTAATTTGTAAAAAAGTGATAAAAAAAAATATTTCGAAATGTGCATTTAAAATATTAAGGCGGAAATGTAAAGGTTATAATTAATTTACATGGTTTTTTTAACGATTTAACATCAATTGTAAAAATCACTGTAAAGTAATTAACAATTTTAAGTTTTTTTTTCACGAACATTAGAAAATGAAATTAAATACAATTAATTATTAAATGAAAATTAATATAAAATTAATAACCATTAAAATTACATAAAAAAAAAACTCTTAGTTTTATAATTATATTATTAATAATATAAGTAAAATAAAAATTTAATAAATAAATCTAAATTAAATCATATTTCATACTGTAAAATCATTATGATCATCACTTTTATAATATTAATATTTATTTTATATTAAATTTAATCTATATAATTTTAGTATTAATATAAAAATTTTTATTAAAAATTGATAATTTAATTGCATATAATATTAATAAAATAAAATCGAGTTTCAAAAATGTTAAAAGTGAAAAAATTTTATTTTTAAAATCATTTCATTTTTTATTTATTTTTGCTATAACTTATCGTTATACATATATATTTATATATATGTATATATAATATATTAATTAAATGTCAACATTGTTAATAATCATTTCACTTTTAAAATTTTCTTCTAGAAAACAATTATCCACGATTTATATTGTTTCATGCTTGATAACAAAATATCTTATAAATAAAACTCACTTATACAGGGTGGGGCAACTTGAACTGACTGATTTGAAATGTCTAAGTAAAATAAGATATTACTTATAGTTTACAAATAGTATTAATATTTAGTGATCAGTGGTGCTGATCAGCAAAACAGAATGTGAATATAAATAAATAAATAACTGACTATAAATAATTTAACGCCTTAATATATGCAATTTTTTTTTATTGGTTATGGAGTAATTTAAAATTATACTTCTTCTTATTTCTTTTATTTTTAAAGTTTATTTTCAACTAATAATTTTTAGAATTTAAAAATTTAATGACTATGATCTGTGCAACAATATTTAAAAATTGTTGAATTTCATTTCGCGATAGAAAATTCAAATTTTTTGAACCATTTCATTACGATAGATGAAGCACAAAAAAGATAAGTCAATAATAAGAACTCAAGAATTTGGAAATCCCAAAGCTGTGCATAAGTAACAAAAACTCCTTCTCAGGTGCACTGTTTGATGTGAAATTATGCTGTTAGAGTTATTCGGTCCATATTTTTTTTTTGAAAATGAAATTGAGCATTCAGAAGCCGTCTCTGGAGCGGTATACCGGAGAAAATTAAAAATTTTTTAAGCAAAAAATTATTTAACAATATTAAATTATTTTTTAAAATTTATTTGGTAATCGAAGTTCTGAAGATTTTACGCCGCCTGATTTTTTAGCGAGGATTCTTCAAGTATGTTAACAAACCACAACATATTCATGAACAAGAGGAACACAAATTTGCAACTAGAGGAACACAAATTTTGTACACAAAGTTGCAAAATTGAAGCCAAAAATGTTGCGCAACGCAAGATGCAAAATATCTTTAAAAAGGTCATTAACTGTCAAAAGGAAAATGGCAGCCATTTAAAGGTTGTCATTTTCAACAAAAATTTTAGTAATTTATAAATTGATTAAAAAAAAATTATAAGCATTTAAAATCATTCAGTCCAAGTTGTCCCACTCTGTATATACTAAATAATAGACAATTTTATATATAGTAAATAGAATATAAAATATTAATCACGAAAGCGATCAATTTAGTGTTAATTATTCTTCAATTAGGTTGGTTTGTTATTTATTTTGCTAACAACAGCATTAGAGACCATATTGTTGTATCTTAAATTGTGCAACCATTTCGAAAATTAATCGCAAGTTAAAAAATATTTTGTTTATTGCAAATACATAAAAAAAAAATTGCAACTTGCAATATTGTTAACCAATCATATCCAAAATGCACTTGCATTTGGTATCTTATTTTTAAAGATTTTCAATTTTCTGATATTTTCCAGTGAAAGTATATAATATCGATATGAT
Organism: Dolichopus griseipennis; assembly: GCA_963082915.1. Classification (NCBI taxonomy): domain Eukaryota; kingdom Metazoa; phylum Arthropoda; class Insecta; order Diptera; family Dolichopodidae; genus Dolichopus; species Dolichopus griseipennis. Next base: position 20,577,768 of record OY720445.1, on the reverse strand, counting down.
TTGTTATTTTTTTTATTATTTGTATTGTCTATTTTGATGGTTTTATTTGCACCCGATCTAGTATTTTATAAAATATAACGGATAAAAAAAAAAAACGCTTTATATTATAAATACAAAAAAAAAAACTTGAACGTTAAGTTTACTTTTTAACTTGTTTATTAAAATACCTAAAGCGAAAAGTATGAATTTTTTTTTTAAATAAAACAAAACGATTATCAATTTCACTTTCCTTTCAATTAAAAAAAAAAAAAACATATTAAATTAAATATTTATTTTATTTTATATTAATTGAATGTCATGATTTTCCAATTGTTAATATTGTGCGCAATTTTTTCATATGAGAAAATGACAAGGAAGACGGCAATCCTTTACAAAATAAAAATTGCATACTTTGTCAAAGTACCAGAGTTTTGGAAATATTCGGAAGGAATTTTTAATTTAATTTTGAAAATTGTTATTTTGTTGTTGTGAAAATTTTATAAAAATTATTTAATAGCTTTCCATTAATTTAATTGTGCATATAATAAATATTTATACAAATAGGTACATTGTTTTCCTAGATAAAAACCTTACAAGTTTAGGCTTTAAAGTGGTTGGTATATGATCAATTTCCGGTCAATGCTATGGAATTTCAATTCAATTGACTGTTAAAGATTTACAAAATCGTACGTGATGTTGTTGCAAATTAATTTTCATGGAAATATTATCGTTATAGCTATCGAAATAACTTAACATAATTAATAATCAAAAATTGTATAACGGACACTTTATGTCAATAAGCGTTAACGTATCCTGTGATAGATTGAAATATATCCGGAAAAAGTTAAAATTTACATAGTTTATGTAGTAAAGACATGAACCAAATTTTACAAAATTGTAAATTTAATTATTAAATTGTTTTTAAGAATTAAATATACTTCGAATTTTTGAAATTTTCATTTAAGTATTTAAGAAATAATATATATATATACATATATATATTTTATCATATGCAAAATTGGTATAATAATTGGTATGTTACTAAACTGTTGATCAATATTGGCATTTTAATGTAAAATATAATTTTATTTTATTTAATGTATAATTAGTACCAGGACAATAGTATATATTGCCTGATATTTTTTTAGTCCTTTGCCCATTTGGGTTTCTTAAATTAAATACTTTCTATTTATTTATAATTACTATATTAATTATTTTGTTTATATTATATATTTGTATATTTAAATTATATTTGGTCACCATGGGGATTTGTAAAGAAAAATTATTTTTTCAATAAATACGAAAATCGAACCCGCACCCCCTCGGTTTGGAAGCCAAATGCTATTACTGAGGCTTAATAGTTTGAGATATTTAAAAATTGTGAACTTGAGACTAACTACCTAACTTGTACAATTTGCATGCTAATTAAAGTGGCAAGAGATTCCAAAGAATTTTAATTAATTATTTGTTTTTAATATGTTATTCATAGGGATATTTAAAGTTATTGATTATAAATTATTTAATAGTTTTTTTGAGTTTGACAAAGGATACCTTCTTCATATTCTGTATCTTCTACGTCCCTTACATTAGTTCCAATTTTTCATCCAAACAACAGTCTCCCGCCAATATCTGTTCTACATTCAAATTTCTAAACTTTACATTATTAACTGGAAAAATACACATATTTTGAAACCCTCATCCGTGTTGTCAAATAAGATGTTTATTTACTTTCTAACTTAACAGTTGCTTTTGTAAAACGTGTTATTTTGATTCATGTAAAACTTTTAAACTTAACTTTGAACCAAATCAAAATTTTTGAAAAAGTTTCATCTTTCAAGTCATAATTTTGAATAAGTTTTTTTTTCGAACTTGAGAATGGCTCGGCAGAATATTTTCCAATGCTGTACAAGATCTTGTTTTACAACTCCTTACAAAATTTACATAATTGGTTTCCGAGATAGTTTTATTTGTTTAAAAATTCTCATTTTTCAGAAAATATTCCTAAAAATTAAATCTTTCTACTAAATTAAATTTCAAAAAAATATTTAGCAATTTGATTAAATACTTTTCATCTTTTATTCTAAAGAAAGCAACTAAATTTAAGAATTGATCTCATTCTATCCATCTATAATTTAAAAATCAGACATTTATAATTTAAATTCAACATCTATAATTTAAAAAAGTATAAAAATAAGAAAATGTTTAATGAGGTAATTAGATTTAATTAAAAAAAACTAATTTCACAGTTGAATTCAGAATAAATGCATATAATTATAATGCCAGAATCCAATTTGTACATTACATTCGAAATTTATTTTAATTAATGAATGCGAACATTCTAAAATACAAAAATACAAAATAAAATTGAAAAAAAAATGATTATATAGTAATTTACAATTAATGCAACCATATTCTAAAAATTTAATTCTTGATTTTTGTTTTTAAGAAAAGTTGCATGATTGCAGTCTTTTTTGCAGATCGTTTCAAAAATATCTTGCAAAAACTTAAAGTATACTCTTAATAGTCAAATTATTGTGAGTATATATTATAAAAAATTAATTTTTCAAAATGATATCAAGCTGTTTCCTTCCAGCATAAAACGGGAGTACCAGTTATTTCTTCAAGATACATCAAAAAACGAAAGAAGTTCAAATTAATTTCCCACAGTAAATGAGGAAATCGGAAATTTTATGATATTATTTTTTATTTTCCATATATTTGTGTTAATGAATATTCAATCCAATTTTTTTATTAAAAAATTAATTTCTAAATTTTCGGATGCAGATGCAGATACAGTTAATTGTTCTACAATTTTAAATTTTTTTTCAAAAATCAATAAAATCCAGTTTCATAGATTCTTTAAAAATATGTGATTCTTTAAAAATTTTAACAAGTCTTTATTAACACATTAATATACCACAATTTTATAATCGAACTGGTTTTATTTTAGAAGTTCATAAACTTTTTTTTATTTTTGTTTAAATAAAATCACCATAGAGAATCTTTTTCAAAAAATTTTCACTAATAAATGCACACATAAAATGAATTCATATCCCCAAAAAAAAACTAGGCCACGACAAAGAGAATAAACAAAAATTGTTTTAAATTCAAGTGGTCATCAATTAAATTGAATATTTTAATTTTCAAAACTAAGTACCTTATGATTTTCTATTTAATTTTCACATTTATGCATTAGAAGATTTCAAATAACAAATATATATATATAGTTAACTTGTATACTATTATTGTTTAATGTATGTATGTATCTTTATGGTATAATATACTTAAAATCACCAAATATTTACTTTTCCATAAAACTAAGTCTTCTTTTAACAGTTTATGTAGCATATAATTTAACTTTTACTCATGATGTGGTTTTTTGTTTTTATTTTTTAATTTTGACTATAGGTTATAGTGTTCACTCAATTACAACGATCACAGAATCATATACCAAACAACCTAACAAGCCTTTATATTTAGTCGACCTTTTAATAAAAAAATAAAAAAAACAAAAAAACAAAACAAAAACTGTGATTAGGCCAATTTAACTTAAGCGAGATAATTACCGTGTATATAGTAGTGTAGTGAGTGATGCCGCCAACAATGTTGAAAGAGTCTTTTGTTTAAAATGTTTCAAAAATTTTAACGCATTCAATTTTTAAAGTGCAAGGTCAAGTTTACATACTTGTATGTAGAAAAAAAGAAATCATATATTAATTTATTTAAATTTTTTTTATATTTTGTTAGTTTAATTTTAAATATTTAAAATCATAATTAGGTTGAAACGAACTTGAGTTCTGTGTGTTTTATCAAAATCAAATCTTTAATGATGAAAGGCGAACAGAGATATTTTTATGTATAATGATATTAAACAGTGGATTTCTAACATTGTGTGAAAATTTAAATGTATAAACTTATGTTAAGAGGAAAATTTATGTTAAGAAGTGAAAATGTTACAAGAAAAACTTTTACTATACTTATATTTTTTGAAGATTAATTAATATATAGAATATAAATCAGATAAGTTTATATATATCATTGAGATAAAGTTTAAGTATGTAATTTAATTAAGAGCATTCTTGTATAAATATATGAATTTATATAAACATACTTCTATATATTTAATATAAAAACTAACATAATTATTATCATCATAATAAAATATTAACCTACATTCATTATGATTTAAATGCATTTTAATTAAAATAAATTTAAAATAAAAATTAAAATTTATCTGTAGCAAAGTTAAAGTATGTATAGTAAAAGATTTATTTAATTTATATTATATTTTACTTTAGTTTAGATATTTTTTTTTTTTTCAAAATTAAAAAAATTATTTAAATTATAATCATGATATTTAATTCAATAAAATTTACTTAATGGATTTAAGGTTAATGAGATTGTATGTTAATAATAATCATAAGTAACAGAATTTAAAGTTTTATTAGAGTATGATGAACATTATTATTTATAAGTTTAAAATAGTTTTTAATAAAAAGAAAAGTATAAAAGATTATTTTAAAGAAAGTATAAAAGAATTTATTTAAGGTGAGAAAATTATATTTCTGATTAAGAAATTTTTTAATTTAATAGGCCAAACTATTCAATGAATCGAATATTTAAAATATGGCTTAAATACTGTTATATCAATTAAAATCTTTGAACTTTTTATTTGTGGCCTAACACATTTAGAAGTGCAAATAACTAATGTTATTATTCATTAGTCATTAGTCATTAGTCATACTCATTACTATTTGCCGGTCTTTAAATTACTATTGAAAAATAAAGATATTTTACTTGATTTTGAAGTTATTGAAGAGTCAATCCAACCCTATGAAATTTAAAATAATTATTTATCCTAATTATTGATTGAAGTTGAAATTCTAAAAACTGTGTAGCAGCTACTTACTCAATAGACTCTATTGAATAGAGCCTAGTTTTTAAATGATAGAATATGTTAGCTTAAAAGAATTTTTTTTATTCTTTTTCCACTCCTTTAAAAGTATATTACATTTACCAAATCTATTTAGACTAAGCTTCAGTTTCTTTAATCGTTATATTCACTTTCATTACTCGGATTTTTTGTGCGCCATCTATTACCATACACAAGTGTAGTAAGTGTATATAATATTTTTATTAAATCTTATTTTATATTACGTTATAAACTTTTACGGTATAATAATACAATTATAATACGATATTTTTTTATTAGATATGATCTGACCGGGGCTTGAACCGGAGAGCTTCCACATGAAAGACGACCGCTACGTCACTGGCCGGATAGCTTAGAAGCCTGTTATATAGATTATAAAAAGTTAATATTCATTTAATTAAATGTCACGCATTATTATTATTATTATTATAGAATTGATTTTATCGAATTCGAGATTGAGCTATACATCTGTGAGTTATAATTTGGAAATTAAATTATTTGTTTATTTTATAGGTTTTGCATCTAATAACGAGCTACCATTCATGGCTTAATTCAAAAAACAGATTTTTTTTAATTTTTTACTGGGTTTTGAATCCTGGCCTCGCAAATGTGAGGCTAGTACTCTAATTAATGTTTCTAATCCACCTTAGCACTTTAACCCACCCTAGTTAAAAAAAGCAATAAAAAATCGATTTCAAAAGAAAATTTCATTTGACATATTTATGTGTATCGATTTTTTATAATTTTGATTAATATCGTTTTGAACGATTGTAATAACAATTTGAAACATTTCGATTAATCCTAACGATTAAAGTTTTTTTTTAATTTACCAAAATATAATATACTTTCATTTAATATAAACTAAAATTCAACTTATTTGAACAGGTTATTTTTAAAACACGTTATATTTTATAATATTAAATATTATTTTAATATACATTCACTTAAAATGAACATTAAAAGCTACATTTTTAAACATTACCTTTAATTATTATTATGTATTGTATTTATATACATATACATATTGGAATTTTCTTTTGTGCAATTTTAAAATTGTAATTGTAAAAACTTGTATTACATATATGCTACATAAATATTTATATCAGCAGGATATTTGTTAAATTATAATATAAAAATGGAACTAGTCTATTATTAAAACTATTATAAATATATAAAAAAATAAAATAATTTTCATTTCCATTACATTACATTAAAAAGATTTTCACTATAAGGCTTTTGATTTTTCTTATATCTTTGGAATAAAGTTGTGCAGAATTACATACAACTTCTTATATATATTTACCATAAAGAAAATTTACGTTTTTCTGATGATATTAAAACAAGTTTTAATGCATACCTACTCGCATATAATCTTAATTGAAACAATCAAGTAGCTTAAAGTGAGGATATATATGTACATACTACACAGGTCTACTCATTATATACTGTTCATGCATTTGAATATGTCGTAGATATATGCTGTTATGTTTCAGCAAATAGTTTTAAAAGTATTGTATTTTCAAAAATTGTACAGTAGTTTATAAGTAAATAGAATTTATTTTAACCAAAATATAGGAGAGCACAAATTATGAGTTCATAGATGAAAGATAGGCGGAGCAACAGCCGGAAGAGCATGAACAGACTATGGGCGAGAAGGCTAAACTATCATTCACCTCATGTGCAACTTTATAACCAGTTAAAACAAATTAAGGAGGAGAACACTAAGGAGGGTTCAGAGCAGTACAGGTTTTGGCCAGGGAAAACAAAATTCTATTTTTTAAAGACTTTCAATTACTCGAAAAGGCCGGTGTGGTAGAGGAGCGAATAATGGAAACAAAATCTAACTGTTGAAGTAGGAAGAGCATGAACAGACTATGGGTAAGAAGGCTAAACTATTCTTCACTTCTTATGCTAATGTGAATCATTATAATTAGTTAAGACAAACTAAGGTGGGGAATACTGAGTAGGATTCAGAGCAGTACAACGTTTTGGCCAGGGAATCCTTAATTCATTTTTTTCAAGAGTTTCAATGGTCAGTGTATAAGAAGGGTGTATAACGGATACAAGATCTAAATATTGATGTAGTACAACCTTCCATTTAAACTTTTATTTCGTGATAGAATTGCAATATCTAAAGAAAATTACATAACTATTATAGTATACTATTTGCCTAAAATAACTAATATGACCACCACATGATATACACATTTAACACATCACAAATCTTTTATGTATATAATATGTTTTAAACCGGCTTTCACTACGATTAGAAAATTGGAAATGAGGGAAAAATTTGACGGTTTATTAAAAGAAAAAAAAAAAAAAAAGCTTTCATGAAAAAATTCAAAAATTTTTTATTGATTTGTTACAAAAAAAGCAATAAAAATTTTTTAAAAATTGCACTTGCAGTAAAAAATTTGGTGCAATTTTTAAAATGGTATAAGAAGTGGTTTTTCATATAAAAAAAACACAAAAAAAAGTAAACCATGTAAAAAAACATTTGTAAATTTTTGGACTTGGAATTTTTTTTTCAAAAAAAATATTTATAAAAGATCTCCAAATTGGGAACAAGTTTTCAAAATCATACACATTACTATATTACATATGATAGAGTATAACTTTAAATATGGTAACAATGTCTTGTAAGACTCTGACAGTACAACTTCAAAATTATTAAAATTGAATAATTTGTTTTTCAAATTTAAATTCAAATTCAACACCCAACAAATCTAAAAAAGTTACCTCTGATATTGTTAAAGTTTCAAAACGAGCTAATATTTCTTTAACAGATACTTTAGGTTCAGTTGGCTCTTCAATAATAGTTTCCATTCGATCAACAGAACCACTACTTGCAATACTGGTACGACGCGATCTACCAGTAACCATTAATCCACTGCCACTAACAATATTAGAAGATGATATTGAAGAAATTGATGATACAGTACCATTTGGATATTTATTATTGTTATTATTTACAATTAATTTTGGTGGTACCGTTACTCCTACATTAACTGGAACAATTTTAGGTTCCTTTAACAATTCTCCATTTTTTGTTTCTTTTTCACCACTTTCCGTTTCATTTGCTTTTTTATCAGATTCTAAATTAAAACTTTTTTTTTGATTATTATTATTTTGATCACTATTTTCATTAATTTTATTATCTTTTAGATTAAAATTATTAAAATTTTTCTCATTTTTATATGATGTTATATTTCTATTATCCGCGGCATTATTATCAGAGTTTTTCAATTCTAAAAGACTGTTACTGTGTTCTGATGCTGAACTAATTTTATTCCGTATAACAAATGCATTAAGTTCATCAATATCAGTACGACGATGTATTTGAACTGATGTAACACCAGTTATATGAGCAATTTCAGGATCCGAATCTGATGCCATATCTTCATAACTGTCATCTTGATCTGATGAATTATTCAGGCTGTCAAGAGAAGCAACACGACGCATTAGTTTTTGTTGATCTTCATTTTCATTATTATTATTATTATTATTACGATTCTTTATTGATGACTTTTCATCATTTTCACTTTGACAGTTATCAATATTACTATTATTTTTATTACTATTTAAATTAATTTTATTCATAATATCATTACATTCTTTATTAGATGATTTATTATTTTTAAATTTATCAAATTTTAATAATGCTGTATAACTTTTATATGCTGGTAGAACATCAAAAAATTTCGAATGTGATGATCTACTAGAATTTGTTGAACGTACACTTTCTGACATTTTGTTTGCGTTTGTATAGTTGGCATTAATTTATTAATTTAATTCAAAAATTTTATAAAACTATCGTTTTATTTTAAGTATAATCAATTTGGTATTTAATTTTAAAATAAAATTCTTTTTATAATATTGAAATCCTTCAAAAAATTTTGACTTTTACAAATAAATGTAGTATAACGGTATTTTTATTGACTTTTATGACATTATACTGGAACTGCATGATTGAGTGTTGAATACAGTAGCTGTCTACTATAAGCTACAGATTAATGTACAAACAACATTGTCTTTAATATTTAAAAAAATAATTCAAGATAAAACTAATAAAACACAACAATAAAATCAAAATAAAATAATTGAATAAATGTAAATACTCAATTCAAGGTTATCATATCAATTGATTAATATTTTTGACTTTTAAATTTTGACTTTTCAAAAAATTTTGACATTTAAAATTCATTCTACATAGTACACAATGTATAATAATCCCATTTATTATGCATATTATTTTCTTAATGAAGTTTTAGGTCTTTGATTTTATGATTATGTACATTATGTATTTTTTTCAATAATTATATAAAATATATTTTTTGTTTCTCTGTGGTCATTTTCCAATGATTTATAATTTTTGACATTTAACATTTGTAATCCAAGAAATATAAATCCAATTCATTATAATATTAAAAAATATAAGTATGTGATCAATTGTAGTTGATTTTTTTATTGCAATATTTAATTTATTATTTTCATTGGGATTTTTATTAAATTTTCTCTATTTTTTATTTATTTATTCATTTTTTTTATTTTGTTTTATTTTTTAAATAAACAATTAGTTAATATAATTATATTATTTTTTATGGGTTTTTGGGTGTTTATTTTTTTTTCAATATAATTTTTTTTTTTATTTTTAAGTATTATTTTTTTTTATATTTAAATATTTTTATAATAACACTTTCTCATCTTGTGTTGTTTTTTTTTTTTTAAATTGCTTCAATGTTTTAATACAAAGATTTCTTTAATTTTTTTTTAAATAATTTTATACATGACTATTTTATTTGATTGATGACTTTTAAATTTGTATGGAACATATAATTTTATGATTTGAAAAGTTTCCATATCATATATTTGAATATACAAAAAAAAAAAAACAACAACTTTAATTAATATGACAATTGGATGACATTTCCTATTAGATGACACTCTCGTAAAAATTGTGGTTATAAAAACACTATTCACTGTTAAATGTTATAACACTTTACAACAATTTAAGAAAACTTCTAAAGAAACCGTTCTAAATTCAAAAAACAATTTTTCAATTCACAATAATTGTATAAATAATATTGCGAATTATTTTATTCACAATAATTTTTCAAATATTATCTTAGAATTTATCTAATTCTATGAATTTATCTAATGGATACACAAATGTATGACAAAACATAATTTTTAGAACACATAAAGTATATCACCACAATAATATTGTATCAATTTATAAGAGATTAAATTAAAGCCAATAGAAGATCGTGTTTGCGTGTTTATAACAAAATATATATATATATATATATATATATATATATATTTACAAAACGGAATTTGAAAAACAAACGTATCTAAAAAATATACAATAAATAAAACATACAAAAAAAAAAAAAAAACAAAACAAACAATTTATAAATTAACAACTTCGTAATAAATATTTAACAAAACACAACGGTAATTAATAAAAAAAAATAATTATAATCCGGTAAAAGTTATATATATATATTTGTTAAAAAGCACTGTTACTGATGATCAGTACTGAGATGAAAATAAAAAAAAAAAAAAAATCGAATCGAATCGAATTAAATTAAATCGAATTCAAGATGTTTCTTGATCGCCACAATTTTTTCAACTAAACATCATATTGGACATTTCACTTTGATTATGGTCAACATTTTTTTCTTTTATTTTTTTTTTTTAAGAAAAGGTAAATTGGTAAAAACATACATACATGCTTACGAACATTCATACAAACATACATACAAACATACATACATTCAACAATCTTCATCTACCATACCATTTATCATTGAATATTATATGGTGTATGGCATGGAATCGTTTTAAATACATTTTAATGGTGAGTATAAAAAAAACAACAACAATAACAACACCAGCAACAACAACAACAACAACAACAAAAAGCATATATGATGTTGCGAACCGCGCTTGTTATTTATAATGGTAAAAATATACCGTATTTTTTAAAAGTAAAGTTTAAAATTTATATAAAATAAAATTATATACTTAGATTCTATGAATCTATGCTGTACCCACTTGGTTTACATATATATGTATAAATATATATATATATATATTATTTTTTTTTGTTTTTTTTATTTTAATACTTTTGTTGATTTTTAATGTTTTGTTGTTATTGTTGTTTAATATTTTGGTATATGATTATTGATAATGTTGATGATGTTGTTAACAATAATATTAATGAATTTTTTTTTTTTTTTTTTTTTTTCTTAAAAGTTTTTTAATCTTGTTTTTCAAGTCTAACAGAAAAAGAGACTTTTGCCAGAGTTCAATGCAGTAGTTAGATTTATTTCTTATGAATCAATTTACACTTTATATACATATATATTAAATGAATTTATATATATATATACAAATATAAAGTATGTCATAGATTTTATGTTGTATATATATAGCTACAATCATTCTTTTTCATCCTGTTGTATATATATATATTTATATATATATATAGGTGTGTGTGTGTGTGTGTGTGTATGGAGAATAACTTTTAAAAAAAAAACAAAATTTGTTTATCAAAACTAAAATATAAAGAAAGTTTTTGGGTTTTTAATATCAAAACATGATTTTAAAGTGAATGTAAAACTTATATTGTACTCGTATTGTCAAGGATTACTATAATAATGGTACATATTTTTTGAAATTAGATTTAGATTTAGACTGGATTTTTTTGCTTTTTGAATATGAAAGTTAAAGGATTAAGTCTAGTGTCATAATAAATTAAATTGAGTGTCAGATATTAATTTTTATAATCCAATTATATCAAATTTTAAATTTCTAAAATTAAAAAATTGTATTAAAACATAGGTATTATAAAATATAGATTTTGTTTTAAAATTGGAAATAAAATTAAACCCAGTTTTTCAATACGAATGCGTTTAAATTTATGAATAAGTTTAATGTAGAAAACTTCAAATAATCTTAATAATAAACTTTGAATGAATTTCTTATTTTGAATAAATATAATTTATAAAATTGTTCATCCATAAATTATTATAATTGTAATTTATAACATATATCATCTTTTAAATTGTATTAAATTGTATTGATTTTAACTTGTCTTTTCGAATTTACAATTACAAAACCAGTTCCCATTATAAGGTGAAGTATTTAATTCAAGTCAGATTACTTTATAAAATAAAAAATTTTCAACAAAATTATTTATATTTAATATTCTCTTTTTCAATCTTTTGAATTTAAATCTCAACATCTTTCAATGTACTTTCAATTTCAAAGAAAAAAATTAGGAGCAAGAAAATGTGGGCCAAAATGCCAATATCTGTCATTAATGCCAATATCTATGTTCATAGCAAACATATACATTGAGAGTCCAAGATTAAGAAATCAAGTACTTGTATCAACCGTGTTTTAGGAGCTCAGGACAATGTTCTTTATAAACTAATATTTTTATAACTAAGTCAATTGGTCCTAGTTGCAAAATGATGCCGTCAACTGTAATTCTAGTCATAAATTTGTTACACAAGTGATAAATAGTAAAAGGAAATGTAGAAGTTGAAGGTAATAAAAAGTGACAGACCTAGGATAAAATAGATAAGTGTTATAGAATATAAGGAGATTGTTTACCTCATTTATATATTTCTCTTATATTATTTTCATTAATGACTTAATGAGATCTTTCATATATAATATTAAAATTTTATGATTTATTGCAATTTTATTTTACACATTAATGTTAATTCATAAATATTTATTTACATTTACTGTGTGAACTTAACTATATATATAAAAATAAATAATGTTAAATAAGAATAAATTATGTGATCATATAATAAATGGTATGCAATTTATTTTTATATAATGTGTATAAAATATATTCTCCTAAATATATGCAATTTATTTTCTATTAACAAAATATAATAAGAAAATAGTAAAGAAAAAGTTAAAATACTTAATGCTATAATATACACTTGATTAAGGTATGTATAAAAAATATTATAATAGTATATATATTAGTAATATGCATTATATATTTTATTATAAAGTTTCTCGGCTAAAATTCATTTCCATGTAAATAATTATTTCTATTTGACTTACCTTTCTGAATTCTTGACAGAAGTTTTGAACCATATGCTGAATAGCTGATGCTCTAATTGCATGTAATGTTAAACGATTTCCATTTTTCATATTTAATTGAAGAGCAGCAGGTCTTGGTAGCGTTACAGCACCTTGAAGATCATTAAATGGCATTGATCTTACAACAATTAAATAATCAGCATCCCGTCTGGCTAAATAAACCCCGTTATGTGATATGGCTAAAATCGAAACATCTGGAAATTGTGGTGCACCGTTGACTGTAAATAATCGAGCGAAATATAATGGCCAACTTCTAGCCATATCAATTAAATGTCTTTTTACAATTGCCCTAACTTGATCTCTCATATTTTCTTCGGTAACACCATGGCCATTCAGTAAAGTTATTGCATTTCTTCTTTCTTGTGGTGATATTCTCAGACAAGATGTTGAACCAAAAACATCTGAAGCTATTTGAATAAATAAGAGGTCAAGTGCAATAGGTGGACCAATTGGCTCACTTGGATGAAAAACTTCTTTACGAATACGTAATTTCCATAATACACGATTATATGTCAAGCAAGCATTAGCAGGTGCTTTTAATGATGGTGGAGCAGGAACAGGAGCTGGTATTATTGGTACTGGCCATTCATCTCCCAAATCAGTTTCATCATGTTTTTCTGTGCTTGCAGAGATTAATGTTGAAACTGATGTTTTTCTTTCGCGTTCTTTAGCATATTTCTGTGCCATATGAGTTTTGAATGTTGCTCTATCGTTGGAAGTCATTTGGCTTGTAATTGATTTCCTTTGTTGATCTCTTTCTCGTTCACGTTCTCTTTCACGTTCATTATCTCTGTGCATTTCATTTTCACGTTCGCGATCTCTTTCCAATTCACGATCTCGATCACGTTCCCGCTCCCTTTCTCGTTCGCGTTCCCGTTCACGTTCTCTTTCACGTTCCCGTTCGCGTTCCCGTTCACGTTCACGTTGTCTTTCCATATTATGTTCTCTTTGCCTTTCTAAATCCCGTTCTCTTTCGCGTTCTCTCTCACGTTCTCTTTCACGTTCCCTTTCGCGTTCTCTTTCACGTTCTCGTTCACGTTCTCGTTCCATGTGAGCTTGAGTCACTTTGGGTGGCGCTGGTTGATAAACCTTATGACTTTCTTTTTCTCGTTCAACTTGTCGTATTTCAAAAATTCTGTCGCGTTTTTCTCGTTCTTTCTCACGTTCTCGATCACTGCCGCTAGAAGCAGGACCTTCAACTTCTGAACGATCCCATACAGATTCTGAGAAATTTTCGCGATCCCTTGATCTTGATCTGGATCTTGAACGATCCCTATCAATTCCAATTTCTTTTTTAAAACTTGTTTCGTAAACCATATCTAATTTAGCAGCTTCAGCTCTTCCCCAAGAATCATAAGTATCTTTTGAAATATCAGACCCATTCCATTGATGACGTACTCCAAAAGTATCTCTCTCTTGCCGCTGAACAAAAGCAGGTATATCTTGCTTCTGATATTCTAGATCAATTTCTAAATGTCGCATTTGCCTGCTTACAACTATATTTGATTTGCTTTGTGGTGGTGAATTAGGAGGTCTGATCGGTGGTGGTGGAGCAGGGCCGGATGGTGCTGGTGGTATAACAGCTGGCCAGGGAGGCGGTGGTGGTCGGTGTCCAGCTTCCATTCTTTCAATTTGCAGTCTTACTGATGTATGATCATCATTTCCATTTAGAAATCCCCCACTAAGCTGTTGCTGTAACATTAATTTTCTTGTATCTTCTAATTTAGCAGGTGTTCTTTGTTCAGACCTGGTACTTACAGTTGATCTTACAGAATGGCCTGCTGTAACTTGTTCAAGTCTTTGACGCATTTCAGAACTTAATTTTAATTTTCCAACACTCCCTGGAGCTGGACGTTCCGCTCCAATATCAAAACTTCTTTTGCTAGATTTAATAATAACAGGAATTACCGGCTCTGGTTCTTTTCTCGTTGGTGACTCCATTTGTTTTTGTTTACGAATAGGACCAGTAGGTTGGTGTGTAATTGGTACTATTTTACTATGTTCAACTTCAAATTCTTCCCATTCTACTGTAGATCCATTTGGAGAGCCTGTGCTACTATGATTTTGTGATTGTGGAGTACTTTTTCGTTGATTTTGACGCATTTTGAATAACATAAAATTTTCTTCTTCAGTCATTTCATTTTGACAATCCTGAGGAGGAGGCCATCTCCATTTACCAATTCTTACCGTTTTTGCCCTTCCATATGGGTCTAAAAATGGTCTTACTTCAGAAGGATCTTTAAATTCGAGTGGAGGTGGCATTGGTGGGGGAGGTGGTGGTGGAATCAGGCTATTCCCGCTTTCTGAAGAAGCTTTTCGTATTCTATCAGATTCCATAAATTGAGAATTTCTGCTTTTCTGGAAACTTTGTTTTCTTGGTGCATTTGATGAAGATGTTTCTAAATGAATTCGTGTTGTACTAGTTTGTGACATTGAAACACCTGTTGGAGACGCAGGTGCTAAAGGTGTTGTTTCTTGTTGACTTAATAAAGTTTGAAGAGCTTGATTCTGTGCCAATAATTGTTGCTGTATTTGTAAATTTTGAGCCATTGCTGATTGCAAAAACGCCCTCTGAATTTGTGTTTGATAAGCTGGATCACTCGAAGTCGGAAGATTAATTACCTGTGACAAATTGTCCTGGCTTGATCCCATCATTAATAAAGGATTCGTAGTAATTGGTGAAAGTGGTGACATAATAGACGTGTTCGATCCAAATCCATTTCCATTTGTGTTTTGATGTGTGGTTCCACCTCCTTTTATTATATTAACTAGCTCTGATGTTTCTGTCAATTTAGTGACAGTTTCATCCATTGAAACAGTTTCCAAAATATCAGTCATATATGTTGATAAATTTGTAGGCTTTATATTGTTGTTAATTTTTTTGCTTTTATTGCCACCTTTTATTGCCTTAGATAAGAACTTTGAATTTATTAAGCTACTAAGGGAAGAATCCATAATTGGCGACATCATATATTTTTCACTTTCAAAATTACGTTTACCACCTCCACGTATGCTAGCTGCTAATGATCTGGCATCAGATAATTCATCTAATGAACCATCTAATACAGGGCTAAATAAGTCATCCAAAAATTGATCAACGTCAGACGCTTGTGATGGCACACGTACTCGTCTTACATGACTAGCTAGTGAAGGAGCTTCACTTGTGTCAGACATAGCTGATGACCGTGTCTGATAATCTGATTTATCCATTTGTCCGTATTTACTGGAATGAGAACCACCATGTGATCTTCTACCAGCATATTGTGATTTCTGATATCGAGGAGTAGATTCCTTTGGATTAAGAGGTGCCAGTCGTTCTGCAGAATGATAACGCTCATTTAATCTACTTTGTGAGAGCCCCAATTTATCGAGAGGTTGAGGGTCAGCATTTACCATATTGTCAGGTCCATCTCCAGACAGTAAATCATCTAAAGATCTTGATCTAGTTTTTTCTGTTTCAAAATATCTTTCATTTAATGCTGAACTTCTAGATAACAAATCGTGAGAAGTTTTACGTGATGGTCCTTCAACATATGGTCGTTGGAACTCCATTTTCTTTTCAACAACAGGTTCTGGAATTGGAGCTTCCAATTTAGTTGTAGGTGTTTTGGACTGTGGTGGTTCTGGAGGTGGAACTTGAGGCCTTTTAGGGCTGCTAGGTTCTGTTTCATTTCCCAAATTTCTAGATGATTTTCGTCCACATCTTAACAAATCGCTCCGACCAGCTGGAAAAGCTGGACACAATTCTTTTTCTGCAAGTAAATCTAAAATAAAATCTAAACCACATGAGTCAGTTATCTGTCCAGCATCATCAAGTACAACTGTCCATCCCTGATTTGGTATTCCTAAAGTAGAAACAGCTAAAGAAGCAGCTTCTTCACAAGTTGTCCAGGAATCAATAGCAACAGTTTGAGTAACTTCATCAGGCATAGTTAATGCAACTGCAATATCTGATATTTTTTGAGTAGCCCTCCACTCAATCCATGAAGGTGGAAATGACCTACATGGAGCAGTTTGGAAGCCTCCTGTATTTCTTAATAATTTTTTTAATAAAAGTTCCTTCATTGAAGAGGGTGCATTTTCTATAATGAATTTCATTAGATATTTACTAAATGCTGATCCTGGTTGAAAACAAGAAAGACATTGGGCCATTAACTGCCAAATTCTAAAAGCTTTATTTTCCTCTGTTCGATAAACTTGATTGCATAACTGAACCAATATTTCGTCTCTTAATCCTCTTGATGACAAACCCTTGTGAACTATATAATCAGCTAACATCTTTTCTTTATTGTTGTCCATTGAAGTGTCATTCGTCCATCGCAGTATTAATTTAAAAACTGCTAACGAATCTTGAAAATCTTGATCTCTGCTTGCAGCGCGAGACAAAAATGGTACCATAATTGGATCACGTTTAGGAGAAAGTTTCATTCCATTGCAATAAACTGAACTAAATTTTCCAAAACCAAATTGATCTAAATCTTTTGGTAAATCCCCTGTAATTGGTGGACCAGGAACTGTACCGACAACTTTAACCAAATGTCGATCACCATGAACTGGTGTCCAACCATCAAGTTTTGAAATTATAAACGCTAATTCTGCTGGTATATCTAAATATGCTATTTGAGTTCGTTCTTGTTCTTTTGCAATTTTTTTAGCTTCTTTTTCTTTAGCAGCTCTTTGTGCTTCTAGTCGTCTTTTTAATTCAACTTTCATTTTGTGATAACGTTTACGTTGCAATTTCCCTCTCCAAAGTGCTTGAGCTTTTACAGTTGCTGTTCTTAATCGATTAAACTTCTTCTTATATTTATGCGATCTCCAAACGGATTGAATTTTTGTTGCTGCTTTCTTTTGTCTATTTAACCTTTTTTTAACAAGCATTGTGCGTACATTTTTTTGTATTATAACTGCCGCATTTTTCTGCCGATCAGATCGACCACCTTCTAACATCCTATGTAAAGCTTCTCTTAAAAATACTCTTGTTGCTCCAAGTTGGAAATCAGGGCCTTCCACCCCTGTTTTTGGGAGAGTTTCAAGCATAGATCTACATAACTCTCGATATGGTGTACCTCTTGGTAATGCACCTTTAATTAAATGACGGTACCTTTCAACAAAATGTTGAAAACGTAATCTAACAGGATAACCCTTTTGTCTTATTTGTATTGTATCCAACATTCCCAAGTAACGTAACTGTTGTAGTACACAAGGCATATCCATCTTAAGAGCTTGTTTATCGTTGTTTGGTTTTATGCAACGTACAAACCATGGATTACATCGTCCCATCGATTGAAGCAACTGCTGCAGTGAGTCTGAAAATCTTGCTGCTACAGTTGGTGTTCTTGGTTTCATAGTCACAAATCGCCCATTATTTCCTTTTGGTAATGATTTCCCGAAGTCGCGTTGAGCTCTTAATTGTTTTGTCATTTCTTCAACTAAAGGCAGTTTACTAGTAGCTAAAAGTTCTAAGACATCTGGTCGTAATGCATCTCTATTTTTATCTAAAAAGCCTTCAACACAGTACCAAACTTGTCCAGCGTAATGCGTTATACCAAATTCTTGTGCACCAATTCGTGGTCTTGAATATA
Organism: Dolichopus griseipennis; assembly: GCA_963082915.1. Lineage (NCBI taxonomy): Eukaryota > Metazoa > Arthropoda > Insecta > Diptera > Dolichopodidae > Dolichopus > Dolichopus griseipennis. Next base: position 20,559,135 of record OY720445.1, on the reverse strand, counting down.
ATTCATTTAGGGCATGATTGTAATGGCATTTCTCTAAGAAACTCATGTCACTAGCTCTAGGAAAGTTTGATTCATCATCGAGGAGATGAAATATTCCTACTGGTTTCTTTGCTAATAAATGAATGACTGGCAAATTATCCTCCCATTGCAATGGCGTCCATTCAAGTCTTTCTCTTGCATATTCAGCTTGCTCCAATTTAAATACGTGTTTATTGAAATATAGTTGTAAATTTTCGTTTGCATAATTAATACAAAGTTGTTCAAATGAATTTTCAGCTAAATCTTCAAATCCAAATATATCTAAGATAGATATTCGATGAGCATCATGAGTTCCACCCTTGTGTACTATTGAATTAACTCTAGAAACCAGCCAATTAAACAATCCGGAATAAAGAGATTTAGCAAATGCATCGCGACAATCTAAAGCCTGATCTATTCCTAAAGGTGTATGCAGGCGCTCTGCTCTAGCTTCTGTAACTCTTGTTGTAAGAGAACGATGCAGGCCCTCAGCATTTATGTGCAGTAAGTGTGCAGCCCATTTAATTTCTGCATCAGAACCTACTTCTACACCTTCTTGTCCGTGTCTTAGTTGACGTCTATGAAAATAAACGTTACCCAAATGTAAAACTGAAGCTAAAACTCTAACTATGCCTTCTCGTTCATTTTCAGAAACGCCAAGAACCTGCATGGCACCTTGTAAAGATTCCCAGTCTACACGCCCGGGCGCACAATCTGAACCGCCTTGATTAAGATAAAAGTATTTATCAGCATCAAGTAAACCATATTTTGTTCGTTCTGCTTCTGCTAAGCCACCTAACATTTCATAAAAAACATGGTAATTACGTTCTCCTGGTGCTTGTGTTACAATTCGTGATTTTTCTAAAAGATATTGTGTTATTTTGGCACCTACAATCGCGCCAGACTTAAAATAAACTTCTAAATATTTTCCAAATCTTGAGCTATTATCATTTCTTGCCGTTCTAGCATTTCCAAATGCTTCTAGAAGTGGTGCTGCTTCCAATATTTGTTCTGTTATAACTGCAGATGCAGAACCTCCACCTGGAACAACAGCTGCCAAATATTGCATTACTAATTTTGTTGATTCGGTTTTTCCTGCACCTGATTCACCAGATATTACAACAACTTGTGGTGATGGCAATGAAGCATGTGCAGCTGCTCCAATTGCAAATAAATGTGGTCCAAGTGTACCTATTGGTTTACCAGCATATTGTTTTGCAACTTCAATACCATATGATTCCGGAAACATTTTATAAGGATTTACTGCTATAAGAATGCTTCCTGCAAATGTGTATATTAAACCTTTGTCATAACGAAGTCTTAAATTCCATAATAATGACGCTTCATGTAAATCTTCTAATTGTGTCATATCTTCAACTCCAGTACTGCCTAGATCTTGCCTTGGTCGTAAACTTCCTTCACCAGGTTGTAATGTGAAAGTTTGTGGCTAAAAATAAAAAATAATAAAAATTAATAAATTTTTAATAAAATAAGAAAAAAAAAATAGAAAAATAAATATTGGAATAACATAATAGAACAATATAATTGTACAATATTTCTTTTAGATAACAAATATTAATTCTAACATTTCTAGCGATAACATCACTGCAAAGTGTTGACAACCGTTTAACTACTTGAGGATAACGATGTCTTCGTCTTTCTTTTAATCGTTTCTCTTTCTCGGCTTGACTCAATTTTTCCATTGATGAAAAATCTTCAATACTAGCTGGTCTTTGACGTCTTAAAATTTTTGGCGATAAAATAAGTACTGATGTTGGTGATGGCACTGGTGTTGGACTACAGGAGCCACGTTTTTGCCATGGCTCAAATTGAAAACGAACAATACGCATTTAAATTATTTTATTATGTTTTTATCATAATAACTGTCGTTCGAAAGTCTTTTAATAATTGTGAAGATGAAGCTTTCAATTTTTGTCTAAAACACCACAACTTTTACAAATAAAAGTGGGATATTTTATTTTTTAAAAAAAAAAAATCCTGTTTTTATATTCTCATTTCATTTTTATTTTTTGTTTGTGTGTTGAATTTTAATCCTAACGAATGATATATGGTTTGAATGAAGCACAAGATTTTCTTTTTTTAATTGAAATTATCTTGTTTATTTTGTGTTTTCTTTTAATTTTATTTATTTTATTAATTTTGTTTTGTTTTTTTGTTTTTATTTTATAGATACGCAATTTTATTGAAATCAGTAAGCGTATCTAAGACTATGAATGCTTTAAAGGCTAAATGCATTTTTAAACTAAAGATATTAGATTCAATAGAAATAGTTTAGCGTTATAACGTGATTTTACATTGCGTCCAGTTTGTAATCAAATACATTTTGTTTTTATTTTTTTTTTTTTTTTTTTTTTTTAATAAATCTACTACAATGTAGATGAACGACTCTTATAGATTTTTCTTTAAATCTAGATCACTGACTTAATGCACTTTTTAGTGTATATGCATTTATTTTATATGATCCAGAATCATAAGAAATAAATAAAAATTGAAAAAAAAAACGGGTGCTTTGAGATATTTACAAGATGAACTTGAAATTATTTATACTTAGATACTCGAATGGTTTATATTAAATGAAGAAAATAATAAAAATGTTATTGTAAGAAGAAAATTGTGTTCAATTCAAATAAAACTGGTTCGTTTGGATTATTTTTATATGCCTAAATAAATATATATGTATATATATATATGTATAATACTGCTTTGCCGTATAGAAGTTAGATATATTTTAACGATTCAAAGGCTTAAAGAAGACTAAAGTTGTTAAAAAGACAAATTGAATTTTCTAGACTCCTTTTCAAAACTGATAATTCGATTGACTTTTTTTTTTCGATGTCTTATGTTTATTTAAATTTCTAAATATCTAGGAAAGCTTGTTTTTATTTTCATGGTATCATATTAGATGCCATCTAAAGAATCAGGTTTTAAAAACAGCAAATTGTTTGTTAAAAAAAAAAAAAAAAAAAAAAAAAATTATTTGAATCCGTTGATATGACTATACGGTACCATCCAGTTTTCTATGTTTTATTATATTGTAACAATTTTTGATTCGATGAAATATCGAATATAAATCTTATTTGTATTTTTCATATACTGGATACACGAGAGACTCTATGGTATAGCTATGAAACAATAGCGAAAGCAAACAACAGTTTTCTTAATTAATTTAATTAAGACAAAAAAAATTGACAAATACAAGTTTGTTTAAATATTATAGTTATTATATTTTTATATACATCTACACACATACTAGGTTAGCAGGATCACATAAATTTATAATGTACTGAATAATTTCAAACATATGTAAAAAACAAATATTTTTCATTAGTATTTAGTAATGTTTTCGAATCGAAGACGTTTTATGACATATGTCTAACATAATATGCTTTTATGTTAATTATATAGAATTATAAACATTTTGAAATTAAAAATTTTGTATAATAGTTTTATAAACAACATAACATTTTAATTGTGATAGAGTATGTTTTGGTTCCATAAATAATGAGAATATAATAACTTTTTTGGAAGTCCACCAGGCCGAAATGGGTTAACATAGTCCATCCAACTTTTATAGCAAATGTCGTTATTTAAAATGAACATTTGTGAAAAGTTTTCAGTTAATTGGTCGAATCGTTTAAACTTAACATCAAAACATTGAAAAAATTTCATTACGTCGTCGTGCCAACACGGGTTAACCGATTCAATCAAAAATTTGTTTCAGCCTCTCTTTTGGACTGCAAAATGTTGAGATTAAAGTTAATATTGAAAATGAAGTTCATATTATTCATACATTACATTAATACATTTTTTTTTATCTGTCAAATAGTATTAAACTGTCAATTTTAACTTTTTATTAAGAAACTCATCCCTGAAATTTCGATTATAACAAAATTTTAACACAACCCTTGTTATATTTTTATTAAAATTTACAGTTGTTTCTATTGTAAATTATTTAAAAAAATTTTTAATAATATTTAAATATGTATGTTGTTTTATACATATGTTTTTTAAATGTTGACATTAATATATCTATATATAATATTCACTTAATTTCCAATATTAAGTAAAATCAATTGTAAAATCTGCTCATTTTAATTAACAATGCTTTTAATAATCAATAGTTGATATTGACGTTTATTAACAAGTTGTTATAAAATATCTAATGAATAAAATATCGTTTATAACAAGTTGTTTGCTCTATCTACACTTTGTAAATTAAAAATTTTAACAGAAGCAACGCAGATGCAAGAAACGGAGGGTGGTTTTAATTATAATCTTCTTTCTTATATTTCTTAATTAATTAAAAACAAGTAGGAGATTATCGATTTATTTCTATACAATATATTGGCTGCTAATATATAACTAATATTGTTGTTGCTAATATATAACTAATATTTAATATGTAGCAAGTAGTTAAAAATAATAACCAGTTACTTAAAACTGTAAGAAAGATGGTGATGGTAAATGGTTATTATTTATTATTTATATAAACGTAATTTTTAAATAATTAAAAAAAAAAATTCTTTACACGTTTTTCAAAGTCAGTGTTACAGGTTGTAAAAAGATATATAGATAAGAAATATTATGTTTTAAGATATCTTCACATATGTAAATTTATATTTAAAAAATTATAAAATTTATAATTAAAACAAGTTATACTAGATAATGCTATTTATTGAGTTATTAATTTACTTTTAGAAAGCTATGCCCACTAATTAAAAATTTAAAAAAAAAAAATGTTTAATTGAAATGAAAAAAATATAAGTTTTGAACTCTAGTATTATGAAGTTTCTCTATCTGATTTATAAGATATCAATATTTGTATATGTTCCAGTGTTGGAAATGGGGAAAAAAATTATATTTAAAGTCAACACTGTTCCAGGACAATTTTTTGAAGTATAAGTATATCTCCATGAAAGATTAGGTATAGATTATAGAAACATAAAAGGTAAGATGAAACTAGTTATATAACTTACCTACAAAATTATATAATCTAAAAATATAAATTTTTTACAGTAATTGGAAAATGGAAATGTTTTTGATAGTCGTAATCATTTTGAATATGGAGTTCTAGACTTGAAAAAATCGGGTTTATTTTAAATCAATTCTATATTTGAACCCTTATTCGATTTAAAATAACACCCTTAAAGCACATTTTTACAGTTAATAGCTTCCCCTTAAGTTATTGGGAATAGGTTCAAGTTGGAACAAGTTGAACTTATTATATTTTTATTATTAGAATTGATCTTAATGAATTCCACTTACAATTTAAACTAGATATAGTACTAGGTCTAACATGTAGCAACAACATTGTTTGTTATTGTAGTAATTTTAAATTGGATTATAAGTTATTTATTTCAATATCTGTGAGTTATATTGTTCAATTAAATTATTTCTTTATATGACTATTATTGTTTATGCCATTAATTTGAAACTAATGGTGATTGGTGGATGAGTCGATTTTAAAACAAGCTAAAATATAATTTTTAAATGCGACTAATTTTTAATCGCAAATAGAAAAATTTTTTTAAAAGTTATTATACAGCAATTGGTTAACAACCACCGGACCACATGTACAATATTTGTTGAAATCAATAACTCAATCAATTATAGATAAAAGATTTGTAAAATCAAAAAAAAATTGTTGTGCCGCAATGGGTTAAATAAAGTGAGAATGACAATGTTTGAAACAATACATATGATTTAACAATGTTCTAAAGAACCGGGAAGGATTAGATTAAAAACGGGGCAATGAGGGATATATAAGAACAGAAGACACATAAGAGACACATAAAGGACACATAAGAGACACATAAGGGACACATATAGAGACACATAAGCAGACAAATAATAAATTCTATATTTTTAAACAAATTAAATATCTAATCTATATGAAAACGGAATTTCTAATATTATTATTAACCTTAAGAAAATTTTTTTCAATTTCGTTTTTTAAAACAAAATTATAAACCCGGAAAAAAATATATTTTTTACATTTCACAGTTCTCAACAATTTTTTTTGTTTTTTTTTTTTTTTGTTTTTTATTTTTATTAGGTATAAACATGCAAAAAGTTATAATAATTACTTTACGCGTTTAATATTTTACTTTCCGTCTGAAATCATTCAGTTAAAACCAAAAAAAACTTTGTTCTTAACTGCAGGTGATGCAACAAGAATTTTATGTAATAACAAGAAATACTATTAATAACAATAATAATAATAATAGAAAAAAAAAAACTTGCAAAACTGCAAAACCGTTAATTAACCGAGCATGTTCTATTGAATTTATCAAAAAACGAGGAAGAGTGTAGTAGAGTAGACTGTGTCAACTCTGGGATACCCGTATGACCGTAACATAGACATTACATCATCCGATTAATTACTTTTGGCAAAATTTCAAACATACAGCTTCATTAGGTGTAGTGTAATGCTCATAAAAAAGAAGGAGTTGTATGGCAGCTACTCGAACTCTCTGCAGTAGACCAACCAAATTTTGCAGAAACTTTGGCCATAAAACTAAACTACTTTTGGCAAAATTTCAGACACGCAGTTGTAATAGGTTCAGAGCAATACACACATAAAAAAAGAAGTTGTATGGCAGCTACCCGAACCCATGGACCAAAATGGCTGGATTTAAATAGCGATGACGGCTATTGCAAAAAAACGAATTTGCGAAAATTTCAAGATCCTAGCTCCTTTAGTTTTTGAGTTATCGTGCGGACGGACGGACGGACAGACGGACGGACAGACGGACGGACGGACAGACGGACGGACAGACGGACGGACATACATCGCTAAATCGATTTATTTTTCGATTCTGATCCGATCCATACACTTAAGTCTATATCTACCCCCCCTCCTTCTCTGCGTCACAAACGTAATGGCAAATTTATTATACCCTTTGACTATATAGTCATACGGGTATAAAAATATACATGCAGTATGCACATATACCAGTACTAAGTATTTGCAAAATAATAAATAATACGAACATATACACATATATAAGAAAATGAATTAATTCAAGTGAGCATGTTGCAATTGATATCAACTTATATACATACATATATACATATAAACAAACGTGATATTCATAAATTGTATCTGTTAAGGCCATCATATTAAAAAACAAAAAACAAAAAACTTCATTGTTGACCATAAAAAAAACTCGTTATTTAAATAATATGCATATAACGTAAAACTTAAAAAAAAAAAGAAATTAAAGAATTGTAGGGTTTCTCAAATAATGCTCTAATGTAAGTGTATATACTGAATACCATTATGTAATCCAGAACCATTAAACTGAAATATCTTATATAGGTATTCTGATATGAAAAAAGGTGTTTTTCAAGAAAATTTTTTAATTTTCAATAATATACCTTGATTCTGGAACATGGATATTGGAGTTTATTATATATGCAAGTTAGTATATGTACATGACTTTGTAATGTAAAGAACAATATAATTTGTATAAAATAAAAGAAAAGTTTCAAAATACCTCAAAATAAACTATAGATTGTTAAATACACTATTAACTAAAATGGACCGTAATGATCATAATTCATTTTACTTTAATAATGGAATGTCAAATCATCACAAAATTTAATTTGTTAATCAAAAAAAAATTGACTATCAGGGCAATTACTAACCGATTTCAATAATTTTTTTTAAATTATAGATATTCAATCGAATACACGCCATTCTAAAGATTTTTCCCAAATTTTCCAATTTTCATTCATAATTTTCCAATTTTCATTTTCAGCTATGCAAAAATATATATATACCGATTTTTTATCCTTCTTCCTCGAATTTCGAGGTGCAGGGAGATACCAAAGTTAATATTAATTAGCAAATTTTTGTTTTGAATATATTAACTGACTTGTTATGTAAAATAATTATGACAGCTGAAAAATTCGAATGAAAACAAAATAAGGGTTGTGTAAAATTTTTTGGAAATAATTGAAAATGGGAATTTCTGGTATGAGATACAAAATAATTGGCAAATTTTTTTTGTAATAAGAGCCAATTTAAAACTTAAAAAAAAACAACGGTTCTTCTTTTTAAATTCAGATTACGCCGGAAATCCGTTTTGTATTTCTCTTTCATGTTAGAATGAGCTTATACTGTTCAGTATTTAAGTTCGATAAAAATTGACAGATCTCATAGTAATTGTCAAAAAGTAAAAATAATTACCATAAAATAAATAAAATAATTACCAAATGTCATTAATATATACCTTAATAAACTATAGAATATGTTTAAGAAACTATTTGATATCTAAATACTTATTTGGAATACAAAAGTCAAATAATTGCTATAAATTGTCAATTACGTTAGTTTTCAGTTTTTTTTTGACGTAATCATCTTATAATATCGTATAATAATAATAATAATATTTTTTTTAATATATTTACCTTTCCTTTTATTAATGCTTGAACTATTATCACTTGTGCAGCACGATGAACTTCTTGTACTTCTCCTGGTATTGGATGACCCAAACCTGGGTCAAACCAAACCAGATCACCTTGTTGCCAATCAATATTCATTTCCATATTTTTTTTTTTTTTTTCAAAAAAATATCCGTTTAAATCTCCGAATCTTCACAGTAATTTTATTTATTAACTCATAATGATTGCAGAAAGAAGGGAATTGCTAAAAAGAAAAGTGAAAAGAAAAAAAAATTTATTAATAAAATACAATAATGTATGAGTATTTATTAAGTACTTTCATTTAATAAATTACAGTATATATGTAGAAAATTTTTAATAAGTGTTTATTACATAAAATTAGTTAAAATAACAAAAGTCTTTTACACTTAATGAAAAGTAATTTTTATTATTTTGTTTTTTTTTATTTATAAAACTCAAGTTTTTAATTCAAAATTTTTACTTTTAAGTACAATATAATTACTCAATGGTATATTAATGGAATTTTATATATTAATTTTTCATTTCTTGTTACATGTTCAAGTCTTTTATATTTTTATATATATTATGTTATGTATTCGTATATATATATATATTTGTAATACGATTGCATATAGGCTTTTTAATTACTTTTTTTTTCTATTTTACTATTTCTTTTTCTTTTTGTTTACCCCTTAAGGGAGCATTTTCACCTTAATTTAGGAGTGGTACCCAAGGCAAATTTTTTTTATATTATGAAATGCTTTGAAGAATTGAATGACTATAGATATATAAAATATTAGAGCCCTCAGGCAATAACAATAAATTATTTTTATTTTATTAATCTATCGATACATTTTAAAAAAGAATTTTTACATCAAACGCTTCAAATATTTTTAATTTTTTTTTCAAAAAGAATTGAATACATTTTTTAAATGCAAACTAGCTGGTTTAACTGGTGTTCAATTCGAAAAAAAAAAATTTGCAATTTGTTAGAAATTTTTATCATTTCACAGTTTTTTTAATTAAGCTGAACGAACACATAAAAATCATAAATTTAACCTACTTATATAATAAATAAAATGACTATGTATATGTTTTCGATAACTTAAGAATTTAAAAAAAAAAAACAAAAAAAAACTGTCCTGTCAAGATCATTGTTAATTACAATTTGTAACAAGATATTGTTGTCACAGCAGGTCTTCAAAAATTTATATAAGCATAAAAATTTAAAACTTATGTTGGTAATAAAATGGTTTGCGGGCCATAGATTGTATGCAGTTTTTTTAAAAGTTGAAAAAGTGCACTTATATAGAAAATAAAGTCACGTTTATAAGATTTTTATAGTCGTATTAAGATTTTTTTTAGAAATGAAAGGTGCGTTTTTAATAATCAAAGCTTAATTATAACAGAAATTAAAGTTATGAACAAACAGCAATAAATTTCTAGTTTTAGTTGTCGATTTAATTTCAAAAACCACTTCGATAACTTGAATCTTACGAACTCTCGGGAAAAAATTTAGTAAGTTCTTTTCTAGCCCATTACAACTTCTTCCAATCTTGATTATTATCCATAACCTTGAAGGCATTACATATCATTTTTGATTCTCTTCAAAATTAAATTTCTCGTATGTCTTGAAAATAAATACAATAAGAGGCCTCGATGGTATAGAAGGTTCGATTCCCATATAAGTCATGAAATATTAAATAAAAACAAAAAAATTATTGAAAAATCATTTTTCTTTATAAAATTCCTTTGATGATCAAATATATGTTGAATAAAAATATAAAATATATGATATAAACAAAATATATATTGGTCACAGCCTACAGTTAAAAAGGCAAGGCATACTCACAGGCTTATCATATTGCATCAGGTAAGGAACTGTTTATAAATAAAAATAAATAATAAAAAAAAGAGTTTCATTTGGCTCATAGTATGTTTAAAATACTAATTTTAATGAGGCCCGCATACAAATTAAAAGGTTTTGCAACTATGATTTTTATTATTCAACATTATAGTATGTAATTGTAATTTGGCATTATACTTTCAGTATAGGAAGTGTTATGTATACTTATATGTTACATTTATTCATTAAACTGCATTCTTTTTACTTAGGTATGTTTAATTATAAACTACACAATTTTGTTTAAGCTTTTCTATTTTTAAACTTTTAAGTATATAATATATTATATAACTCTTTCGTTTTACCTAGGTATTAAACTTAAGGAAACTTTAAGATATAATAGAAGTTATAGATAAAATAGAACTGTATATGTTAACAAATTACTTTAGTATGAATCTGGTAGAATGTTTTTAAAAACTTAAACTTAAATAATTTTGTTAAATTTTTTTAAGTATATTATAGCATAATAGTAATCAATTAATCATATAATGTATAGTATTTCTATTGTACATATATTGTATAACAATACAAATAAACATATATCTGTAGATATTGTAACTTTATACGTCAACTACGGGTATATTAGAGTATATATCTTTATATTAAAATTCCTCTAAATTCCATGAAATAAATTAACTGGAAAAGAGTTTCAATTCTTTTAACGTTTTTTACAAGAAATATTATGGTATAGAATAAAATCAATTTAATTCAAAATAATTTAAAAAAATAGTATTAAATTGAATTGACGAGTATTAAGTAACATACAAGATATTACATTTACATATTATAATTTATTCAATTAATACAAAGTTCTTAAAAAAACAATTGAAAATCAATTCTGTCTCTAGTTTTATAATATGCTTAAAAAATTTCAATATATCTTTCACATATTATTTTTAAGATACAAGTATTTGAATGGAAATCGTAAGTTAAGATTCCAAAATCTTTAACTAATGGCTTAAAAAAATGACAATAGATTTTAAAATGATAAATTTACAATACATTTCACCACATTCGAAAATGTATTCTTTAATTTATTCGAAAAAAAAAGAATTAAAAGATAGCCATTTTCAAAACTATCTTAACTATCTTAAGCTTTAGATAAGTTGTAATATTAAACCGTTGAAGACACAAAAGAAATTCTAATTTTTAAAATAAAAAATATAAAAAATCTTTTTAAAAATAATTTGGGTTAATTTTATTCTAAAGTTATTCGTTTATTTTCCCATAAAAAAAAATTGACAAATTTTTTTTAAACCTGTTTTTAAGCAAAATATCTTAAGATACTGCAGAGAAAATTCTTCGGATATTTTAATTTAAATTTTAAAGAAATTTTTTAACCACTTTGTTATGAAAAGCTTTACAATGTTTAAGAATTTGTTATGTGACTATTACAAGGAATCTTTAACATTTTACAAAACTTGGTTTTCAAACTTCAAGGCTTTTCTAATTGCTCAAAATTGCAATAAAAGTCTAAACATATACGAAGTTTAAAACTTTTTGGAGTTCGTTCTTTATGATCATTCGAGTGTTAAACATTTTCTAAAACTATACATCATATTAGCACACTGGGTGCAATAAGATTTAGAAGTTCTCTCATAGAAATACTATTTAAACACCGTCTAAAGTATTTTAAGTTGCATTTGATTAATTTTGTAGCAAACAGACAGACGCACTTGAAACTATATGAAGTAAATCTTTTCTACAGTTTAAATATGAAAAAATGCGATAAAAAACATCATTTGAACACGTCCAACACGAATTAAAAAAAAAAAAAGCAAAAATAGCTGAAAAAACTATCTAATATATAACAATTTGTATGCTAATAACATCAACTTTAAAATTCAAAAGTTGTCATTGATTCTATATTGGAATTTTAAAAAAAATTTCTCTTTATTAAAATTTTTTTATTTTTTGTGCTAATTTTTTTATAATAATATTTTTTTAAAATATATTCTTATTTTCTTCATTTGTTTATTAAAAAGAAGTTAGAAATAAATTTAAAGAGCTTCAGTTAAATGCTAGATTTTCTGTGGAAATACCTCATCAGAAGACTATAAGGGGGTCTCAATAAAATTATGTAAGTGACCTACGATAAAAAGGCCTTCTACTCTTCTGTTACTAATTCTTAAGAGAAACGAAACTCAAGAGTACACGATAGGGTCTAATTTTGTGCCTTTTACTGTGCTTTGAGGGAAGATATGGACATTAACAGAAGAGCAACCTTTATTTGAATCACAGCTTAAGAATATGACAGTAAGAAATATTCTAAAATCAAAATGTTAAAAATTCGCCCAAGATAAATTTTTATCTACGTTCTTATTAACTGGTTATCTAATTTTGCCAAAAGAGAGAAACAAAACTCAGAAACTCAAGAATATATGATAGAGTCTGATTCTGTGTCTTCTTTGCTTTGAATGAGGATACCTGATCTTGAATGAGAATCTCTTTGTGCAAAGTCCTGCTTTAGAAGTATTCTTTAATCAAAGATACTTTATACCTTAATCAAAGAAAGTTCGAGTGATTTCCCAAAATGAATTATCAAAATTATTTATATTTAATCTATCTGACCAATGGCAAGACGTCGACCTTTCATGTGAAAGGACTTTGATTCAAGCTCCGGCCAGATCATATCTAATAAAAAGTAATATCTAAAATAGTATAATTATATCGTAATAGTTAATATCATAATATTTAATAAGATTTAGTTAAAAAATATATATATGTATAAAATAACAACTCCTGTGCAAGATAAAAGATGGCGCACAATTTGATATTTGTATATTATTAATCTTATACAATAGCTACAGCCGAGTAATTAAGCACCTAATATGCAAGTACTGTCAAACCTCCGTTTTACAATATCGTAAAAAGAAATATCTTTAAATCCAAGAAACTCTGAGTAATTCCCCCGCAAATAAAATTTTTATCTCTAATTCATCACTGCTTTTATTCATTTTAAAGTGTGCTGATAATTGAAGTCATTGATTCTTATTATTAAAAATAATTTATAATTAAATTACTCATTAAAATAAAAATAAAAAAAATCGAATAAATATTATTTTAACAAAATATTAATTAATACCATAAAAAATAGTACATTGTGGTAATTTTTCAAAAAAAAAAAAACGCAGCTAAAAATTCACGCCTATTGCCCACCAATTTTTTTTTTTTTGATTTTGGAATTTTCTAAAAAAGTTTTGTAGGTTGAAAGTGATATTTGCAATTCCGTTGCATTTAATATCTAATACATATTTATTTTATTATTCATTTTTTAAAAATTTTAATTTTTAATTTTTAAATTTTTGTGTGTTAAAAAAATTCAATCAAGTGCAAAGTTTTTTTTTTAATTTAAAAAAAATATGTTAGATTTTAAAATTTTAATTTTACAATTGTTTTTTCTTTTTTCGTAATTTAAACATGATCAAAAGTAAATTTTAATTTTAAAAAAAAAACCACACCTAATTTAAAATAAAAAAAGTTTAATAAAGTTTATGCAAAATAATTTTTAATTAATAATCATAAATTATATTTTTGACTTGAGGAAAAATTTTAAAAAACTTTTACTACTCAAAAAATTAGGAAACTTACAGAACAATATTGCAATATTGCAGTTTACGGATTGTAATATTAGGTGAATATTTAATAATATTTTAACATGGATGTAAACTTTCATATTCCACCAGAGTTACAACTTACAAGTAAATAGCATGCCAATTTATAATCTAGGATAATAACAAAATTTTTCAATTAGATCGTTGTTTACAGAAATTAGATTTCAGTTTGTAATTAAAAATGTATTATAAAAAATTAAATTTGGAAATTTCATTAAAAATTAGGTTGATCTTAAGAAGCTTTAAGCTTATTAGGAAGAACGAAAATTAATATGTCCTTTCCTACGACTTTCGCATTCGAATTCCTTCAGTCATTAAACTTGCTTGCACAAGGAATTGTTTAACCTCTTGTATATATTACTCTGGCTATCAGGTTGTTTGAGTGAGTACAAACCTCAACTCAGCGGATAATGATTTTCACCGACCAAAACTACTAAATGAATTTATAGTTTTTGCGTTCTTAAATCAGGAGTAAACTATTCCTTGCTACTCTCAACTACTCCCAGCTACACCAATCTTTGTTAGGCTAATAAGCCTGTCTATACAATAGGTACATGTTGGAACAGAGGATCATATTATATCCGTGTTATTAGAATTGATCAATGAATTCCACATACAATTGAAACTTGAGATAGTACTAGACCTTATAACATGTAGAAACGTCTTAGATTTTCAATAGGTACAATTCTATTTTTGTTTATATTGTAATATTTTGTATTTGAGTTATATGGTTTTCTTTATCTGTGAGTTATATTATTCAATTAAATTATTTGTTTATATTTTGGATTTTTTTATTTTTTCATATTTGATAAGATTTGTAAATCATATTTTTTATTAGGTAACCAATAAGCATTTACTTCTTGCACTGTAAAAAAATATTATTGCTGATTTGCCACTTTATTTTCAATGTCTAAAAATATTAAAAATAATAAACTTCTCAAATGACAGATAGTTTTAAAATGTCAAAAAAATTTAGACAATTAATCTGACAGTTATCTACTCCTGAAACAAAATATAGCCTTCCATTTACAAACTACTCCCAGCTACTCTTTTTGTTAAAGGAAATGCATGCAGTGATTTCAGTGTCTAAACAGCTATAAATAACCGATTAGACTTAGAGAGATCTCCATTTTTTGATTTCTGATTTGAATCTCCTAAATGTATTGAATGTTTTAACAATATTAGGTGAATATTTTGTTTTATAGATTTTTTGAACCTTGTTTCTATATTTACTCCTCTTTGAACTAAAATGACTATAATACAATTCATTTAAATACAATACAATTTTAAATTGTCCTTTTTAAACGCATCCTTTGAAAATATTTTAAAATTCCAAATGTAATATAAACGAGGAAGAGTGTAGTAGAGTAGACTGTGTCAACTCTGGGATATCCGTATGACCGTAACATATACATTATATCATCCGGTTAATTACTTTTGGCAAAATTTCAAACATTCAGCTTTATTAGGTGTAGAGTAATGCTCATATAAAAGAAGGAGTTGTATGGCAGCTACTCGAACCCTCAGCAGTAGACCAACCAAATTTATGCAGTAACTTTGGCCATTACACTAAACTATTTTTGGCAAAATTTCAGACACCCAGCTTCATTTGGTGTAGTGTAATCCTCATATAAAAGAAGGAGTTGTATGGCAGCTACTCGAACCCTCAGCAGTAGACCAACTAAATTTTGCAGTAACTTTGGCCATTACACTAAACTATTTTTGGCAAAATTTCAGACCCCCAGCTTCATTTGGTGTAGTGTAATCCTCATATAAAAGAAGGAGTTGTATGGCAGCTACTCGAACCCTCAGCAGTAGACCAACTAAATTTTGCAGTAATTTTGGCCATTACACCAAACTATTTTTTGCAAAATTTCAGACACCCAGCTTCATTAGGTGTAGTGTAAAGCTCATATAAAAGAACGAGTTGTATGGCAGCTACTCGAACCCTCTGCAGTAGACCAACCAAATTTTGCAGAAACTTTGGCCATTATACTAAACTATTTTTGGCAAAATTTTAGACACGCAGCTTCCATAGGTATAGAGTAACATACATCGGACGGACATACATCGCTAAATCGATTTATTTTTTGATTCTGATCCGATCCATACACTTGAGTCTATATCTACCCCCCCTCCTTCTCTGCGTCACAAACGTAATGGCAAATTTATTATACCCTTGGACTATATAGTCATACGGGTATAATGATTAAAAAAAATTTTTTGAAACTGAATTGAATCAGTTGTGCTTTTAAACATTTTAATTCTGTAAGTAAAATTCTTTTTAAAGCTAATTCTTTTATTATTTTCAAAAACTTCTAATTCACCTACTTAAGGTGCAAAAAATATTCCAGACCCCAGGGATACCCTGTATCAAAGTAATTACTTACAAACAATTTTTAAGGGAAAGGGAATTTTCGAATGAATTATTCGAATATATTGGAATTTATCTTTAAAATTAAAAGTATAATATTTAGATTTATTATTTTATTATCATGCGTACTTATTCATAATTATTATATAACTACATATATAACTATCCATTTAAATTATGAAATTATCATATTAATTAACTTAAAAGTAATCTATTGATTTTCGTATATATATAGATCCAAATTGCCTTGAAATATTTTAATTTAATAAAAATAGAAACAAGCAAAAAAAAAACAAATAATTTTATATAAAATTTAAAAATTAAGATTTAAATGACTTTTCACCTAACCCTTCCCACATGTAAATTTTTAAGATTTTAATTTTTTTTTTTTTTATAAATTCAAAAAAGGTTGGGCTTGAAGCATCTAATTTACCGCACATTGTTTTGATTTTTTTCTGAATATAATAATAATCTCTAGTAAATAGTAATAACGTCAAGGTAAATTTTTCATCACTTTTTAAAAGATCATTCACATTAAATTATGAAATGTCAATTTTTGAACATTAATAATTAATATACATATTTGAGCAATGCAATATTAATGTTAGTTAAATTTTTAAAAAAAAATCTTAACAGGTAATAAATAAGTAATAGGTAGGTAATAGGTAAGTATATAAAAATTAGATATACAATTAATATTTACAATAAAAGTGCGTTAATTTTTTTAAATATAATTTTGTTGTATTTTATTTTCAATTTCAAATCTTGATGTGTGTCTTTACAAAAAAATCGAATAAAAGTGTTACCAGGTATTTCACAATTTTATTTGAAAATTTGATAAAACAAACTCTATAGACGTTATTTGTTTTTAAATCTGAGCATAGATCTTTGTAAGCTCAGCACAAAATGAGCCCGCTTTAAGCAAAGCATGAACAGAATACGCTCAGAGAGCCTTGATTTAATAAAAAAAATACGATTTGAGGAAACTGTCATTTTTATTTTAGTTGCATTTTAAATTGTCAAATAATTAAATTAAATTAAAAATGGATAATTTAAATAAACAAAACATTTTGAATTTTATTTTACAAGTATAATCTTCCACATACATCAAAATATCTTTGTATTTTATTTTGCTCAAACGTACTCGAAATATTGAAACTGAGCACGTAAAGCACGCTTTATTTTAAAATAAAAAAAAAAAAACTGAAACTGATGCTCTGCTCAGATTTCAAAGAAAAAACCCCCTTATAGAAGCAGCAAATAGTTTAATCTTCAAAAGTAACATCTTTATAATAATTTCCAAATAAAAGTGTTACCAGATGATTAGATTACATAATTTTATTTGAACATTTAAAAAACTTTGTTTACAAAATCTATGTAAAATATAAACCTTTCAATAATATCATCAACAAAACATCAAACTTATCAATGATGATAGAATATAAAATCTACTCCTATAGTTAAAATCTTCAAAATAAAAAGTAATACCATAATAATATTTTATTAGTAAATAAAAAACCATTTGGTATAAATTAAGTAATTTTTAGTTAAACACCTGTAACACCCATTTAAAAACCAAAACAATATTTACAGTTACATCCCAGATTTGCATAGATATAAAAAAAATTTTTATGATTAATATTATAACATAAGTTTAACTACATATAATAGTTAAAGATTATAAAATGTGATGTTTTATTTAACTACATATATAATGAAATATATATAAACTATGTTATTTATATATATAAATATATATATTTCAATTCTTAAGTGTCTGGTATTTTTATGAATTGGCTTTATTCTTTTTAGCACATTTTCAAAAAATTTTGTAAAAATGTGCCTATATAGTTTCACTCTGTCCGTCCGTCCGTCTGTCTGTCTGTCCGTATGTTTACAAAAACTTTTACATCGTTTGAAATAGAAAAAAGAAATTTTAACCGCGAGTAGGTATTACAAAAAAAATAATTTCGTAGAAGAATTTTTTTCTGTAGCCCCACCTGTTACGGAGCTGCAGCCCCCCAAAGTTGGGAAAAGCCCTATATTTAAATTGTTATAACAAGAGTTCTATTAAGTGTATTTTCAATTTGAAAACGGCAAAAGATAGCTGGTTTTATAAACTTTATAAATTTTTAAAAGACAAATATTTAGGGTTGCCATACGGTACTAAAATTTACCATTATGCAAAACTCAATTTTTGCAAAATTTTTGGCCCTACATATCTTCTAAACGGGTTAAGCTACGGTCTTGAAATTTTGGGAGTAGTTAAATCCTTAGAAATAAGTAATAGTCGTTTAACAATTTTTTTTTGTCACGTCCCCTGTATTGCAGCTATAAGGGCCCGAAAATTGAAATTTTGCTATTTTTAAATACCTGTAACTTGAATACCTGTTCAAATTTTTTTTTTCTGATTTACAAAATTGAAAGCTCTTTAATTATATTTCAACATGTGTCAAAGGTTTTTTTTAATTTTGAAGGATGGCGAAACTGCAGCCCCCGCAAATTCCTAAAAAGCCCTATATTTAAATTGGTATAATACGAATTCTGTTAGGTTTATTTTCAATCAAAAAACGGTAGAAGAGAGCTGCTTTTATAGGCTTTACAAAAATATGTCGCTGTAATGTATAGGGTTGCCATATGGTACTAAAATTTACCATTATGCAAAATTCAATTTTTGCAAAATTTTTGGCCCCACATACTTTCTAAACGGGCTAAGTTAGGGTCTTGAAATTTTGGGAGTAGTAAGATCCTTAGAAATAAGTAGAAGTCGGTTAGCAAAATTTTTTTGTCACGTCCCCTGTTTAGCAGCTATAAGGGCTCGAAAATTGAAATTTTGCTATTTTTAAACACCTGTAACTTGAATACCTGTCCAATTTTTTTTTTATTAACATACAAAATTTGAAGGTCCAACATTATATTTTAACATATGTTAAAGGTTTTTCTTAAATTTAAAAGGGGTTCCTTAAATTGAAGAAAGTGTCTCTCAGTTTTAATCAGTTTTGCTTAAATAGTAAAATTCTAAGTAAAATTCCAAATTTTGGTATGATTTACAATTTAATTCCTTGAACCTAAAAAAGTTGTGGGAAGGGGAGTAGTGAGGATTATATCCTTGATAAATTGGGCAAGCTTCCCATAAAGGAGCTATTAGGACTTAAAAATTAAAAAAATTACTGTTTCTACAAGTAGTAACTTATTCACCAACGTATATATTTCTTAAATTAAACGTTAACATTGAAGTTTCAACATTATATTCCGATAAAATACTCAGTATGAACACTATATTATTTTGAAAATGTGCTTTTTTAAAAACCCTTGGTTTTTTTCATCACTTGTTTTTTATTTACTTGAATTGCATCAACATCGAACAATATATATAAAATATATAGGTATGTACATATATTGAAAACCGAGTAATAAAATTTTATTATCAATTTCTTTGTAAATTTTAACCTAAAAAAAAATATTGCATTTTTTATGACTTGTTTTCAAACAAACACATATACAAATTTGTTCAGGAACAAAGAAATTTATAGAGAAATAGTTGCCTTAGGAAAACGTATAAAAGTTTTATATATAGATTAAATATTTGTGTAAAAAAAAAGCTAAATATCAAAATAGTGTGACAAAACCTTTCATTTGACTAAAGGGTTAAGTAATTTTTTAAATGTCATAATATCCGTTAAAATTTGATTCATACATCTTCAAAAGTGTTAGTTGTTGTGTTAAGAGGAGTGTTAGTTTGTTTTCCGTAGTTGTATGCAAAAACACCTTCTTAAGTTCTGGTTAGGTGTACGTAAAGTGTAATAAAATCGAAAATTGCTCAAAAATATCTAATGTTATATTCAATTGATGTGTATCAATATTGAATTCAGAACAGATCAATAAGTAAATTTAGTTTACAGGGTTATGGAACGGTATTTATACCAGTAAATTTTATTTCGAATAAAAAAAAAAAATCCTTTTTAATCTATTAGGTACAATTATTCAATCATTCATGGCCTGTAAAAGTGTTGGAAATGGCAGACAATGAGTGATATGAATAAAAATTAAGGCTTTGATTCGAAGTAAAAGCGTAGTAATAGTAATAGCATCGTCTTTAAGTATAAGAAAACTCTTTGTAGCACATGCTTCAATTTATATGAATAAAAATAATTTTAAATTTTAAATCATATTTTCTGTAGTGGAGCAAATGCTTGTAAGAGCTTGAAGCATTTGCTTTATTTTCTACCAAAATTTGAAGCATTTCGATTCTTTTCCGTCTGCTTAAGTGTTTTATTATTTTTTTTTTAATTATTGCTTATAGTCACCATTTAATACCAATATCTGCACCTCCACCATTTTACAATTTAGGTATCTCAAAAGCATTGTTATTTTTTTTTTGAAACTGCTTATAGTACCTCCTCTTCTTTATTTCTGTGTACCGGTATGACGTGTAATAATCTCTGTTAAAGGTTTTAAACCAAAATTCAAATAAACACTGAAACGAGTTTTGCTCTGAAGTGAGGTTTTGCTTCTACAGTTTAAAGTATTACCATAATTCTATTCATATGAGCATGTGCTACGACGATCATTGAAGGGTCAGCTTCAAGCTCAAATGTTATAAAGCATATACTTCAAAGTATGATGTAAATACTTTTATTTTTTCATAAATTATGAAGGCATTTGCTTCAGTACTATAGCAGCAAAAGCATTTGCTTTGTTTTATTCATATCGCTCAATGATTAAATGAAATGTGTAAAGTTAGTTAAAAGTAAACTCAAATGTTTGTTACAATTACAATATTGTTTTATTATAGTTTTTAATTGGATTTCGTATATTAAAGCAATTCTTATAGGGTAAAATTATTACCAAAAATTTACTTAAATACGTAAGTAACGATAACTAAGTGTATTCCCAAGAGGTATCTTCAAATCTAAGTAATAATTGTGTCTGACGTTGCTAACTTTGACGATCACACGAGAACAGATGCACTCGTACAAAACTTATTTAATCGTACAAAAATTTAAAACACACTCAAAACAAAGTTTAAAAAAAAAACAAATAAATTATTGATAGAATGACATACATTTATTAAAAATATTGAATAAAATATTTTATTATAATTTCATATTCCATCTTTAAAAATAACTCAAAATTAATTTAAATTAAATTAAAGCGCACAGATAAAACATTAATAAAAATTTAATCTTTTAGACTAATTTAAAATTTTTTTAATATGGACTATGTCAAATGTACATAAATAGAATGCAGTCAATAAATTTGACATTTCTTTTATTATAGGCATTTAAGAAATGTTACCGTTACGATTTGACAATTCATTTTTTTTTTATTTAATTTTCTTAAAAAGTTTATATTAAAATAAATAATAATATGGTTTGAATAATTATCTTTGTATCTTTTATTATAAGAAAAAACTCTTCATTTCATTACTTCGATTGTTAAATTGAATATTATGTTCGTATTTATAAGTTATTATAACCAAAAAAAAAAAAAAAAACAGAAACAAAACAAAAAAATAAAGACAAAATAACAGCGACTGTCAATAAAATTCAAAACTAAAAAAAATTAAATGTGACCTACTCTTGGATCAATACTTGAAGTTTCTAATAAATAAAAAAATTTAAAAACAATATAATAAAAAGCACAAACTATAAGTGAAAACTAAAAACCATAAATATTTATATATATATAAAAATATAAATATATGTATATACATATATTTTGAAAAAAATTCTTTACTGTTTACTAATGCTGTTGAAGTATTATGCTAACTTAACCTTATTAAAATCTTAAATTTTTTTTTTGGTCATATTAACCGGTAACCTATAAGTTTACCTGTTGAAAATATTTTCTATATAAATATTAATAAATATCACACCTTAATATTATTTTTTTTTTTTTTTATTAATTTACATTTTCGTTTTTTTATTTTTCCTACTTAACTCTTTTCACCTTTTGATGATTTAATTTTTGGTATACCACAGTTTCTTGTAAAAATTTAAAATCACCTTTGAGATATAAGTTAAGGTATACAAGGTTAATTGTTTAGACCACTAGTCATTTATTAAAGTTTTTAGATTCTGATTTCAATCGCACTTGATTTAGTTAAAGCTTCTATTCTCTAGCCAAGATATATACTGATTTTTTAAATCTTCAAAGTTTGATTCTTAAAA
The DNA here is from genome assembly GCA_963082915.1 of Dolichopus griseipennis. Taxonomy (NCBI): domain Eukaryota; kingdom Metazoa; phylum Arthropoda; class Insecta; order Diptera; family Dolichopodidae; genus Dolichopus; species Dolichopus griseipennis. The sequence goes on along the minus strand of OY720445.1, from coordinate 20,536,623 downwards.
ATTTTTAAATTGAAGATAAAGTAGTTTAGGGCCCAAGCTTAATCAAAAGTTTAAAATCAAGTTTTTAGATATTGAGGAGGTATGCCTTAGACATAGAATCATTGAGGAGCCGGTTCTTAAAATCTTAATACTTTGAATCTCTAAAATTGTAGAGGCTATGGTGGAAATCAGGAGTTTAGAATCATTGCATTTAGAGTCTGGGATCAGAAGTTCAAAAATGATTGATTCAAAAAAATTTAATATCGCATTCATTAGTTATTAAATGGTTCATGACACTTTACTGAAAAAAAAAATTCCGAATAAAAAAAATTCCGAATTTTAAATCTGTAAAAAAATTTCCGAATGTTCCAAAAATTCTGATAACCAAAAATCAGCCCACACACAGTACATTAAATTTTTTGTTGTTAACTTATTATTAAGAAAAGTTAGGAAGGATTTTAGAGTTGAATACAAAATCAGAGTTCCAATAATATACTTAGCTAGGATTTGGAGCGACTGCAGTTCAAACCCAACCATAGGTCTACCAGTTTTTCTCTAGTTATTACAAAACTTCTATTTCATATTATTTCAATCTGGTAATCATTTACAATCCTTAACTTTGCCAAGTTCCCAACAGTAAACTTTTCTAACACACCTATTCAAAATTTTATTAATCTTCATGTATTATAAAGAAATTTTTCTTAAAATTTAAATAAAATTTTATCTGAGTTTTACAATCTGCTAAACAAAAACAAATAAGTTTAAAATAAAAAAAATCTTCGATATTTATGAGAAAATAATACGAAATTTTAGAATTCTTAAAAATTAAATTAAATATTTTTGAATAAATTTCATAAAAATTTATTTCAAGATTTTATTTCCCATAAATTTAAATTTACTTAACCGTTATAACTTAGCCTAACTTAAGTTAACTTAACCGTTATAAATTATATCTTTAGAAATATGAGCTTTTATAAAACCCTTCATATTATATACTGACTTGTTTTTCTTCTTTTGCTTTCCATTGTTTTAATTTGGGAAAAAAAAATATGATTTTAAACATTTCTCTTTATATTAAATTACTCACTATTCAACTGAAGATAGCGCGTTTTTTTATATTTGTGACACGCTTGTTTTAACGTATTTTTTTTTTTTTTTTTTTATATAAAATATGAATGAAAACAAACACATTTATAAATGCAATACTATAATAGTTACTATATATTATATCAGCTATACGTCAAGTCAAGTGTATTATGAATATGTATATTTTATTCATGTCATATTTATTATTTAATTTCCGGTCGCTTATTTCTGAAATAAAACTTAAATTTTTAATACACAACACAAATGTACATATACATTTATTTGTAAATATAACCTGTTAAGAGAACCCTTCAGGTGCAAAACAAGGTGTACAAATATAAATTTGTATGGATAGAAAAATATTTATAAATAAAGTGGTCCTTTTTTATTGAAATTATGTTTTGAAGTATTGGTATAATGGTATTTACCTTAGGAGCTTTGTACAATTTAAGAGACATTTCTTACACATAACTATTCAAATAATATTGATTTAATATTTAAATATAGAATATTTGTCACTTATTTTATTTATGGGAATTGGTAACAGTAATCATGCATTTTAATTATACTAGAAATTCGTTATTGAATTTAAAAAAAATTGTGCTGTTAAATATGGAGTTTTAACGTAAAGTCACTTCTGTCTGAGTTCGTTATATTTCTGGAAAGAATTGTAATCGTGTAAAAAATTGGAAATGTTAATATGAAAAATTTTCATTATTTGAAGAATTTTGAGTTTTCCAACTAAAATAAGTCCAATACAGAAACTTAAGAAGAGGTAACAAATGATGGATCAGCATGAGTTTATAAGTCTCCTTTTTTATAAACACGATAGCCTTAGTTTTCAAGGACAATATCCGGTGGACAACCTCAAAAATAAATCTAATAATTTAAATATATTTTGAGTATTTATTTACAATCCCCTACCACATACAATGGGGTAAGTGTAATGAACATAGGCGGGATAATGGTTCAGCATTTGCTTTTCAGGTGGGGCAGGTATTTATTTTATATTATGACATAAATTATAAATTATATAGTACTTTATTAAATATGATCTGAGCTGAGTTTAAACCTGAGATTTTTCGATTGAAAAAACAACTTCCTATCTATTGAACCAAAGGGGTAAGATTATTTTGTGGTAATTTACAGTAAAATTTTTATTTGGGCGTATTTCTTTTTCTTATCAGAGCAGAGCCAGAGATGTCAAGCTAAAAAAATATGTTTCTTTTTGTGTTCAGATTATCCAGATTATCCATTTTGTGTTCCTTTTTTAACTCGCAGAGTGCTCAGAGCACGATCTATGAAATTTCATAGAGTTATGTCAAACAAGGAAACGTCAAATTAAGAATAAAATAATAAAAACGGAACATAGATTTGGAACATTAAAATGTTAAATCTTTTTCAAACAATAATGATGTTAGAAAATAATTTGAATAAAAATTAACAATCTGTGCTGTGAGCATTTCTTTTTTAACTCAGAGCGTCAGAGTTCGAATAAAATTTAAATCTGAGCATAGTTTGTTCTTATCGCTCGACATCTGCTCTGAAGACTGATCTGATGAGAAAAAGAAAAACGCCCTTTGTTATTAAATTTTTTATTTAATAAAGATGTATTTCAATTCAAACTTCCCATTCCCAAAATTTAAATTTATAGCATATAAAAATTTTATAACATATTTAAATAGCACTCCATAGTTTTACTCTCAACTGTAGGTAATTTGTTTATTTTATAATTATAGTTAACTATTTATATACGGTAAAGTCAAGCAGACAACTAGCTTTTTTAATTTTATTTGATTTTACATTAATATGTCATACTAACTTTTAAGAATTTATCAACACATATGCAATTATCATATGTCAAAATAGTAAACGTGTATTGTTTATTGAAAAAAAACACCTTAAGTCTTAACCATCAATCAACAGTTAATAATTTATACTGTCTTTTATTTTAATTGCATATTATATCAAATGCATTTTATTATATATATATATAAATATTGTTATTTTACTGTATATGGTCGATTAGGTATTTTATTCTTCTTATTGTTGACACATTTTGACTGCACCACAATAAAATTAAGTACATATGAATATACGATAAAATACGAAGAAATTGAAAAAGCGAATCTTAAAAATCCAAATCAAATCCAAATGAACAACGCAACAGACATTAAATAAAAATTGTGACAACAATGTTATTTTTTTCTCTTTCTAAGAAAAGAAAAAAAAAATTATTTTGTAAAAAATAGAAATCAAAAGAAAATATAAAAAAAAAAAAACTTTCTATTAAAGAATTCTGTAAAGTCTGTTTATTAGTTTCTATTAAATAAATATAAAAAAAAAAGAAAGATTTTAAAAAAGGTATCAAATAAAATAAAGTTGTATATGAACATATTATATTATATTGATATTTCCTGTTTTTAATTTATGTTTGGTTTTGTTTTGAATAAATAATCATTGAATCATACAAAATAGGTTTCTTTAATAAACGGCAACACTATTTAGCATTTTAGCTAATTTTTAAATTTTAAATTTTATTAATTATGTGGTTTGAATATAACAATGAAAGAAATTAATAATAAATAAATTTAAATAAACTTATGAATCAATAATAGAAGTATTTTTAATTCCTGTATTTAAAAATTATTAATTGCCAATAACCCTATGGTGACTTATGGGGAGATCAAATATTAAAATTATTAAATTAATATAATATTTATATGTATTATATTCATAACTAAGATATTTCCGCAAAGTTCCCCGACATATTTGGAATTTCCTTTCTAATCTGACATACAGATTACAGATTCTTTAAATCGTTGAATGAATTTTGGTCTACTGCAAAATTTTTAACAGTCCTCCCTAAACTATGAGTTGTAATTGATTTTGACGCTGAATCAAACGCTGTACTGAATTTTACATTTATAAAAACTTAAACAAGAGTAACCATAAGAAAATTAATTATTAAAAATTATAATTTCAATATCGAAAAATTTTCTTATATTATTGCTCTTAAATAACTCTGACTACCAACACCATATGTTGAATGAAATACTGGAATCATACCTTTCGAGTAAAATAAGAAGAATCGTATTCTTAAAAGAAATAAAAGCAAGGGTGTCTCAAGGCAGTATTCTATTAGGAAATACCAGTAGTAGGAAAATTAACTGTGGTAACATTTGCTGATGGTCCTACCATATAAGCAGTAGGTTCTAATATCGACAAGTCGACAGAAAAGTTACAAAGTGCATGTGAAAAAAACGAATACTGCGCAAGTACACCTCAATTAAAAAAATAGTAAATCCTCCAAAAAATTATTTTAAATAATGTAGACGTACCGATCGTATGCTCAGCTAAATATCTAGGAATGGCACTAGGTGTCAAGCTAAAAGAGAAATAATATATACTAAAAACAAAAATTAAATCTAGATAATAAATATAGAGAAATGGGAAAAAGTTGGAAAAGGACATTAACTTATCTTATAAATTTACAACAAAGTATGTTAATTTACAATCAAGACATTACACCTACATGGGTTTATGATATTCAATTTTGGGTTTGAACGATTAAGCGGCTCAAATTCTCGTAAATAGGTTTACTATTACAAGCAAAACGATCAAGATCTCTAAACTTAACATAAAATATTGATTTTCTTAAAGAAATCCCATAGTTTTTCTCACAAACTTAAATATAATGATAGAAAACACTAATGTAGACATCTGACTAGTTTTATTATGTTATAAAAGAATTCAGGTTTTTTTTTTATGGTTAGAGTAACGATCTCCAACTATTGCTAGGAATAAGGCGCTTATCGCCATCCTTTAAATATCTTTCTTTACATTTTTAACACCTCAAGAGAAAAAAAAGTCTCAGTCCTTTTAAAATACTGGCTGGTTTAATATAATTAATTTTATGAATTTTTTAAGCTAATAACTTCAACTTGTATAAAAGGTTCCGTTTTATTGTTTCAATTAAAATCTTTTCAATGTGGACTTTTATTAACAATCAGCGGAAGTTAAGATAACAAAAATAGTAACTTTGAAATAATTCCGATAGCTGATTAAAAATTTTTTTAAAACACCCTTCCATTTTATTTCATTAAACCGATATATACAAAGTTTTATGCAATTTATTTGCAAAATGCATATAGATGACAATTTATATGCTCCAACTTTATGCACATTTAAAATTTCTCTGTTCTCCATAAATTATTTATTATAAAAAAAAAGAAAACTTTCTCTGCTGGAGCTTTTGAACCTTGTATATTGAAAGAAAATTCAACAAGTTTCTATATATTTTCACATTTACATATATATTTTTTTGTTATCAAAATGTTGAAAAATTTCTGCCGACAGATTAGCAACAGAAATTTTTGTGCATCGTGCAGAGGTATTTAATAGACTTTAATAAATACCAGAAAGTTATCGATATTGTTTAATTCTTTTAATTATGTAAACTAAATAATCTTCAACTATTAAACAGGATGATAGAAGCAAAACAAGTTTATTTTTCAATTCTTGGCATTTCGTATTACTAGTGCATATTAATTCATTAACTTATGCATTTATATGCATAAGTTATGAATCGAATTTTATAATTATTAATGTAATATTTAAAGTGCAATATACCTAAATAAGAAATTGTCGCTTTAAACAAATTACCAAGAGCATCTAAAAAAATACTTGTTTCTATAAAATACCAGAACAGCAGGCGATAAGGTTTTATCTGCAGACGACATTTTTATTTAGTATTTTTTACGCATTTTGAAATTTTGTGAACAGACAGTTGATTAAACGGTATAATCACATATTTTTGAAATTTTTTATAAAAATAAACTTAGTTTAAAAATATTTTGTGGCGCCGGCCTTTCATGCGAAAGGTCCTGGATTCGATCCCTGGCTGGGTAAACTCAATAAATGGGATATTTTTTTTTTTTTTTTTTGTCCTTTTTATAACTCCTCTTGGGAGCATAGGGCTTCCACTTGGCATCTCCATCTCACTCGGTTTGTTGCTGTTGTTCTTACATCGTTCCAAGTGAGATTGCATCTTCCTAGTTCCAGGAGTACTGATCGCCTCCAGGTGTTTTTGGGACGACCTCTTGTTCTTTTTCCCTGAGGGTTCCACTCTAACGCCATTCTGGTTATGCTATCGGCTGTTTTCCTGATGGTATGTCCGATCCATTTCCATTTGCGTTTCCTTATCTGTTTCACAATTGGTTCTTCTCTTGTTATCTCTAACAGATTCACGTTGCTGATGGTGTTAGGCCAGAATATTCCGCATATGATACGAAGACATTTGTTGACGAATACCTGCAATTTCTGTATGATGTTGTTTGAAATTAGCCAGGTTTCGCTACCATATGTTAGTATTGATTTTACGCATGCGTTGAATATTCTTAGCTTCGTGTTTCTGGAGATCTGAGAGCTTCTCCATATGGTTCTTAATTGTCCGAATGCCGATCTTGCTTTTCGAAGTCTGTTATTAACATCTGCTTCTGCACCGCCATCTGTTGTAATTGTACTGCCTAGGTAGCAGAAGGCATCTACATATTCGATGGTGTTTCCTTCAATGCTAATGTTTCCTCTATTGCAGGTGTTAATTCGCATGGCCTTAGTTTTCTGGATATTTATCTCCAATCCAACGCATCGTGCTAATTTTGTGAGATGTTCTAATTTAGCTTGGATGTCGCTGAGCTTGTGCGATAGTAGACAAATATCATCTGCGTAGTCTAAGTCCTCGAGTTGCCGTGTGAGACTCCAAGTTATTCCACGTCTCTGCACGCATACTTCTCGCATAATTTCATCCAGGACAATTGTGAACAGTTGAGGTGAGAGTGGACATCCTTGTTTTACTCCTGTGTTTGTAGTGAAAGAGTCACTGATGTTTCCGTTGTGCAGAACCGCGAGATCCGCATCCTCGTACATCGCTTTGATAATGTTTATTATTTTCTGGGGTACTCCTTTCTTGCTTAATGCTTTCCAAATTGCAACACGTTTGATGGTGTCAAAGGCCTTCTTGAAGTCTATGAACAGGAGGTAGAGAGGTGTACGCCATTCCACAGATTGTTCGACTATTATGCGTAGAGTGTTGGCTTGATCTACGCAGCTTCTGTTAGGGCGGAAGAAGGATGACTTAAGAGAATGCAGCAACTGGAGAGGAATAACCGTGCTTAACTCCATATATAAAATACTGGCAACAATCATACAAGGCAGAATTCAAAGCAAGATCGAAGGAAGTTTACGTGATGAACAATAAATGGGATATAACAATATAAAATTATATAAAAATAACTTATAATTAAATAGCTATCAGCTGGCCCACATTTCTATTTGGCAAAGGGTCCCAAAATTGCGTGCAAATATTTGTAATTGTACGTAAATAATAAATAAATAAATTAATTAAAAATATTACACTTTAATTTTAAAAAAATTCGATAATAATTATAATAATTATTAGTAACAACATAAACGTATATATTTAATATAATACCCATTGAAATCTCATGTTTATTAATTTTTGAAATAGTCCGTGAGGTTTTATACTGGATTTATACTGGTTCAAAACAAACAACAACAACTATAATATTTTATTAGTTAATGTCAATATATAGTTAAAAATTTTAAAAATGACCAAAATTGATTTTATTTTTTTGTTTTTAATTTTTCAAATTCTATTGGCTAGTTATAAATAAATTTTTTTTATATATATGTATATATATAATTAGATAACTTATCCATGCTAGTATTATATACTAGTTATATTTTTCTAATTATTTTAAAACTATTGTTTGCCACCGTTGTTTAACATAATGTCTTAAATAATGGCATTTTTTTTAATAAAATATCATGTATTTAATTAACTTCAATATAATTTTTTTGAAGTTAACCTTGAAATTGATTTCTTTTCAGAAAACACAATTGAGTTTAAAAAAAAAAAAAAAAATTTTGAAAGAAAAATCAAATTTATTTTGAAATGCAACAATTCAATTCAATTTTTTATTTAGTTTGATAATAGAAAAATATTTCAATGACAGTTACCACGACCTAAAAAAATCACTATTAATTAGAAGTAATTTGAAATTATTTTAATTTATTTAAGGTATTTTTTTTTTTTTATTTTAAAATTAAAATTGATTTTCAACGCATGTTTTATTCTGTTTTAAATGTTAAATATTAAAGTTAGTTACAAGATAAAATAGTTCGTCTGAACTTACTTTTAATGTCAGCAATTTTATACTTGGTTGATTGCCAATAAAATAATTTTGAGGTTAGTTCTGTCAAATTTTGTTTAAAAAGTAAATTTTTGACGTTTGATTTTATAAAAAAAAATTAATAACTGTAAAATAATATTTGTATTAATATGTATTTTATAAATAGATTGGGATTGTAATGAATTAAATAACATAAGATGAACTATATACATTATATGACCTTGAAAAGGTTAAATCGTGCGTTAATACTTCATGATAATCTATTTTGAAAATAAAAACTTTCATTTGCCACCTATAATTTTTTGTTTTTTTTTATTTTGTCAATTTGCAAAACGATTTTGAAATTATCATGCATATTGTCCTTCATTTTAATTTATAAAAAAAAAATGGGTAAAATAATGTGGAAAGGTATCCAACTAAGATAAGCAAACTAGCTTAAATTAATTTTAATTTTTCTTTTGTACTCGTAATTTTGTATATGTATATATTGTATTGTAACAGCTGATATTTATTTCATGGTCAATTTTATCTTAAGTTGAAGAATTCTTTTTGCAAAAAAGATTTTTGATTTTTTGTAGAGAATTTTGAATTTTTAAACAATGATAGTCATAAAATAAAACTAGGTTTAAAATATCAAGTGCATTAAAATGTAAACATTTTTAAAGATTATATTTTTTGTTAGCATTTAGATTTTACTTTCTTTTAAAAGAGATTCCTTATTAGTTCAAGTGAAGGGTTTTATGAAAAGTTCAACAGGTATATTAAAAAATTGTGGGGGTATAAAATTTCATTCATTTAAGCAAAGGAAATAAGCTCTTGTTTAAATCATATACATTTTTAGGTTTAAAATGTTTGACTATTTAGTTAAAAATAGATCATTAAGCTTATGAAAAAAGGTCATAGACAGCAAGTCAAAAAAAACGTTCTAAAAATACTTTCTACACTAAATAATTTTTCCAAAAAAATATAAATAATATATCAAAAATGCAGCCGTTCTAATAGCTGTTTAGCAGCTCAGTCACATGTGTCTACAGTAGACCCTAGAAATATATAAGAATTTCATAATCCGCTACTCCTTATTCGTTTAGATTTTAAAAATTCAAAAGAGAATTCTTCTTATCTTCATTTTAAAAATCAGGGATTCCGGGAAGCGATAACTCTAATAACCTATATTCCTATCACTTTTACTTTACTTAAAAAATAAAATTTAAGTAAAGAAAGTTATATACCTATAGAACAATCAATTCTATGTCTTAATTTATTCTTGTGATGAAGGAACGTCAATTTAATTTACGGGAATTTTTGCAGGAGAATTAGATTTTCTAACGTTTTTTAAAAAATTAAAAAATAAAACTTTATAAATTAAAAAATACTGCTCCTATATTCATAAAATTTATGTACTAGTAAAATTTATGTAATCGAAGAAATATATTCATATATATGATATAATTAAAACTATAACTTAATAAATCATTATAACAGGTTGCTATAAGTCAAAAGGGTATACTAGGTTTTCCATTACGTTTGTGATGCAGAGAAAGAGAGGAGAGTAGATATAGTTTCAAAGGTATTGATTGGATCAGAATCAAAAAGTAAATCGAACTAGCTATGTATATCCGTTGGTCCGCATGATAATTCAAAAAATAAAGGATCTAGGACCATAGAATTTTCACACATTCATTTTTCATGTAATAGTCGTCATCGCTATCAAAATTCAGTCATTTTGCTTCAAGATTTCGAGTAACTGCCATACAACTTCTTTTTTTATATGGAAATAACTCTATACATAGTAAAGCTGAATATTTGAAATTTTTCCAAAAATTTAGTTTTATGGCCAAAGTTTGTACAAAATTTGATTGTTCTACTGCAGTGGGTTTGAGTAGTTGCCATACAACATCATTTTTCACATGAGCATTACTCTATACATAATATAGCTGTATAATTGAAATTTTGTCAATAGTAGTTAACTTTAATGGCAATACGTCTGAATAAAATATAGTCGATGTAATGGGAGAGGTTCGAAGAGCTGCCTTTCAACTTATATTTTCTTTTGTTCATAATTGAAAGTCTAATTAGTTGTGGCCTATATACGGGTATTCCAGAGTTGACACAGTCTACTCTACTACACTATTCCTCATTTATACTAAAAATTAAAAAAAAAAAATAACTGTATGTAAAACAAATTTTTCAAGTTTAACAGTTTAGTTTAATTTAATTTGAACATATTTTTTTTTTTAATAACATTTTTTGATTAATAAATATAAAAAAAAATTTTGAACTTGAAAGTTAACAGTATAAGTAAACAATAGATTATGTTAAAAAAATTCAAATAATGTCTTTAATTTTGTCTAATAAAACTTAAGAAAATCATGTTTTACAAAATTAAAATTTTATCAAATTATTTCCTATACATATAGGACAAGACACTTGTCCTTAGGTAACTTTAGATAGTAAAATTAATATAAAAGACTTATTGATTGGACTTCTTAACATTTATTAATAACGGAAATTGTTTGAATAGTTTATAATCCCATGATTACTTTAAAAAGTAATTAAATATTTACATAATTGACATTTAACAAGTACTAAAGTATTTTAAATATTTAATAAATAACAATGCTTACTTACTATACTTAAAATTACTTCATTTTTTTACTTAAGTAGCCGTTTTAAATGTAATCAACTTCCTTTAAGTTTTTTTTTAATTATTTTAAGTTTTACAAATAATTAAAACAGTATATTTAGTATATAATTAAAGTCTAATATTTTCTAAAGTAGCGCTGTAAGCTAAAAGAAAGCTTTAAAATTTTTGTTGAAGCTACCAATCAATTGATTTCATCATCCATCATTTATTTATTGATTTTTTACACGTATTCATATATATATATATGTACATATATATGTTTATTTTAAATACCGGATTTAACAAAAAAATTTTCGCATATTTTTTTAATATTCAACACGTTCTTATACCGATTTAAAAAACAAAACAATAAAATAAAAATAAAGCACATTATATACATCAGGTGTATTCAGGTTAACAGAAAGTAAGACCAAAAAAAAAAAAAAAACTTTGTACAATAAAAATAAACTTTTTAACCATAGCTAATGCATTTTAAATGCTTAAAATATCAAATAAAAAAAATACGCGTCATGTACGTACAACACACATATGTACATATGTATTATTGGAAAATGAACATTTAATCAGGTACAAAACAATTTGTAATGAGAGAAAGTCTTTCATTTGTGACATTTTCTTAAATATCAATATACATATGTTCATATATATCTAATTACATACATGTGTATTATTAATGTACATATATATATATATATAATAATTGAATGCATTCGTGATGTCAAAATAGCCATAAAATAAAAAATTTTCTAAATATTTCCAAAAGGCCAATAAACTTTTTTTTTTTTTTTTTTTTTGAAAGAAAATTAAATATCTGAAGGTTCATATCTTATTTTTATATATTAATCCAATTGAATTTTTATCATAGTGTGTGTTAATTTTACTGAAGAAGAAGAAAAAAAACGCAAAAAAAAAATAAAATACATTATAATCTAAAAACTGGGTCAGTAATGCCATTAACGCATTTATTCATTTAATTCAAGAATACATACATACATATATGAATGCATCAAGTAGTTTTTAAAAAAGTATAAATGATTTTACAAAAAAAAAACAGGTGCTTTAAAAAATATTAATTTTAATGAATTTTAAAATTAAAATAATCACAGTATGAATATAATTGTATACAATTATGAGCTTTAAATCTGATTGTATTTTAAATTGTTAGTTTTCAATTATTTTTGAAAATAAAAACATGTTTTAATTTAAGATAGGTAATCGAATATTTATAGGAGTTAAATGGTAGGACATTTGCTAAGATTAAAAAAATTTATTATTGCGTAATGTCATATATAATTTGAAATGTATTTAATTATATGAAGGGTATTATTTTAAAAATATCTGTCAAATTTTCCAAAATCAAAACAGAAACTTGAAGTCTGATAAAATGGCTAACAAATATTTAATTGACAGATGTGTCAGGGGACTAAAGTGCCGATGACATTTTGGTTCATGTATGACGTTTGACATTTAGTTTGATGATGACAGATGTTTAATGCAAAATCAGTGTTAAGCATGGCCAAATGATCAAGAATACAGCAACACCATTTAAATAAAATCTGACCAATGGCGTAAAAGCAAAAACATCGCCTTTCATGTGGCCTCGCCTACAAACATCGGTCAGATCATATCTAATAAAAAATTATCATAAAATTGTATAAAATATCGTAATATAAGATAAGATTTAATATAATATATAAATAACTCTTGTGTAGGATAATAGATGGCTCACAAAACTAACATTTGTGTATTCAATATTCATAATATTATACAATATCTACAGCCGATTAATCAACGGTTTAGTGAATATAACGATTAAAAAAACTGAAGATATAAAAGTTAAAATCAGCTTGCAGCATCACAGCATGCAATTATAATTTTCAATTTATTACTTAGCAATTATTCATTTATTTTAAAAATTTAAGTACAATATAAATTTTATATAAATAAAATTGGGTGCTTTTCCTTTCAGATCCAGACTAACATATAAATAAATTAGTAATTTATCTAATGAATAAATTCATTTTTTAAATAATAGGCAGTACTTGACAAAATATTATTTTAATAATATCGTATTGAATTCAATTTGAAAAGGTTGAGGGACTCACAAAAGCCAATTATAAGTTATTCTAAAAAAATAATTTGCACTATCGTAAAACTAATTATAACTTTGATACCATACTCGATCTCTGTTATTCTAAAAAAATAATTTGGAGATTTTGGTAAAGCACTATGCCGGTTATGTTTGATTTATTTATAAATCGCATTGAGTATTTACGAGTCCTAGGGCTTCCCAAAGGTCTTCTTAGGTGATAAAATTTCCATTTACCATAATTTTTAAGAAAATTTCGCAATAATCATCTTCTTTTGAGTACGAGTATCGGATCTTTGCAACTTCTAAAAAAATTTTTTTATATATATATATGTGTTTTAAAATAGTAGCGTGAAGGCTTATAGTTGTTGCACTGTTGACTTCCAATTCGAACAACTGAAGTTTGAGTCTCGGTAAACGGAAAGAATTTCTCTAGTTTTTGGGCATTAGTTATTGGACTCCAAATAATAACAAAACAATAAATCATATTTTAAAATATGTAAGCATATGCATATAAATATAAATAAGGAAATACAAACAAACTTTTTAATTTGACTGATAACTCACAGATACACAACTATATAAATAATTTTAATCCACCAATAACTCAAATGCAAAATTATAAGAATATAAGCAAAGAGAGTTGCATTAATCGCAATTTGTATTGATATCTAGAATTGATATATTTATAAGGCCTATAGACTATGAAATTCAATAAGCCCAATTCCAACAATAATAATATTATATTTCCATTACTTTCCCTCATTTTCCAATATTGCACCTATGAAATAGACAAGCTTGTCAACCTGTAGTTTAATAATTAACAATTAAAAAAACTGTTTATTATTTTGTTAATGTTTTTTTTTTAATGAATAGCGTGCTTTATGAATATTAAATGCACTACTAAAATAGAAAATGAAAATAAATACAAAAAAAAAATTAAATTAAAAATAACGACCGGAAGTTAAATCAATGATTTTCAATCGGTTTTAAAACATAGGTAATAATATACAGAGCATTAACCTTTCAGTTTTATTTTTTTTTTTAATTTTTGTAAATGCAATTCATTCAAAAACAAACGAAAAAAACTTTTACTCAGTCGACATTTTATTAAGTTGGTGAAACCTTTTTTTGTAATTGTTGCATATTTTTTTTTTATATTTAAATTTAATTATTGTTGCAATTTTTTATATTTTTTATATAAAATAAATTTGTTTTAAAATTAATTTCATATTCATTACTCATATTTAGTTATGTATTCCATTTTAAAAAAAAAAAACCAATTTACTTATATTGCAACTAATTTTTATTAGTTAATTTCTATTAGAGGAAAAAAAGAGGATATAATACATAAGTATAGATATGTCTCTGTGAATTTACGCGACAGTGAAATATCGCCAGAAACACAAAATTAACTTAGGGCGACCTCACCGAAAGGATATAAACCTCTTCCTTTTTTCAAAAGTTTTAAAAAAAATCGATTATAGTAACGACAGGGACAGTTTCTATACACAAACAATTTCCATTGGAAATTTATCAGATTATTTACTTAGATCTATCTGCCAGAACTGTTTAAAACCTTTTTTATTTGATTCTGGCTCTGCAAATTTACCCCAGAATTAACTTAATTATATCCGAAATTTATTCTTTTAAAAAATAGCTTAAGGCAAGAGCGACTTAAGTATAGCACTTTTTACAACATATCATTTCATGTCGTAAGTTCATTTGTATCAATATACGAAGACAGTTCTAAAGGTATACTAAATTTGCCATTAAGTTTGTCACGCTGACAAGGAGGGGAGATAGATATAGATTCAAGTGTATGAATCAGATCAAAATCGAAAAGTAAATCGATCTTAAGATGCCCGTCCGCACGACATCTTAAAAAATTGAGGAGGTAAGATTCAGAATTTTTGGTAATTTCTTTTTTATAGAACAAAATCTTTTGCTATTGAAATTCCACTAGTTTGTTCAAAGAATTCGAGTAGTTGCCATAAGTATCTAAAATTCTGTCAAAAGTTTCCGCAAAGTGTGAATAGTCTAATTTAGCGAGTTCGAGGATCTGCCAAACAACTTCTTTTTTTAATATGAGCATAACTTAATATCTGATCAAGCTGAGTGTTCGTCTTAGTCCTATAGTTGACATAAAGTCAATTCAACTAACTTCCTCGTTTTTTCTAACCTTATTTCATAAATTAAACAACTTAAGAGCTTAAGTTCATTTATGTTTCTGGCAATAGTTCATATAAATCAAACTCACAATATCCCATGAAAATTTTGGAACTCCCCTGTTGTCCTAATTTTTTTCCATCCCTACCCTATTCCATACAAACACAACAACATTAAGTACAAAATTCCTAGTTTATGATTTTTGAATAAAAAAAAAAAAAAAAAAATTCTGACGATAATTCATTTTGGCAAAAAAATCATGGAGCGCCTATAAATACGTAATAGCATATTCATAATTTGTTACATGTTTTAAATTAAATTTGACCAAGATAAAAAATTCTGGTTTCTTACAAGTTATATCATATACAAATTTATAACCTAATTTAAACTTCTATTCAACTCATTTTCAACTCATCATTTTACAAAAAAAAACTTTAAAATTTACTATGCAATGCATTTAAATTATATTTATTGAAATTTTTTAAAAGCAAAATTATTAAAAAAAGAATATGAAGAGTGCAGGCAAATAACAATCAATGTCAATTTTTTTCGAAAATGCAATATGGGTATCATTGGAAAGGCAAAAATGAGATCTTTCGTTCTATCAACAATAAATAATGTAAAACCAAACGAGATCAAAGTTTTAGCCTGTTCAAAATTTCCTGTACAGGGAAAGAACAATCAATGTCACAGTTTTAATGGAAAAAACAATCAATGTCAGTTTCCTTTTAATATGGCAAATTTTGAATTGTTTTTATTGACTTGACTTGACTATTACAAATAAAAATGTTCTAACGGGAATTTAAAATAACATTTCCCGTTCGAGGCCATAGTTACATGGAATGTGACAAAAATATGGGATTAATAAAACAAAATCTTAAAATAGAATTGCCTGATGAATGGAACGATCATGTTAAATCTTCACGGGTCAAACCCTCGCCCTTTGTCATTATTAAAAGTAAACAAGATATTTTCAAAAACTGGGGTAGTTATTTGGAAAATAATCATTATAAAAAAAAATCTCCATTTGCAACGAGGCCAATTTCTAAAATCGACATAACAAAGGAACACAGTCGGACACTCCAATTAAGAAACACATATAACGGCCCATGGAATTCGTACATAATCAGATATAAAAATACAGGTAACAGTTCAAAAAATTTAAAGCCTTCTTACACTAGCCTAATTCCACTTTCATCTGGAAAATATAATGATTTAAATGGTACTTAAAGAATTTTGCAGAGACGAAGCGCAGCGGTTTTTTGAAGCACTGCCGCATTCGAATCAAGTTTCGGACACAGACGATAATAATTAAGCAAATCCATACGTTTTAACGTTATAAAAATTTAAACTTAATGAATTACTTAATTTGAACTATTTATGTTTTTATTTTTTGTTAAATTATTTTTTGTTATTTTATTTAATTACTTAATTTGAACTATTTATGTTTTTATTTTTTATTAAATTATTTTTTGTTTGATTATTTTTTCCTAAATTTTTAATATTTGATTGTTTTTTCGTACAAAACTGAATTTTTTTGAAACTAAGTTTTTTTTTTTTGTAAATAAAATAAGAAAATATTAAATTATTTTAATTTTTTTGTATTGTATTTCTTTAAGAATAGGATAAACATTAATTATGAAGCTTGTTTACAGACACTTTCAGAACATTTTTATACGCAAGAAGTCTTTGAAAATATTAATTGAATTTTCTCAATTTCTAAAAAAAGTGACGTTGATTGTTATTTGCCTGCACTCTTCATATAGAAATGCTTTAAAAATAAATATTACAAACATAATAAATATAACTATACTATAAAAATCTATAGTTAACCGACAAGTCGTACACCTGACTAGCTTTTACAGTTAGTCAGATGAACAGAAAACTAAAAATAAAAAATTGCTTTTATATAAAATTTCTTTTACTTTGTTCAAAATCATATTACGGTTTTTGTAATATATATATATATATATATATAAATATAAGAAGGAGAAAAGAAGAGAAAGAAAGAGATAAAAAAAATGTATGCAAACATGTTGTTTGGTTGTGTTATACATTTCAGAAGACATGTGTCAATTTCGAACAGTTACAATTTGATGCAAGTTTAACAAAATAATGTAATGTAAACTTTAAAACAAATTTGTTTTATTAAATATTTTTAATTAATTAAATGTAAATATAGAGATTAGTTTTAAGATTAGTAGGTTCTTGTTTGCTATTTTAGTCCAATTATAAAATTTATATCTATATGTGTTGCAGAATAAATAATTAGATGCATAAGGTTCGCATGCATAGTTCTGCCATTGTTCTATAATTAAAAAATACATTTGAAATGAAAACCTAAAAGATTTGAATCTGTTGAAGCTTAAGCTTCTATAATTAAAAATTAATCGAATAAATAGAAGTTATTTCTGATTTGTGGGGAGTCATCCTGTTTTGTCTGAAAGCGTATTTTTTACTATTAAAAGTCTTTTAAAATTAGAGCTCCGAAAAGAAATAATATCATTTCTACAAACCTTCGTGAGCCATTGACTATTTACTTAAATATTTTTGTCAACTTAATTTATTCCCCAAAATCAAAGTTATTACTTAAAAATTTTAGTATAAACGGCAAGTCTAAAAGCATTAATATTCTGCATTCAAATGTTATATACGTCAAACTGATTATTAAACTTTTTTCATTTGTATTGACAGATATTCTGAATTAATTATCTGTGAATTTTCATGTTCTCACTTAAAATAATTTTAATTTAATTTAGAATAGAAATTATTGAATACAATAGATTAAATAATCCAATAATTAAAGTGTTTAAATTTTGTTCTCAAATATACTCAATTAATTTAAAATTTCAATAGACATTTAATTACATAATATTCATGTGTTATTTTATTAAAAAAGTACTTCTGAAGACACTTTAAAATGCATTTACTGTCAAAGTTCCGTCAAACTGCCATCTGTCTCTAAAAAACATAACCAAGTCAAAAGTCAGGTCACAAACTATTTTAATATTTGCCAAAATATTTATAAATATATTAAAGTTGATTAAATTCAGTTCTATCAACTTAATTTTTACTATAAAATACAATTTTGATAGTATTTTAAATTTATTTTTAATAACTATACCTATAATGTTTTGGAATGTGCCATATTTTTACTATGAACATGAACTCAATTCAAGGTTAGTACCTGTATTTGTTTGAATCATTGTTTAATTTAACTTTTATTAAGTTACGGGTATAAAATTTAACTAAATTAAAATTTTTAAAATTTCCATGACATTTAATGCTATTTAATTTTTATAAAACTTGTTTTTATTTCTTCTTTTAATTCTGAATATTGTTATTATCAACACATTATTTAATAATTTTAATTCGATGGGGTAATAATTTTTTAAATTTATTAGTCATAACGGTTGAATTTAAAATAGTTTTTAGTATCTTATGTTTATATAAGATACATTATATATTATGTGTTATTGTATTCGTATCTTTAAATAAACTGGGAATTATAAAAACGGGATAAAAAATTTTTAAATCTGTTGTAAATGTAATTTTAGCAATAAAAAACATTCTTAAATAGGTTCATAATTATATTTAAATTACAGGACGCATGTTTACTAAACTTGAAGAACTAAAATAGAATAAATATATTATGATTATCATCTTCACTTTATATGATTAGACTAGTAATAAAGTGGTATAAAAATTTTTAAACGCATAATGTATAGTTATTTGTATTCCTGATAAAACTTGATTTAATCTACTACACCAGCCTGAACATAGCCAAGTAAATTCAAAAACTTTATTAATAGAATTTAAAATTCATTTAGTATATATATATATATATTAAACACATATTAATATATATATTTGCGGTATCTAAGTGATCTAAGTTAAATTATAAAACGTTTATAGCTCTGACAACATGGACATGACTTATTGCACCAGTCTGAACACAGCTAATAATAACAAGCCACCAGCAAGTAAAATCAAGGAAAAACTTCTTTTTAATTGTACATGTAATTCAGTAGTTTGAGTTATGATCGATTTGTATTATAACTATTAATTAGGATCAAGATTGCTACAATTTGACGTTTATGACATATATTGACCTATCCAATTTCAACAGTCTGAACACAACCATATACTTTTAACAAAGTGCAGTTCAAGTAAAGTCAAGGAAAAAATTTAATAATAAAATTTAAAATTAATGGAGAATTAATGTATGTATCTAAACAATTATAAATTAACCCAGTAGGAAATGTCATAACTATTAATATCACATATAGTATCTAGTCAGAACAATTTATTATTATGCAAGATAGTATATATGTATGTGCATACTGAACATTCATACTGCATTCATATATATATACTAAAATAAATTTTACAATTTTTTTAAGCAAATCTAACAGGAAAATCAAATTAAAAGATTTATTTCTATTGAAATTCTGTTTTTATCATTCGTTAATCTCTATTGCGTGGCATATTATCTATATATACCTATCTATAATTCACATATTATAATTTTATATTAGTTCTGTTGTTATTTTCAAATATATGCATTTATATGTATATATTATATTGTATGCAATGTTACTAGGCATCACAGTAAGTTGTCATACATGTTGTCATACATTGAAATTATTAATAATTTTTTTGTTTTTAAATGTTATATTTTCTGGTTATATCTGATTATTTTAAAATGCAGAATTCGGACGACTATATGAACGACAACCCAATAATATATTATAATAATAAATTAAAAATATGAAATTCTCCATATATAAAACAGGCAAAAATTAGACAAGGCGTTAGATTATTAAGTATTGGAACAAATTTATTCTAATACTAGATTAAATAAATTCTAAAAAACAACAACATACTTGTAATTCCATAAAATATCACAAAAATATTTAAAAATTCCATAATATTATTAAAAAATAAAAACAAAAAAAAATATATTTAACCAGTTTTTTTTTTTAAATTTTTAAATCAAACTAGATTGGAATTCGACATTCCTAAAAAATAAAAACAATAATAAGAAAAAAAAAACAAAAATACAAAACTAACTGATATTTAACAAGAAAAACCAACCATGAGAAAAATCTGAGAAAAAAAAAATTGGTAGATAGTGTATATTAATAGACAAAACTTATGTGCCATTTATGATTATATTTAGATATACGTGTATCTATATATTGATTTTATAATAATGTATTTTTTTTTTTTACTTAATTTAAGTTTTTCTTTTATTTTTCATAAAGAAAAACCAGTTTTTCAATAAATAAAATTTTGCTTTTTTAAAAACAACTTAAATTTTTATCTTAAAATTTCTAATAAATACTTTATAAATACGAATTATTATATAAAAATAGGGTTAGGTACAATAATAATATACAATAATATTATTTTTTTACTTATACGATTTGGTTTTTTGACACATGCTTACACATTTAATAAACAATCTGTACATTTAAGTTTTCGAATTTCAAAAAAAGTTTTAAAAATAAAATTGATAATTATATTCAAAAAATAATAATTTAATATTTAATATATTTATTATTTAAAAGCCTTCTCAGTTGATTTATACAACGCCCATATTTTAATTTTATACAAAAAATATATTCCTATTTCAAAAATGTAATTTATTTAATAAATTTGATTTGAAATATTTCAGTTTCAAAATTTAGACTTAATTTAAATATTAAAATTAATGATTTAAAATTATGTAGTTTAAAGTAAAACTTATAGAATTTAAATTGAAATGCAAAAAAGTTTCCTGAAAAGTTTCTTGAGATTAAAAGCATTAAAGTCTTTTGTTTATAAGTAAAATAAGTAACTTCGAAAATCAGGAATTTATTCTGACATAATAACCGTAAACGCAATTTAATTTAAAAAAGTTTCTATAAATTCAAGCATTGAAGTCTTTCGTTTTGTTTTTTATAAATTAGTGAATTTATAAAATCAGGGCTCAATTTTAACGAACATTTATTAATAATAAACAAATTAAATAAGATTTTTAAGAGTTTTTATTAGTAAAAAATACTTATCAATGGATTTTATTATATAAAAAAAAAAATCTTTCATCTTTTTAAAACATCTTTAGTATATTAACAACATAATCTTTACTTAAAAATATAAAATACTAAATTCTTCATTCACTAATCAACCAAAATATCTTAAATCAACACAAAAAAATAAATGCTTCTTTATATTTCGATTGCAAAATATTTTGTCTACAAATATTACGTAATTTTCATGATTTATTTTTAAAGTATATTGAAAAGAACTTTTGTTAAAGAATATATACAAATCAATAAATTCCTTAATAGATTATATCATCAAATATTTTACGATGATATAAGTTTAATAAGCAAAATTTTAATAATGATTTCCGGAGATGAACTATAAGATCAGTTTCGTGTTTGGTTTTTTAACTTTTTTTTAGAGTTAACCAAATTTTTTTTTTATTACTTGCATTTTTTGATTATAAAGTTATTCAATTGATTTAAAAAACTAAATATTCTTTTATTATTTTATTTTTGATGGAACGTTGTTTTTTTTATTATTACATGTTAAAAAATAACAGTATTCGTATTTATAATCTCAGTTGCATTATATACTTATAAAAAAAGTCATTATTTTATATTAGAAATTTTTAAGTATGAACCTACATGAATACAATTTTCGCACAACCCGCCATCAAAGTATAAACGACAAATTTGCACAGTTTAATTTTTTTTCTACCCATTACACAGTTTAATTTTTTTAAACATATCAACATAAGATTTAAAAAAAAAATAAAAACAATTTCATAAATCAGTAACGAAGCGTGCGATTAGTCAGTTAATTAAATGCTTCCTAAAAAAAAAAACTTTTGTTTAATTGGAACTTTTTTAATAAAAGTATATTCAATATTTTTTCAATATACATAATTATACAAATCATTATCTAATATATATAAACTCTTAAGCACTTCCTTCTTTTATAAGAAAAGATAATGAGTGCAATAAGAGTAAAAAGTGAGAAAGTGTAAAAAAATTCAATTAATTAAAATGTTTTACTATTGAGTTTTGAAAGTAAATATTTATTTTGCATTTTTAATTATCTCTTGGAGTAAAAAAAAATTCTATATACCAGGAACGACTCGATTAACCTATAAATTATCTCTTCCAAAAAAAAAGTAATCAACAAAATATTAAAATTATTTCCTTATTTGAAATTGTGCAGTGTCCTGTCACTGATATGTTTATGTAAAACAAGTTAATTATATTTATCAAATAAATTATTTAAAATATACAGGTTAGTATACAATTTAAACTGACATTAACACCAACAAATTATGCAGTACACGCAAAAATTCACAAACAATTTATTAAATTTTTTTGAATATGTAATTTTTTGAATAGATTTATTTAATTAAGATATTTTTGCATAATATATTAGAAATAGTGGAAGATTAGATAAATGATAATAATATAGCTTGTATTAATATGAATGTAAACACCATATTGGCTTAAAAATTTAATTATATATTATTTAATAATTTGTTCAATATTAAATATGGAATGGGATAAAACAAAATTAAAGAATTTATTTTTTATATTGAAAGGTGGACGTTGTGGTTAGGACTTTGGCCTTTCAGTCGAAGAATCTCGGGTTCAAACACAGATCGGATAATATCTAATAAAATAATATAATTTATATCATAATATAAAATAGCTTCTCCACCTGAAAAGAAAAGGCCAAACCACATTGTATGAGGTTGAGGATTGTGCATAAATAAATAATTTATTTTTACATAAATTTTCATTTGAGAAACTGATGTCCAGACATAATACCTTTCTTTTTATAATGTCTTCCCAATCTTTCCCTCTTAATCCCTGTACTTAAAACCAAATTGTAAATTTAGAACCAAATTTTAAATAAACTTAAAACCAAATTGTAAATTTATATTAAAGGCCCTATCCAAAAATTTGTTAAAAAAAAGGACGTGGATTGGGAAGCTATAGTAAAACAGCCAATTATATTATAACTATGGTACAATTTCCATTGCATTCAAATGTTATAATCCAATACATAGCAAAAGAAATAATAAATTTAATTATCTTAAGTATATTGAACTTCCCATCATAAGTTCTATAATACATGAAAAATTACAATCAAAAACCTAATAGGGTCTTGATAATAGAAGACATTTTATAACAGAAGACACTTGTCGATATAAAAACACAACAAAAAGACAGCAAACAAAAGTTTATTAATATGAAAACCACGCAAATATAAAATTCAATAAACCAAACCTAAATATAAATATATTTTGAAAATTTCTCCCAAAGACTTTTAGGAGTGCTTATTTTACTTTTTAACTTTATGTTTAAAAAAAAATTTCAAAATCCATTGTAATAAAAAAAAAATAAAAAATTAAATTTTCTATTAACATATCACTTTCCAAAAGATTGAATAGAATATGGTAAAAGTGGATAACCACTTTATTTTCATTAAATACTTTGCGTATATTACACATGACCAATTCTTAGTTTTTGTTATTTTCATTTTTATTTTAATTTTCTTTGCATACATTTTAAAACGTGTTGATATTTAACAAGTAGGCAATAATTGATTTAAATTTTTAATATATATACATATATATATATATATACATATACTAATCATTCGATAAGTAGTTTTTTCTTTTAAAAAAAAGAATTCAATTAATGAATGGACACAAATGAAATTTAAAAGAAATAATATAATAAAATTTTAAGTCAAAATAAATTTAGAAAATTTTATGAAGTTCAGTTTAGACATTATTTTGTTATCCTATATTATATTTTTTTAAATAATTTTATTAGCTAAAGGTATATTTTCATTAGAACAGCAAGTTAAAGTAACAGTAGAGCAATTCTTCTTCTGATTCTTCGACCATTTTAATGTGAAACCTCACAATCAAAAGAAAATTAGGCTTACAAATAGTGTCTGTAAAAAATAGATAGTTTGTAACTCAAAGACATGATATGGTGTATGTATAATGCTAGTTACAAATTCACTGAATACAGAGTCATCTGTATAAGAGATCCTATACAAAAAATTGAAAATTGTTAAAATTGAATTAAGTAGAATATTAATAATCCCTCTAGTCTTCCCAAGTCTGTAAATTCTAAGGTGTTCTAAGTCAATTAGATATAGATAGAATTTAGAAGTTTTATATACGGATTATACAATTCTGATATTGATAACAAACTAGGCAAAGCAAGAATGGAAGTATTTGGAAAATTGAGAAATATCTGGAAATCCTATCAGATCTCAAGTAATACAAAGTTGAGAATTTTCAACATCTGTCATAAGGAAATGAAACCTGGCTAACCATTAACAGGCTTACTAATAAGTTACAGGCCTTTATAAATAAATGCCTCCGAATAATATGTTGGATATTCTAGCCAAATTCGAAATAGATAGAAATGTTGCCCATTCCCTATGTTCCCTAGGGGAGTTGTAAGGTAAAAAACAATCAAGTGTTAAATGATTCAAGGATTATTTTTTCTTCAGTTCTTTAGTTGCCACTGGACACTAAGCATTTAATTAAATATTTTAAATTTCTTCTTAAGTTCTATTTATAAAATTAAAAAAATAAAAACCTTTTTTTATTTAAAAATTATGATATAACACAATTGAATAGATTATCTATTTTTTATATATTTATTTGTACGAGTATTTATTAGATATATTGTTTAAACCTATTTTTTTACAAATTACAAACTTCAAAAAGAAAGTTATATACCTATATTATTTAAATTTAAATAAAAATAAAACCAACAAA
Source organism: Dolichopus griseipennis (assembly GCA_963082915.1). Lineage (NCBI taxonomy): Eukaryota > Metazoa > Arthropoda > Insecta > Diptera > Dolichopodidae > Dolichopus > Dolichopus griseipennis. The sequence continues at coordinate 20,511,619 of OY720445.1, read as the reverse complement.
TATTGTTACCATTTTTCTTTTAAAATTAAAAAAAAAAAAAAATTTAATTCTTATCTAAAGTTTAAACTTTTATAACTATTGTAAAAAAATTTCATATTAAATGACAAATAATTACAATTTTACTTTTTTTCTTAAAAGTCATTAAATAGCATGCAAATTACTTTTGAAATAATTTTTCTGTACTTTAGATAATATCCATATACTTACTAATTTAAATATATATTTATAATATACCTAAGTACGTATATAATATATACTAATGACTTTTAATTAGATTTTAACTACTTATCAACAATATCGTACTATATAACATATTATTATCGGTTTTTCTAAAGATACATTTTAGTCTTTAGACTTAGACTTTCCAGAAAATTATTTCATGTATAAAACGCATGACCTCTTTCAATATTCATTGAAAAACAAAAACAATAAAAGCCTACCTATAAAAATTAATACATATACAAATCCAAGTTTTCAGATTTTTCTCTTCTTTTTTAAATCTCTTTGTACCTGTTTATTTGATTTTTTTTTACCTTATATTTTAATTACATTTAAGAAAATCCCATATGTACAAAATTTTGAGTAAAGAGAAGCTAAAGAGTATAGGGGCCCTGTACTCTGTACTCATTAGAGAGATACATATATTCAATTTTGTAATGTACTCTCCCATATGATCAGTTATAGTTATAGAATAATATCAGTTATGGTATGCATATCAATTGTACATTATATATGTTATTTATATAATAGAAGTTAGAAATACATAACAGTAGTAATGTACATGAAAATAAATTGTATTTGTAGTTATAACATTCCAAACGAATTAATTAATATTTATGTAAAAATCTTCGAATTCGATTGCACTATACGTATACAATCTTGTAAAATTAAATATAGATTTAAAATATTTTAATATAATTAAATAACAAAATATTTATATTAAATGTGTATCCATAACTAATAGTTTATTTCAATCTATTCAATGAATAGTTTTTTTTACTTAAAACATAGAAACATTTTTTTTACTTTAAGTAAATGTTTTTTTAATTTAAATTAAACTTTATTAAATTTCAATGATATATTTTTATTATAAATGCAGATTTAATGAGTAATTTAAGTTCTTTACATTGATTATAAATTTCAATAATTTGGGACGGCTTCCTTGCCATGACTCTAGTTTTTGTAGTCTCTTTCATCTTATTTTAAATAAGTACTTTTTTTTTTGAAAATTCGTAATTACCAATTAAGCTAACCCCCAATTAAGGAGACTAAACTAATCACAATTAAAATAACAAACTAAAGTAAAAAAAAAACCTTTACTAAGGATCAAAAATATACCTGCACTTAAAATTTGAATGTCTTCACTTAAAGTCAGTATAACTTTGGCGAATGTAAAAATATCTTCACTTAAACTAAATGTGTCTTAACACAAAATTAAAATATCTTTAGTTAAATTAAAAAAAAAAATCTTCATTTATTGTCAAAATATCTTCACTTAAAATAAAAAATTATATTCTTGAAATAAAAATTGACTAAAATTGAATGTTCACTAAAACTAAAAACTTCTTCAATTTAAATTAAAATTATCTTATAACAATTAAATTATCACAATAAATTATCATTAGTTAATTATAATAATTAACCTACAAAGAAATTCCATTCTTAGGAATTAGGATTTCAGGTGTTCTTAGGAAACCAAAGGAAAAGTAACAACAACAGCAAAACAAAAGACTTGAACGTCAACAATTTTTAACAAATTTTTTTTCAGCTCATAGATTAAATTAACAGGTAATATGCTTTTTATTACTTAAAAATTCTCAAATATAATTTTTTAAGAGATAAAAAAAACAACAACAAATTAAATAATGAAACCAAAAAAATATATATATATAATACTCATTTTTATTACCACAAATACTTAATCAACCACAGGTATGCGACACGTAACATGAAAATTTAAATAATGTAATTTTTATTTATTATTTTTTTCTCTTTTTTTTTTTTTATTGAATTACTTCTTACTTTTTTTTTTCTTTATTATTTGAAATATTTTATTTCACTTGTTTTTTTTTAAATTTAATAAATAAATATCGTATTATTTAATTTTTAATATTTAACTTATACAAAAACACAGAACCAAAAAAATACACTTTATTTTAATTCAATAAAATTTTCAACATTTTTAAGATTCTTTTAATAACTGAAGAAAAGAAAACTATTTAAAAACTCTTTTCTATATTATACGATAGATCCTCTTTTGTAATTTTTAAGATGGCTGACTTTTAGTACGCCGATAGATTTATTCAAAGAAAAAATACTTTTTTTTTTTAATTTTTAACTTATATTTCTTTTTATAAAAAAATATATAAATTTTTTTTTAATTATAAATTCACCATTTTATTTAGTATAATATATTATTTAATTTTTTTATTTTATATAATAACATTGTATATCTTTTAAATTTTTTTTTATATAATATCTGAGGTTTTTTTTAATTAATAATTTTATTTTTAAATAAAAAGAATAAACAAAATATATATTTTAGTAGATTAGTTTTAATAAAATTTTAATTTAAATATAAACTTATAATGAATTAAAAAAAAAAAAAACAATATTAATTATATATTTAGTAAGTATTTTATGAGTATATAAGTTATATTACACTATATTATTTTATATAAATATTAATTTTTCTTTTTTTTATAAATCACTTTTTTTAAAACAAATCTTAACAATTCGAAGGTTAAACGCCAACTAAACAATTTTTTTCAGAAAATTTTAAAGAAATTTTTTTTTCTAATACTAAACTTTTACTATACGAGTAGGTATATTAATTTTTATTTTTGTATTCTCATTTAAATTTTTTATTAATGTATTCTATGGAAGTTTATTTGATTATGTACCTGATTATACCTGTAATACAGTATACATTAATTACCAAAAGGTGACTATTTGGTAGTATGGTTCTTTTGAATGGAATAAGAGATTTAAAAGAATATTTTATTCTCTTAAAAATTGTTGAAAATGTTTTTTGATATTTTACATTATATAAAGAGAATTGACTAAATGAGAATTAGTTCCTAGAAGGACTTCTATGTATATAATTTATTTCTCTGTCACAAAATATAAATATTCACTGATAAATATACTAAGTCTGACTGAGCTTTTAATTGCAATTTAATGAATGTCGTTAAAGTGTATTATTTACCATATTAGTTTTTCCACATTATTAAACTTGGCTTAAGTAAGACTTTATTCTATTTATTATAAGATGCACGAATTAAACTATATAGAAAGGTTTTCCCTATTTACGATATTATTTAGAATTGACTTGAAAAAATAATGAGTAGCTGCTCATATATGCTAAAGTAATCATTGAAACTAAAGCCTATTTTAAGGACTTCAAGAAATAATTTATTTTTAAAATGAAGCTGAAGAATAGATGATTTTAAGAATGAAATAAAATTGGTACATTAATAACGGTTTTTTATGCAAAATTACAGTTACTTTATAAAAACCTTGAACTTGAACCCTTATTCAATAATGAAAGATAATAAAACATTGAGATATTAGTATGAAAGTCCATCATTTCAGATAGCTACCGACACTTAAACGACAGGGACGAAGTGTTTGGTTGATTTTACTTCTTTTAAAATTCATTGAAATTAATTTGGAGGTATTTATCTTGAAATCCCTTAAAACAGTCCTCCTTTTTTTCAAATACATTCTAATGTCTTTGATAATATTAAAAAAATATTTAAATACTAATTCAGTACATTTCAAAAATAAGCATACACGTTTTATACTTTAAATTCCATATTTTATTTTCTCTTAAATTGTTTTTACGATAAAAATAAAATTAAAACGATCATGTTATTTAATATCGTAAAATCATAAAAGATGAGAATTGAGAATGGATGAGATGAGAATACAAAGTTGTTAATTAATACAATATTTATAATTCTCTTCTCTAAAAATAAAAACTAAAAATAATAATAACTGGTTTTCTGGTTTGACAGTTATTTTATCTCACAAAATAAAATTTTATTTGTATATTTCTTTTTATTTTTTTTTCTTTTTTATTATTTCTTGCTTGAAAATTATTTTGTTGTTAAAAAAATAATAAAAAAAATTTACCGCAAGTCTAGTGCAACTGGAAAGAACATTAAATTAAAAAAAAAAAACTAGCTTTTTGATTTTGAAAATAAATTTTATTCCTTCTCTTATATAATAAACAATTACAATGTTATCTACATAAATATATACATACGTATATAGTATGCTCATACGTAAACAAGAAATAAAATCTTGTTATTGTAATTATTTAAATAAATACATATAATATATTTAAATATTTATTAAAAATAATAAAGATATAATATACAGATAGTAGTAGCTGTAGATTTTAATTTTATATACATTCGTAATTAACAAAACCAATTGATGCAAAAGCATTATACTTGGTTTAATTTGCAGGAAAATTAAGTATTTTAATATTGTTTATTTTTTATAAAACAATAGAAAATATCAGATTACAAAAATTTTTTTTTAAAAGTTCTTTAAGTATATATTAAATTAGAATTAAATTAGTATTAATATAAATCAACTATAGGAAAATAAATTGTAAATAATCAAAAAATATTTAAAAATTATTACAAAATAATTGTAAATAAAGGTAATTTAGAATAAAATATGATTTAAAAAAATATTATTATCTTTATTATACTATTAAAGTTTCTACCTTAAGTCTTTCTATTTTATATTGAAATGTTTAAATAAAAAAAAAGATAAAATGATGATTTAAAACGTTAGAATTTATTGCTTATTATACTGTTAAAGTTTTTGCCTTAAGTCTTTCTATTTTATATTGAAATTTATATTCGTATATTTGTTTTTATTTTATATAAATATTAGTTTTTAGGATATTCTAAATTTCCTATTACGGTATCTTTTTAATATTGAACAAGTTTCCTCAGATTAAAGTTTGTACAGCTGTTATACAATTTCATTTTGATAGAAAGAGAAAATTTTAAAATAACCAACATTTGCATAAAGTTTAGATCGTTCAATGCAAAAAGTTTAAAAAACTACAATTAAATTTAATTTAATGCCAACGATTTCTAGCCGATTAGGTTTGTCTAGGACAAAAAGTTTATGCAGTTGTAAGTAACATATCAATTGTTAAAGCCGGAGGAAGAATAGTAATTAATATGATCGATATGTATTGGTTAGAGTCTAAAGATCAGAGGATTGGAACAAATACTCAAGGTCAGAGGCTGGTATAGAATTTTTTAATCAATGCTGCAATTTAAAAAGTCTGAATAATGTAACAAAACAAACACCTGCTATTGAAAAAAGCCAAATTAAGGAGTAGGGTAAAGATTGTTTTGCCGAAATTCAGACAACTAGAATAAAAATCTTCAAATAACAATCACAGTTGATGGGTGCTATGATTTTATGTTACCTTATAAAAAAAAATAATAAATAAATTAAAAACTATCTATTGATTTTTTATTGTTTATATAATTTAAAACTTGTGCGAATATTTTATTGATTTTAATCAAAGTTAAAATAAGTGTATATATATATTTTTGTGAATATTTTTCATTTGGTAAAAATCAATTAAAACTCACACACATTATAAAAAAATACAAATTACAAAACATCATTAATTTAATTCATTAATTTGATTTTAAAGCTACATGTAATTGTTTTTCGACATCTTTAATATATTTTTCAGGCAAATCAGATTGTTTTAAAGCCTTAAGTTTTGAATTAATAACAATTTTAATATTTTTCTCTCGTTCATCTTCTTTTTCTTTCCATGCCAAATATTCATTTTTAGCTCTTTGGGCCATTTCACGACGTTCATATTCTTTTTGATTCATTTGTTGAACTATTTCTTCTCTATATTGTTCTTTCATTTTATTTCGTTTATCTTCCATTTTTTTATTTTCAGCTTCTTGTTCTTTTAATTTTTCTACAGTATTATTAAAATCTTCTTCATTTCTTAATATTGCCAAAGCTTGACGACGTTTCTACATCAAAAAAAAAAAAAAAAATAGAAATTATTAATGTTTTTTTTTTTCGAAAATCGCCACCTCAATACTTCAAATATTTAAATTACCTTTTCTGAAATTTGTCTTTCTCGGCATATTGCAAATTCTTTTTCCATTTCTCGTTTTTTCATTATCTTTTGCATTTCTTTTTGTCGAAATTCACGTTCTTTGTTTTCATGATCTCGACGAAGAGCCACTTCCTCTTGATTAGTTTTTGTTGAAAGTAACTTTTGTTGTATATCAAACAATTCTTGTCTTTTACGCTCAACAGCTTCCTTGGCAATTTGTTTTTCGAGCTCTATTTTTCTATCACGTTCAGCTCGTTCTTTCACTAAAGTCAATAAAAATAGAAAAATTATTCAAAATATCTACTGATATTTTAGTATTTTTTTTTTATTTTCTTTTCAACTCCTTTCCTTTAAGGACTTCAGTTTGTTTATTCGTTATATTCACTAAGCCATTGATTATTTGACTGTAGCTATTGTATAAGATTATAAATACACAAATTTTAATTTTGTGAGCCATTTATTATCTTACACAAGAGTTATTATTAAATATATTTTTTAAATAATACTTATTGTTATACAATTTTACGATATTTTTTTATTAGATATATGATAATACGATCTAACCGGGGTTTGAGCCAGAGACCTTTCCTATGAAAGGTTGGCGTCTTAACCACTACGTCATACTGTTCAGATAGTTGGTCCGGAAGAACTTTTTAACCAACTGTTCAGATAGTTGGTTAAAAAGTTTAGAATTTACTTCATTTTATTTACATACAAAAATTTCATAAAAATAGCAAAGAAAGTTCATTTAATCTTAAAACTATCATTAAAAACTTACAATATTGTCGAACTTTCATTTCATCATTTTTTTCCTGTTCAAATTGAAGTTTTTTGAACATTGTGAAAGTTTCACGTACTCTATCAAGATCTTTTCGTAATATATCTCGTTTTTCTCTTTTTAACTTCTTTTCAGAGTCCTCGTCTCGAATTAATTTTCCAAAGACAAGTGATTGAATTTTTGCTTCCTCTTCCATTCGTTGAATTTCCAAAAATCGAATACTTTCTTTTAGTTCAAGTTGTTTCTAAAAAAAAAAAATACAATAAAAATTAAATTTGTACTTTGTAATATTAGATTTAATTAACGAATCATACTTTTATTTCATCAGCATAGTTTGATCTTATCAATTTAAACTTATCTGCTTTCTGTTCATCCATTTCAACAGCTTTTTTATCAATTTCCAGCATTTGATTTTCTAATTTTATTTCTTCTCTTCTTAATTCTTTTCCAATTTCAATTTTTTCCTGCATTTGTGCTTCTCGAACTACATTGCATTTGGCATTCAATATAATCCTATTTGCTTTTTTAACTTCTTCTTCTTGTTCTTGTTTAAATACAAAAGCTCTGTCTAAAATTTTTAATTTTTCAGCTTCATCAAAATCTAATTCTTTTTTTCCATCTCTATCCTTTTCACGTTCCATTTTTGCCTTTCGTCTTTCATCATCAATTTTTCTCAACAGATTTTTTCGATTATTTGATTCATTTTTAGTACGTATTGCTTCTTCCTTAAGTCTGTAATAAAAATAATAGAAAGTTTAATAGTTATATTCTTTTAAAAAATAAAAATAGCCTTGAACTTATTGCTTGCTTCCAATCTTTCTTCAAGATTTAAATGTTTTGAAGCTTGTTTAATTCTATCGATTTCTGTTTGTGGTAAAAGCGTTGGATAAACTTTTAATTTAACAGAAGGAATGGCCGGTGGGCATACAGTACCCACTCCTGTTATTTGTAAATAATCATTATATAAGACTTCTTCTGGAGTTTGCAAACGATTAACTTTTTTTTTACCCATACGTTTGCAATGCTCCTTTAATCTAAAAAATATGAAAATGCAAATATTTAATCTAGAATCTCGAAATTAAAACTATATTGTAACCGACAATTTTATATGTCTTCCATGTTCGTCAAAATTTTTATGAAAAAAGGCCGTTTTAGGACGATTTAAATCTGCAGCATTATTGGCAGCAGCAGATGCTTTATTTTTATTTGCATTATTAGCCGATTGACAAGGCATTTTATAGTTTTATTGTTTTTCTAAAAATAAAATTTACTAAAAAAAATTAAACGTTAAACAAAAACCTGCTCTCTGAAAACTCAATGTTTTATTGATTAAACAAAAAAGTCACAAAAAAAAAAAAAACAAACAAAAATTTAAAATGCTTATGAACGGAAGCAATGGTATATTTTTAAATTGTTTTTAATATTCACCGATAGAGTGCTTTGAATGCGTTTTAAAATTTGATTCATAACGTTTTATTGAAATTTATCTTAATAAGTGGAATTAATGTTTCTTTAAAATATTAAAATTTTTTACAAAAATTTACTTAGGAAAAAGTTTTCGAAATTCTGTCCAACATTCAGTTTGGACGATGAATATGATATAAAACAATGAATATGAAAATAGAAAATTCTAAAGAATAAAGAAATTAAATAGATAAATGCTGAGGCACCTTTATATTTATTTACGCCATTGTAAACCTTGAAATTATCCCGTTTTTTAATATTTATCTATTTATTTATATATTCATAAACTGTTCCCGAAATAGGCTCTGCTTATCAGGCATAATAGTATAATATTAACTATTAGTACTATTTATTAATTTTAAAAGTAATATTTTTTAATTCATTATATTTTTGGGAATCAAAAGTATTTTGCAAATAAACTTTATTTACTTCTAACAGTAACTGAGCCAAACAAATGTTTTCTCACTGCACAACCAATGCCCTCTTAAAAATTTAATAATTTTTAATCAATGAAAGCGACATCTGCTATAAACTAATAATATGAATTATAAAGATATTTAGGAAATTTTTAATTTATAAATTTTCACAAGAGCTGGTGTTGCTAGGAGTCGTTGATAGTAGAAAAGAGTAGTTTACTCTTAATAAACATTATCTATGAATTATATTATATTTAAAATAATTAAATTTACTTATATAACATAATTTTTACATATAAAATTAAATAACTTAATTCTACAACTACCAAGTACCAACTGTAAACTGCACATCTTGAGTTTCAAAAAATTTCCGATAGAGAAACTTAATTTAAAATGTAATTTTTTTTAGCAATTGTTGACATTTGACAGTTAAAAAAAATCTTTAGTGCTTCCAGTGCGCGAAATTTAGACAGGTTAAAAAAAGAAAATGCCAAACCGAAAGTGAAAAAAAAAATATTTAGATTTTTATTATAATAAATAAACATAAATTTAACTATTTAATAGTGTAATTTTATTAATTTTATTACCGGTTATCAAAAATGTAGAAGAATAATAATAATAATTATAAAACTTTAGTAGAATAAGTGATATAGTGTATGTATTTTGTTTTTTTATTATGCTTAATTCTGATTACAACCAATCAGACAAACAAAAAAATTTAATCCTGACAAGCTTACAAAAATCAGAATTTCCATTGCAATCTCAAACTACTCAGCATTCCAATTTAGTACAATATCAATTAGGTTCTAATAATTTTTCATTTGATCATCAGCAAGGAAGTATTGAACAATTAAGAGAAAATTCAATTGAAATATATAAAAATCCTCAAATAGTATCACAAAAACTTGGTCAAAAATTTTTGTTTACTGCAGAATTTGAAATTAACGATGCTCCACTTAATATAAGAAATATATTAACAAAGGTATTGAAACATTTTATTATTATAAAAATATTTATTAAACATACATAATTAAATAATTCTATAGTTTAAGTGGTTTTTAAATAAGTAATTATAAATATGAACAAGGAAAACAAAATCAAATCAAAATTGTCCACAATCTAATTAAAATTGTACTGCTATTAAAAGGTGAAATATTTTTTGATCATAAAGAGCAATTTTAAAGCATATTTATGCAAAAGAAATTGAATTATATGTAAATATCATATATAATATCTATATTTATACCTAAATTATATATTCTCATTATCAAAAATATTTTTTTAAATTATTTTCTGGCAGTTAACACAAAAAAATGAATGCTAATTAAGCAATCACGATAAAAATTTTACTTATATATACATATCTATTATATAAATATAAAATTCTGAAATATTTTACTAAACTTGAGTTTTCATTTTTGTTTCCTGAATTTTTAAAAGAAAATTTTGGCGTGATATAGAAAAATAAATAACCCAATTTTTTAAATGAATCTAATCAAAATCAAAAGGAAATGCATGTTGGAAATTTATTCATAGATTATCCCCAAAATTTTCCACTTATATAATATATATTCTCAAATTAAAATTAAAAAAGTTTTATTTTTTTTGTTTTTTTTTTTTTTGTGCAAATGTAATACAAATTTATACTTTCCTTTAAAATATTGTTCCATATACTTAGCAATATTCATTAAATTGTTTCCATTTTATTAGGTTTTATTCAGTATTGCAAAATAACTAACGATTTTAGTTTCGAAATCTAACAGAAAACCAATTAAACTAGCTCAATAATAAGTAAACAATTATAACACAGTGTTTTTCTGCTAGGATTGATTCAAAAAAAAAATTTAATTCAATAGTCTGCTTTTGTTAAGTTTAAGAAAATTAATAATTATTAAAATTTGTTAGGGACAAATTCAGGATGAGATTGGGAATTTTTCCGGAACATCAATATCAACTAAAGGAAGATATATTTTACCCACAGAAAAGTGTAGCAACGAAAATTTTTCAAGGTCAGATACAGGAATTAGTTCTGCAATACAACAACAAAATAGACCATTGTATTTATTTATTCAAGGAACTTCTCAACAATCTGTGTCTAGTAAGTCCATATTGCTTATTAAATAATATTCGATCAAAAATAAAATTATGTTGAGAAAAGTAAATATGTATTTCAATTATAAATGCATTTAAGGAAATTTTCAATTTTATTTAACTCAGCCTGTAAAATTAACAATTTAATTCAAAATTATTTTCTAATTGTTAAGAATTATGACATTTTAAATACAAGTGCTATATTTTAATTTGGCAAAAAATAGTGTTTTTATTTTCTTTTAATAATTTATTAAAATATCAAAAAAAAAAAAACCAAAATCTGTGAAATAAAACTAATTGAAATTCTTGGCAAATTTAAACATATTTCATAATAAAATATATGAATATGTGTAATTTTAAAATTAACAATTGTTTTAAAATAAATTATAATTGTCGTTTTGCATAAAAAGTTTTTTTTTTATATATATTTTAAAAATACTTACCTATAATGCTTTAAAATAAATTTTATGGCTATAAATTTTCCATATATGTTTAATTGCTATACATGTATGTATATATATGTATTATAACGATGCAATTAATTATTTGCATAAAAGTCAAAAAACTCATAGTTGACTGGGTTTGTATGAATTTTATAAAGTAATTAACTCAACTTTTCATATTCTCTTTCAAAGAGATTCAATGCTTTTAGAAATAATATTTTCACGTTTGTTTGTTACAAACATGCTCTGTTTATTATTTTCCAAATTAAAGAATAAAATTAAAACGTATTTGGCATTTGTCCAAATTTTAGACTATACTTTATTATTTTTTATTTTAATGAATTGAACATTTGTTTCTGTGACATGTTGATCAATCCAAATTACAAGAAGTGTTGCTTATCATTCATAAAGAAAGAAATAATTTTTTTTTTTAACATTACGAAGAAATTAATTGATATGTAAACAGTATTATTCTTAATATAATTTAAATTTACTTCAATATTTTTATACTAAATATATGATTAATTTTTTGTTTGTAAATAATTTAATTCAAGAAAAAAAATAGAAGAATTTAATTTTTTTTTAATTTATAGGTGCAACAAAAAAAATAAACGAAATAATTCATAAGAATTCTAATCGAATGAATAAATTTACGAATAATAATAATCTGATCCTTCAACATTCACAACATTTTCCATCATTAACGAATAGCGGAATGGCACCAGTACCCAATTTACTTAATTCTAATATAAATGCTAACCAGCAACAACAAATTCAAGCAGTACAAGCTTTACAAGAGCAGCAAATGTCTGGCCCGTTTTTTGAAAAAATTATTGTTGGATTGGATCACGCTCCTTCAGCATTTAATCTACGAGAACAAATTATTGGTACTGGTGGCGCCAATCTGGCGTATATTCAAAATGAAACAGGAGCTATTACACAACTACGTGGACGTGGATCTTTTAATATAGATCAAAACTCAGGTTTAGAATCTCCAGAACCGTTACATATATATCTCGAACATCAACGCTTTGAAGGTTTACAAGCAGCTAAACAATTGGCGAAAAATCTAATTGAAACATTGCAAAGTGAACTTGCACACTTTCAGCAAATAAATGGATTAGCAACAAATCCAGTTCAAATTAATCATACTACTATACCTAATGGCTCAATTACAAATAATGTACAACAGCAACATCAAACACAACTAATGACTGCTCAGGTAAATTTATCTCAAAGGCCACCTATTCTAGCTGTTCCTCCGCCAACTATAATTCAGCCAAATCAAATTGACCAACAAGGAACAACAATTTTGCATCAAAACTTCGTACAACAAAATCAACCACCACCACCCCCGCCAACGCTAGGAGCGCCTCCTCAAACAGTACAATCTCAACCAACAATAATACATCAACACATTATTCCACAAACAGTTCCATTTCAATTACAGCAAAATAATATGGTATTACAACAGCATCCGCAACAAGCTACAATTCTGCAACATCCTACCGGAACAACAATAACAAATATGCCGCCTCCAGCAATATCAATTCCATTAAAACCGGGTCAGTTAATACAGGTTCAGCAACCGCCACCTCAATTACCACAATTGAATCAACCACCACCAAATGTTCAATTACAACAAGGTGCACCCGGCACTCAAATAGTTTTAAATCCCCAACAAAATTATCAATATCAATATATTCAACAACAAATTCCACAAGCTGGTGAAGTTCATATGTCTGGTAAAAATATAAAAAATTTAACAATCATATTAAAATAAATTAAAATTAATTTTTTAGATGATTTTTAAAATACAAATTAAAAAACAATAAATTTGCTAATTAAAAATGATATTACATAATATATATTTTAGGAAATCAACAAATGTCAATACAAAATATGCAATCAATCTATCAACCTACTCAACAGCAAATTCAAGTTCAACCAACAGTTCTAACAAGTGGCAATACTTCCCAAGTACATCAAAGTTTCGATCAACAGCAATTACGTCAAGGTTCTACACAATTTCATACCCCAGTAAATGGAGCTACTGGGCAGCAACAGTACATTGTACAAGGAAATACTGCTTATATGGTACCACAACCACAGACAACAATTATTCATCATCAAGCTATAGCTACACATCCAGGACAAAATTCACAAAATATTATATTTCAACAACCACATCAAATACAACAAATACCTGTTCAACAACCAATTTCAATTCAAAACATGCCTCCACCGTCCATTATTTCACAATCAAACAGTCAATTTCAACATCTTCAAGAACAAAGAATTCTACAGCAACATACACAACAAAGACAAATTCAACAGCATCAACTGGTTGAACAACAATCACAAAATTCTCAAGAATCGGGAGCACAAAGTCAAACAGATATAAAAGAAGAAAGTAAAAATGAAGATAACGGTTCTTTATCTCCATCTCGCAAAACACCAGAAGAAATTAAATCTGAAGAACCTCAATCAAATGATGAAATTAACTCAGAAAATGCGAATTCAACAACTCGAATAACAACAACTGCTGCCAATACTATTACATCAGCTCCATCATCAGTTCAACAAAATATTCAATTAAATCAAATTAGTGCCATTAACATGCCATCTGGCGGTCAATTAACAAATACACATGGATCTGTTACTACTATACCCCATTCTCAGGCTCAAAGCTCTACACAAGTTCAACATCTTGTAGGAAATGCATTAATTGCATCAGCTCCAACTATTGTAACGTCATCTGCTAATCAAGTATTAACAACTCAAATTCCAGTCTCTATGCAACAAATAACCCAAGGTTTTTAGCACACATTTGATATTATTAATTTTTTTTTAAATATAAACTAATAACGTAATTGCAGGGGGACAACATTTTGTTGTTAGCGCAGCGCCACAAACTTTCCATAGCATACAGCAACCTATTCAAGTTCAATCAATAATGCAACCGGGAATCATATCGAATTCCACTGGAAGCAATCAAACCATTCAGCAAACATTTCAACAAATTCAACATCCTAATGGCATAATTCAAAATGTTCATATTTCTAATGCGTCAAACGCTGGTCATCAAGCGACAGCTGTTAATATTAATCCAAATAACCAACAAGCTGTTTCTCTACAATTGCAACCACAACAATCTGTGCAATTACAATTGCAATCTGTGAATCAAATTCATAATATGGAACAACCGTCAACGCAAGTTCAAATTGGATCACATATACATCTTCCGCATCAACAACAGTTCATTATACAAAATCAAAATTTACAACAACAACAAGTTGGAAGTATTATGAGCATTCAACAGCAACAGCAACCACAATCTCAAAATGTTGTACAGCAATTTCAACAACAACAGTATAAAAACATTCCTGTAAGAAATATTTAAAAATAAAATTTCCTTGGACTTATTGAAGAGTAATTCAAAAATTTTCGTTTTAGCTCTCTGATCAACAAGTTCGAATGATTGGTCATAAAAGAAAATTTAATGATGATGAAATAGGTCCTCCCAATCATCAAGCTCGAATAGGAGTAGGGTAAGATTCCATTATTAAGATGATAGTCACTTACCATTATTTAACAATCGTTCGAAATTATTAACATTCTAATTTAAGAATTTTTTAATTATATTATTTAAAATTTTTTTTATTCTATTATTACATAAATGTCATTAGATTAAAATTAATTTAGTAATAAAATTAGTAATAATTTAACACAAATACAAGTCAATATTAAAAACATAAAAACATTAATATAAGCACATCTAAAATTTAAAGAACGAAATTTACAACAGGATAGTGAGATTACTTCTTTTTTTTTATTCTTTTAACATATAAGTATACATAAATAAAAACAGCAATTTACAACTAATATTTGTTTATAAAATTTTTTATTCAAAAGTGGATAAAATTAATTATATTATAAATCGTTAATTTGTTATTTTGTCATATATATTTTAATTATAATCCTAGTAAAGTAATTAAGGACTTCATCGCTTTTATGTCACACTGGTCAATACACTATTTAATTTTCAATAGAGTATTAACTGCTGAGGCATAGTCCGTTGGGACTAACAGTTAATATTAAAAAAAAATTTTTAATTAAATTTATTTATAGTTAAAATTTATTTTTAATTATACTTTTATTTAATTTTGTATTTTAATATTGTTTTATTTTAATGCAACAAATGAATAAGAAAAAAAACTATATAAACTTTAGAATAATTCTTGTGGTAGAATTTATATTATCTTATGTATATAATAAGCTGATCATATATTTTATTTTCATAAATTAAATAAGTCATAATTATTAAATAATTAATTGAAATAAAATAATAAATAGTCAACAAGTTCGAATGCCAGTAACAATGATAAATTTGGGGTCCCAACATCACCAACCACCACCGCCTCCGCCTGCATCGATGACACTGTCGCAATCTGTTCAAAACTCAAATAGCACTGATCAAGGTGGTGGGAATAAAAATAATGTTTCAGGTATATAAATTCATATTAAGTTTTCATTAGTTGCCTTAGTGTTAGAAATAAGTAATTCCTTTATAAATTTTTCAGTCACCACGGAGGCAAAAATGGATTGGTTTTAAATTTTTTTTTTTGCATTTTTTATTTTAAATTTACAGTTATTACAAATTTTCTTAAAAGCTTAAGTTTTTTGGGCATGAAAAAAATTATATATTTTTCTGTTGGTAAAATTATTAAAACCTTATTTTTGTGTGATAATTATAAGTAAAAATTGTTTAAATAATTTCAAAAGGATGAATTAAAAAAACAATTGACTAAAACAGTACACAGAAAGAGCAACTTTCTTATAAAGCTTAAACAAGTTGCTTAAATCAAAAAATATAGTAAATGAATGACCACAATCATATAGTTTTTTTTAAACTATTCTGATTTCAAACAGACGAAATAAAGAAAACTTTTTTTTTATTTATTTCTTATACGACACTAGAGTGAAATTGTGCAAATAAAATGATGCTTCTTTCTTATAAATGTTAATATAATTTACTAAATGTATTTTGCAATTATTTTTTAAAAAAGTATTAATTATATAATTTGTATTATTTAAATACATACTTTTTATAAATTTAAAACTTTTTATAAAATAAAATAGTCGTTACTTTTTACACATTGACGTTGGAATTCATTTTAATGTAAATATTGTTTTTCCATTTTAAAAATCCTTTGATTGATTATATAAAAATCTTATTTAACAGCATGTTTTAAAAATGGGTAAACTTTTGATTTATTTTTTTAATATTTTAGTATGAACATTATGACTCTTGGTATTAAATTAATATAAACAATATGTTATAAATGAATTTGAAAAATATGTATATTAAAGTATGTAATTTAAATTTTGTTAAAGATAATTTCATATGATTTTAATATTCGAGAAATTAATTTTAATAATATATTTATATACTATTTTCTTTACTGATCTTAAAACTGACTTTAAATATATCAAATATTAAATTTTAGATTTCCAGCACTATTAAAGTTCTTCGGGGATTCACTTTTTATATTTAATTTTATTTTAATAAAAACAAACATTAACTCAATAATTTTATATAAATTATTTTAATTAAAAAGATATTAACTACATTTGCTTTTATAACAGATGAAATTGTTAACCAGAAAAATCAATCAGATATTCAACAACAACTTCAAAACTCTCAGCATCAACAACATCCTCAACAGAGACAAAATTTTTATCAAGAGTCATTTAATATGGATGGACCACCGCCCAGACCTTTACAGAGACAAATGATTTCTGGGACTATGCAACAGCATGGCGGACCAAGACTACCTAGATTTCATCAAATGATGTCAAATAATGGTCCTGGAAATTTTCAAATGAGATCTTCTTTTAGACAAATGCCTCCAGAAATAATGAATAATCCGAATCATCAAGTTGGCATGCATCCAATGCACAGGATGAATTTTAATAATGGTGGAAATGGTTTAGGACCACAAGCAATCGCACAACAACAACAACAACAGCAGCAGTTACAACAATATCGTAACGATTGTTCCCCGAACATGAACAGTAGCGGTAATTATGGACCTAATCCCCGTTTTAGGGGACAGTGGTAGATTTTTTTTTTTATTCTAGCAATTTTTTTAGATATTAAAAATATTTCAAAATATTCAAAGATAAATTTAAATATATAAAAATATATAGAATTAAAATAAAAAAAAAAATTAATATTAAAAGTTTCAGTAGACTTCAAGTATAAAAGATAAATAAAATAATATTAGATTGTATTTATTATAAGTAAATTTTGAAAAGAAATATAATTAGTATATTAGAAATAATCAATTTTGAGTGTAACTTTTTAATTATATAAATATATAAATAAAAAACTTATTGTCAGTGTAAAGATAAGGAGCTAATTTTAATTTCAAAATTTTATATAAAGTATTTTTTTTTTTTGTTTTAAATTTTAATAAATTAAGAAAGTCAATAAAAGCACTATATGAGCTGTGAATGAATATAAAATGTAAATTAAATATAATTTTCTATGTTTTTTGCATCTTTTTTCATTGAAATTTTTATTGGTTTTAAAACGTAGACAAATAAATCAAATTCAAATTCAATTTTATTTTAAGTTACATACACATACTCTAATTAAAAATATGTATCTTAAATTTAAATAAATTTAAAAAAAAAAAAGATTTTTATGAACATTTTGACTTATTAATTAAAATGTAATAGATATTTTAAGGTTGATTAAGTAGTTTATACAACTTATTGTAATTTTCTTTGCATAGAAAATTAGTTATTGAAATATTGAAAAAAAAAAAAAAAATATTTATTTTAAATAAAGATCGTTTAATGTATAACTAAGATATTTTTATACTTTAAGCTTACTTAATATGGAAAATATAAATTTATATATGTAAAATTTTCATTTAAAATTTTTTAAAAAATTCTCGTAATATGTATTTAAATGTGAAAAATTGTCGAATCTATTTAAAATATTTTTAATTTAAAAAAGTTTAAAAATATAAAAAATTAAAATAATATTAAAACATATTTACAATGAGGAAAAGATTATAAAATTGTAAAAGTTCCAAAGATTAGTAAAAACCTTGTTAAACATTATTGACTTATAGAACTGCTTAAAAATTAAACATTTTTGTATCATTATTTAAAAATTATATATATTTCTAAAATAAAAGAGTATGACTCAATTATTGTCAAAATTTCGAATTTTTTTAAACATTTTTTAGCAGAATTCAATAAACTGAACGTCTTACTAAAACTAACAAAAAGTATTTAGGACCGAGATCCAATTATCATCATGATCCTCTACTAAGATCTTTTTACATGGTTTTATATTTTAGATAGTCAGTTTTAAATAAACCAGACCTTAATTATTTTCATAATTTATTTTTTCAAAGAAAAAGTTTAAGTTCCGGATTTTTGACTGATAAACAAATATTTTATGAACAGAAAATAATAAAAAGAGAGGCATTGTGCTAACTCGTAAAACTTTATTCGACAAAATTCTAATTTTTTTTTAAAGCAAATTAAAAAAGTGCTAAATAAAAGTAAACAAGAGGTACCATATTAAAAATAAATATTTTGATTAGATTAATCTATTTGACATTTGAAAATTGTACTAAAATGACATTTACTAACCCAATTCCGTATTTTCGAAAATGCAGTAGATTTTAAACTTCTGAAAATTGAAAAGAATTGTTAAATTTATTTAAATAAATTATTTAAAACATTTTTTTTTTTTTAAATTACAGAACAATAAAATGTAACAATATTTGGTTTTCCATTCTTACTTTTTATTTAAGATGTTTTCACAAAATAAAATTAAAAATCTAAAAATATAGTTTATCTGCCATGTCACTAGGTAGTGTTTTCTTCTTTTTTGAATTTTGAAGTTTTGACGAATCTTAAACATAAAATTCATTAAAGTCAATTTGCTGTCATTAATTAATTGAATAAATAAATATATTATAATATTGTTAGAAATAAATATCCAAATATTACTTGAGTTATTAAAAAAATTGAGAACAAATTCAGATAAAAAATAATTTTAGGATTTAAGTCAATTGTTTGGAAATTATTTTAAAACTACGAAATTTAAAATGGCTGATAAAAAAAAGTTAAAGAAATCGGTAAATTAATTACGTTTAAATAATTTAATTTTATTGATGATTTTTTCTTTTTAAATATAGAAAGAAGAAATCGCAAAAGAATTCGATCTTCCAGAAAGGAAAAGTAAAATCGCAACAATAATGAAACAAGATGATCAGGCTTATTGCTTATGTCGTTCATCAGATTGTTCAAGATTTATGATGTAAATTTTTGTTTTTTAAACTTAATACAAAATATAAATAAATTGACAATATTTTTATTAGATGTTGTGATGGTTGTGAAGAATGGTATCATGGAGATTGTATAAATATTTCCGAAAAAGAAGCAAAACACATCAAACATTATTATTGTCAACGATGTAAAGAAATTGACCCATCCTTGCAAACAGTATTTCGCATTGTTCCAGCTGAGAAAATTGCTATGCCTGTTAGTGCATCAAATGCAGAAATAACTCAAGCAACACCTCCAAAAAAAAAAAAAGAGAAAGAAAAACAAAGTTCAAATACACCAAGTTCCACGGTTCAAAATTCAAATACAAGTTCTACTCCAAGATGCGGAAGTTGTGAAGGATGTCAAAGACCAAGCTGCGGTATGTGTGATGGTTGTTTGTCTAGAAGAATCGGAAGAAAACCTCGTTGTGAACAGAGAATATGTGTTTATCAAAAGAAAAAAGAAAGGAAAACATCGAATCGTATAAAAAAAAGAAAAAGATCTGTAAGTCCGGACTTATTTTTAAATCCGGAACTAGAAGGTCTTAGACAGTGTCGGGGACCGGGTTGTACATTTAATGCTAGACCTCAATCAAAATATTGCTCTGATGTTTGCGGAATGAAACTTGCAACAAATCGAATATTTCAATTGCTTCCACAACGAATTCAAGAATGGGCGTTAACAGGATGTCGAGCTGAAGAAGAAAATAAAAAACAACTAGATAGTATTCGCAGAAAGCAAGTAATGGTAAGCTGTACTTTAGCACAACTTGACAAAAGACATGCTGAACTAGATTTATTAGTTGAACGGGCAAAAAGTTGTTCTCTGGATCCTAAAGCACTTGATAACAATGACATTGAAGGTAAATATAAAAATTTATATTTTAACAAAAATTAGAACATTTTCTTTTAAGATGAACAATCGATGTATTGTATAACTTGTGGACATGAAATTCATTCCCGGACTGCTATTCGTCATATGGAAAAATGTTTCAATAAATACGAAAGTCAAGCAAGTTTCGGAAGCATTTTTAAAACAAGAATAGAAGGAAATTCTATGTTTTGCGATTTTTATAATCCTGCAAGTGGAACATACTGTAAACGTCTAAGAGTTTTGTGTCCAGAACATTGCAAAGATGCCAAAATTCTGGATACAGATGTTTGCGGATGCCCCCTAGTAAAAAACGTTTTCACGCTTACAGGGGAGTTTTGTCGAGCACCAAAAAAAAATTGTTTTAAACATTATGTGTGGGAAAAGATTCGACGAGCTGAAATTGACTTGGAACGAGTAAGACAATGGCTTAAAATGGATGATTTATTAGAACAAGAGAGACAAATTCGAGCTAGTATGACTAGCAGGGCTGGAGTTCTTGGTCTAATGTTACACTCAACTTATAATCATGAAGTTATTGAAGAACTTTGCAGAGCAGCTCAAATAAAACAGCAGCAAGATCAAAATCAGCAAAGTCAGCCCGTTCTCTATGATAATGGATTGCAAAATAAGGTAACAACAAAAAATTCTCATAATTATCAAAATCAAAATAATCAGACTAATTGTTCAACACAAATAATAAAATCTAACAAAAATGTTAGTTTCCGGAAGAGCAGTTACAATTTAAAATATGAAAATACCTTTTAACATGTATATTGCTTGAATCTTGAATGTTTAATCTTGGAAAATACATATTTACAAACATAAATTGTTTTAGAAATTTTTATTATTCTTATTTTTCTTTTTGTATATCTCCTATACTAATATTGTTTTTTTAATTTTTATAAAAAAGTTAAATGCAATTTACTTTTTTGAAATTTTGATCATAAATGATGCAGTACGAATTACTTTCTTCTTTTATGTGGATTTTTGCCACGCATTTTGTTTAATCTTTTAAAATCTGGTTTTTTCTCAACCCGTCTTCCTTGGCTTTTCAATTGTCGAATATCTTTATTTTTCTGTCTTCTGGCTAATTTTTTATTTTCCAAACGGTCAAATCTTTCTTTCATTTTAAAAACTTTACTCTTTTTGACAGACTTCATTGTATTTTTTTGCTTCATTCTGTCTAAATCTTTTTTTGTTTTTGGAAAATTTTCTTCCTTTTTTGAATTTTCTTTTTTTACTTCTTTACTTTCTATCACCTTTTTCTTTTTCAAATTCATTGACATTCCAGGTACTTCCTCGGGTTCACTTTCATTACTTTCCTGTTCGTCCTGTTCTTCTTCTTCGCTTTCATTAAATTGATTAAGATCCAATAAATTTTTTTTTTCACTCAAATCTTTCGTAGTCAGTTCAATAACTTTAACAGTAACATCTTCATTATCTTCTACACATTCTTCTTGTTGAATTATATCATCCTCAAAAGGTAAAGGTGCATAAGACTTTTTTAACTTATTGACATCATTTTTAACTTCATCGCGAATTCTTTTACGTTCATTTTTTACCATTTCCTCCAATTCTAATTTTGCTCGTTTTCGTCTTTCATTTTTTCGCTTTGAAAAACCTGTTAAAAAATCTCTGAAAGATAATAATTGTAATTTGTATTGATTAAACTAATTAAGGGCTTACTTTCTTTTTTGTTCATCAAATACAATTTCTAATTTTGGTTTTTTTACTGGCCTTTTTCTTTTCGCCATTTGATCAAAATTTATTTCACTTTTTTAGTAATAATTAATAAATAAAAATCTGAGTTTATTTTAAGTTGTAAACAAAATATCCACGTGCATTTGACGTTTTTAACTTTTGTATTTATAGTGTACATCCCTGCTTAAGCATAGGTTGGCAATGCACAGACTAAAATAATTTTAAAATCATTTTGATAGTTAATTTTTGACGTCTACTTTCCGTCAATTTTGTTGGTCCTCAATGAACAGTTAAACTTTGGAGCTACCCAGACCATAGATATAATATACGGTGACATCGGAATTTAAAAAAAACCTTCAACCCGATAGTATAAGGAAAAATAATACATTGTAAAATTGCAAATTGTTCTAATTCCGATCGCCTTTAACACATTGTCTCAAATTAGTATCAAATTAAACATTGTAGCGAGGAGATATAACTACAAACGGAAAAATATTATCAAAACACCAAAATAAACATAAAAAAAAACATAAATGTCATTTCATATGTATGTTGAGTCGTGTATCCAAAATTTTTTGCATATATAATGTCGCGAAAACTGTGTATCAAACACAATGTTGAATTTCATGATGCATTTTTTTTTTTTTTTTGTAGAATTTCACACTTTTCAATTCCGATCATGACACTTTGTATTCGCAACGTTGTAAACACAATTCCGATGACGACCATAGTTACGGCTGGGTGGCACAGTGGTTAGAGTGCCGACTTTCATGGCCGAGTTCGAATCTCAGTGAAAGTGAAAATACTTCTCTGGTATTTACTTTACAGGTATGTAAAAGATTAATTCTCATATTTGATATTTATGATAAGAAATTTTGAGCACTTCTGTTATAAATAAATATTACAATCATAATGCTTCTGTTATCTGTGTCACTTTTTTTTATTAAACTCAAAGTTATTCGAAAGACATATTAATTTATTATAATATACATATAAAGGTTAATATAATTTGATGGTTGTTAATGTAAATAAAAAACATTAATGCTTTTATTAGTTTTTTGTCGCAAAATTTAATAATTAAAATTTTTTCAACATTCAAATTAATTTAAATTCTTAGTATATGTATGTTTTAGAAAAGCTTGTAAATGCAAAATATGCAATAAATGTATTTCTAAAATACAATGACAGATTTTGAACTTTTTATATAATTCATAGTTTTATGTATTGCAAGAAATGAGATGATTACGGATCAAGAGAGAAACGAATCAAAAAGAATAAAAAAATCTTGGGTTACGCCATCATTGCAGCGAAGATCCTAATTCGTTGTTGAAAAAATTGACTAAACGCTATTTAATAATTTTTAAACTTTGACAAAATGGTATAGATTATTTATTGACTAAAACCTTTATCTTTATTCATTATAAATATTAACTGAATTTTTTTTTTCCACATGACATTCGAAAAACATTCCCTAAAACTAATAAAACAGAAGCCATTTATTCGCTGATCAGTCCTAAAATTTCCATGTATTCCAAATTTTTTTTTTTAAATTATGGTCTTGGTAAACTTTAAATTCAATTTTAAGGCACTTAGAACCGTCTTACAGCGATTCTAGCTTTAATTCGTGATCAGTACTAAAATTTCCATGTAATGCAATTTTTTTTTTTTTAAATTATGGTCTTGGTAAACTTTAAATTCAATTTTAAGGCACTTAGAAGCATTTTAGGGCCATTTTACATTAAATATAGTTTTTATAATTCTTGTTATGGAATTCTTTAAACTCAATTTTTAGGCACTTAGAACCGTCTTAGAGCGATTCTAGCTTTAATTCGTGATCAGTACTAAAATTGCCATGTAATCCAAATTTTTTTTTTAAATTATGGTCTTGGTAAACTTTAAATTCAATTTTAAGGCACTTAAGCATTTTATCACAATAGCTGATGTGTACGTCCCGAATCTAATTTTATATTTAAAAAACATTTATAAAATAAAATTATACATTTTCACCTTATATTGGAAACCTGTAAAAAAAATTTTAAAAATTTGAAATTAAATACATTTTATTTTTATTTTTATTTTGCATAACAAATTCAATTAAATTGTATATTTTTATTTTTTTTTTTTTTTGTTAATTAAATACAATTTATTTTAAGCTAAAGTGTGAAAAAATGTTTCTGATTTTGTTTGTTTTTTTTTTTTTTTATACATAATTTAAGATAATTTTTTTAATATTATTAAATTTTCTTTTAATTTTTTTTTTTTTATTTTATTTTATTCTATAATTCTATAAAATTATTTTGTAATAATAATGATAATAATAATAAATTGTATAATAATAATGATAATAACAATTAATTATTAAATTATTATTATTAGAATTATTATTGTTATAATTAAAATGAAAATAAAAAAAATTTTACAACAAATTAAATATTTAATTTGCAAAAACTCTATAATATTGTTTCTATTTAAAAAAAAATTAAATAAATAAAAAATAAAAATTATTATTTTGACAATATTTTATTACATTGTGCATTTTGTTTCGTTGAAACAATCACATTTTATAAAAATGTTAATTTTAAACAAAACAAAAAAAAAAATAAAAATATTAAATATTTTTAAATTAATTTTGAGTTAGAAAAACCTTTATATATTTTATATTGTATTAAAAAAACTAAAATATATTCGAGTATTGCCATAATATCTTATTTAAATTTTTAACAATGGCCTATATTTAAGAGAAGAGCATTCAATTGTAAAAATAAAAACATTTTTAATGAAATTTATTTATCTATCAAATAAAAAAAAAAAAAAAAAAATTATATTTTGTGGTAATATTCTATATTGAATAATAACGCACACGATTTTCTATATATATATATATAAATATGTATATATGTTTTTTAATAACTCAAAAATAATTTAAAAATTAAATACATATATTAAGTAAATGATATTTTTAACATAATTTAATTTAATTATTAAAATACAGAAGTTAAAATTTAATTCTTTTTTTTTTTTATAATCTCTTGTATTTTTTGGATAAAAAATTAATTTTTTGTTTTTTATTTTCAATTTTTTTTTTTTGTTTTTTTTTTTTTTTTTATTTTTTTAATTCTATTTTCAAACATTTTCTTATAATAATTCAAGCCTAAAATTTTTAGCTCCTAATTTAATGCTTGCATTTTACGACGACATATTTCCAAGATTGGTATGGCGAAATATTTGTTTTTTTTTTTTTTTATGTATATTTTTATTATTTTTTTTATTTTTACCGTTAAGAATATTGAATTATTTTTAAAGCAAAAAAGAAGTCTTTTTAGGTTTGAATTTATACATATATAGTAAAATTTATTTATTTTATTTATTAATTTTTAAAATAAAATTTAAATAAATTAATTATATAATTTATACACGAGAGAAAAGTAAAAAAATTAAAAATATTTTAGATGTATTTACATATATATATATTTATTATAATATTAACAAATTTGATTAATTATATTGTATAGTATTATTCAATATATATATATATATGAAAATTGTTTGTTGCATATTTATTATTTTAAGTTCTGTTTCTGTTGTGGACCTGCCACACTATTTTATTTATTTAATTATTTAATTTATTTAATTTTTTTTTTTGTTGTATCTATATATGAGTGCATATTTTGTTTATAAAATATAATTTTCAAATACATATGAAGATATATATATGAAGATATAAGGGAAAAATATATGTATAAAAAAAATTATACAAAAAAAAAAATGGGTGTATAAGATTAGAATATATAATTTATTAAAGTAGGTATAAAACATATATATGTATAATAATTTGAAAATAAAGGAATTTTAAATAAGAAAAATTAAAATTTAATTATTATATGAACTTTATTTAATTTTATTTTATTTGTTTTTTTTTTTGGATTAAAAAGTTTTCTTAATAGCTGGGGAAGACGCTATTAAAGAAAATTTTTATTTAATATAGATTTGTTTATATATATATATATTAACGAAACAATGAAGAAAATCTAAATTAATATAATAATAATTAATTAATTAATATATAAAAATTTATTAATTCCAACGACTTAGAAAGATCATTTTTTCTTAACACATTCAATAAAAATATTTTTTAATATAATTTCATATAGTTTTTTTTTTTTTTTTTTCTCTAAATACTCAACAAACATGTACAACTACATTATTTTTTTTTCTAAATATATATATTAGATATATTTTTTTTTAAAACAGAATTGGATAATTTTTTTTTAAATCTATACATTATTTTTAGATTGCATTTTTAGAAAAAGCTTTAGACAAAATTTATTGTACTTATATTGTTTATATTATATTATATTTAATATAATTATACTTTGATAATCATTTTTTAAATGGTCATTCTAAAAAAAACCAAAAACAAATTATATTTGTTTAAATCAGTGCTCTGCAACCATCGTAGCAATTGACAGCCAAGAAACAGCCAGATTAAGATCGAGAATAAGCGAATAATTTTTGGGTTTGGCTCAAGAAAATTTATAGCATTGCTCCAAACAAAATTTGAACACAATGAAAATACAATAAATACTGGACTCGAAATCCATTTTCAATTGATGCTGAAAATTCTGTTGAAGCATTTTCAGAGCAAATTCAAAAGGAATTTTTGAAATTGAAGCAATGACAATTCAACGAAGTTCTATTGGATGTTTTCTGAATTGTATTTCGAAGAAGGAATATTTTAAGATTTCTGACTAGGGTAAATATATACCTGTTGTGCTTTAATTTTCGACAACATATCTATGTAAACTGGGTTTTCCTATTCTGGTTTTAATACAAAAATGATAAGCGTTCATGCTTAAAGAATTTTGACCAAGAACTTCGGATTGCGCTGTTAAATATTCAGCCGAATATTAAACATTTGTGTTCACTGAAACAGGCTCAGGTTATTTTATATTATATTAGTCATTTATTAGTGTGCCATATTTTAACAAAGTTTGCAGATCACTGGTTTAATTTAATATATTTATAGTATATGAAAAAGTTAATTTTCATTAAAACAAATTTAATTTAGTATATTTTTTATTATATGTACCTATATAGAATACAAAGTATTCAGAAAATGATTTTTGATAAAACAAAGATAAACGTAAATTCCAATTCCTCAAAATCAAAGTTCATACTTATTTTTTTTTTTTTTGTACTTGTTAAAGCGCTTTCTTTTGTGTTTGTTTTTAATAATATTTTTTGATATTTTTAAAAATTGGCCTTGATTATGTAAAATTTTTTTGGAATTTTTTTTTTTTTTTTTTAAACAAGGTAAATATTTTATATTTATATATTTATATATATTTATATATATATATATTAATATGAATATTTTATATATATTTAACATAAGAATTTATATTATTTTCAAACCTTTTCAATATTTTAAATCTCAATCCAAATTAAAGAAACGAAATATTTAAAAATAAATAACAAAAAGTTTAACTAATTTTTTTTACCTTTATTCTGAGGTAAACGTTAACATTACAAAATAAAAAACTATAATAGTTTTTTATTTTTGGTATTATTTTAAAAATAATTCAATTATTTGAAGTTGGTTTTTGGTTTTAAATTATTAATTTTGTTTTTTTTTTTAAAGCTAGATTTTATATTTCAACCATACTCACTCTTTAAAATTTTTTTTTTTTATAAATTAAAAAAAAAATGAAGGCTGAATTTTTTTTAGCTTTTAAATAACAAAAAAAAAAAAAAAAAAGAAAAAATATTAAAAATTTTGTTTTTTTTTTTTGGTTTGTAAAAATTTACAATTTTACATTTTATTATTTATTATTTATTTATTTAAATAAACTTTTTTACATTAATTTTAGATTTTTTTTTTTTTTTTTTATTTTAATTTTTCCTAAGATCACAAAAAAATTTTATTAATTTTTTATTTTGCATTTTTCTTTTTTTTTTAGTTTTTTTATTTAAAAAATTAGTTATTTTAACTAACTTAAAATTGCTGGTTTATCGGTTAAATTTTTTTTTTTATTCTTTATACAGAGTTTTTTCAGCTTCTTTTAAGTGAGGAATAAGAAATTTTGTAAGTTTTGGAAATGTCAAAATAAAACAACAAAATTAAATTATTAAATTTAAAAATAATAGTATATATAGTAGCAAAATGATGATATTAATGAAACCTAATTATAGTGGTTTTTATTCGATTTTCAAAAAAATTAGTACAGTCGAATTTAAAAAAAAAAAACTAGAAACACATTTGTAATCACTAAGTAGTAATTACAATTTAAAAATGGCAAAAATATATTGAATATATATTTAAAGTTGTTATTAATATGAATGCATGTAATTAATTCATATAAAACTAGTAATTCTGTAGGTGTGTATATTAAATGATAAGCCGGCTAAAAATAATCCAGCCGCGACCGAGATAGTTTTGTAACCGAATAAGTCGATTAATAATTCTTAGTCTGGCCTAGCACTCAAAAGTCAAGCGATTGTCGCATTCAAACAATCATTTATATTTATAACCAAATAATAAAAATTTTAATTATCTTTTTAATTTTTTTATGACTTAACAAAAGCCAGTTTTTTTAAATGAAATATCTTGTGATCTACAATTGTAGTCAAAAGCCAAAGCTTTTTATGAGAATATTGGCTTTTAAAACAACCGTTAAAAATTAATGTAAAATTGAATATGCCGACTAATAGTTTTTAGTGCTGCCCTGCACTCGAAATTCGAACGATGTCGCAGTCATACAATCATTTATATTTACCGACAAATAATTGAGCTGTAACCCGCAATTTTTGGATCGGATAAGCCGGCTAATAAAATTTTCATATTTTAATGACGTAACTGATGATTACAATTTTCATATTTTAATGACGTAACTAAAGTCAAAAGTCAAAGCTTTTTAGTGACATATAATATGAGTTAGCTTTTAAAATATGCGTTAAAGACCTAATATCTATTTTTCATATTTAAAATGAAAATTAATTGGTCACAAATTGCAAAATGCAATGCATTAATTAACAAAAATATAACAAGAAATATTATATTAAGATACTAGCCGGCTTTTAGAATATATATAAAAATGAAATTGCGATTTTTACATTGAATATAGTAAAATTAAAAAAATATACAATATGTATATTATCTAAGAATTATGTATAACGTATAACAATATAGGAAACATCTACATTTAAATTTTATAAATATCTTCGACTGAACGCTGTTTAATGTAAGCTTTAAATGAAAAAATGACGTTTTAAACATATTATTTTATAATTAATAATTATATATATGTGAGTTCAAAAAAATTTATTATTGTTTAGTCGCATTAACGTCATTTTAATTAAAAAAGAAAATTAAGAACTTTTAGGCGCAATTAAAAATCAATATAAAAAAAATAAATGAGTATAACCAAAGATTATGCAATATGTATATCTACATATATTGATATTACATTATAGAATGTAATATGTATTATGTATAATCTTTGATGTAATTTTAATAACACAAAACAAAACTATGATAGGGGAAGAAAAATATTAACAGTATGTGTGTATATATGTATGTTTTTAAATATTAAAAAACTTTTTTTTTTTTTTTAAACAGCAAAGATTCGAATTAAAAATTTACAAAAGTGGACGAATTATTACACATTTCTTTTTTTTTTTTAATATATATACATATATATGTATAACAAACATATTTATATATACATATATATTATATATATATATAATTATGTTTACAAAAAAAAAAAAAAAAAAAATAAATAAATGTGTTTTTGTGTTGTTTAATTATTGTAATAATAAATATATATGTAGTAATATAGGAGTAAAATTTCTTTTTCCACTCTTAAAATTTAATGAAAATTTAATAAAAATACTCTAAAAATTTTTTTGGTTAAATTTTTTTTTTTTTTTTTTTTCTTTTCGCAGAATTTTTAAAAAATTTTCAACACATTTTTAGTCTCACGTTGATTTAAATATTTTTATTTTATTTTTTTTTTTGGTTTTTTTTTTAAATTTTTTTTTTTTTTTATTTTTAATTTATTATTTTTTTATGATAAAAAAATATTTATGTATATAAATATCGAAATAAAAAAACTGCATTTTTATTATTATTATACTTTTTTTTTATATTTTTTTTTTTTTTTTATTTTTGTAGTTATTGACGTGCGTGGTATTTTTTTGGTTTTTTTTTTTATTTTATTTTTAAAAAAATTTTTTTTCAGCATTTTTTTGTCTTGTTTTTTTTTTTTTATATTATATATTATTTTTATTTTTTATTTAATTTTTAATATATATATAATATTATATTATATTCTAGCATTTTATTAATTTTATAGTTAAATGTAATATTTTACAATGTATGTATTTTAGCTAAAATGTATGTGTTAACAAAGAAGCATTTATTTATTTTTTTTTTTTTTTGGTTTTTTTTGTTTTTTTTTTTTTTAATTATATATACTTAATTAAAATTAATTATTTTATATTATTAATGTTTTTTTTTTTAAATTTTGGTTTTTTTTTTTTTAGTTTTAATAAGTCAATTTATTAATATTAATATTAATTTTTATACAGTTTTGATCATTTCTAAAATAATGTTTTTTTTTTTTTTATATGTCTTTTTCGTTTGTGTTCCAATGATTTCAACGCGAACTTTTTGTTTTTTTTTTTTCTATTAATTTATATTTATATATATATACATTTATTAATATATATACACAGTTATTTTTCTTATTAAAAATTAATATATATTTATTATTTATTTATACAGAGTTTAAATTATATAATAAATAAATATTACATATATATGTATATTATTTGAATTATTAATTTTGTGTGTTTTTTTCGTACAAATACAATCAACTTTTATACGAATTTTTAAATTTTGCTTTGCGATTCGTTACTTGTAACAAAAAAAAAAAAAAAACAAATAAAATATAATTATTTTATATTAATAATTTTTTTTTTTTTATTTTAAATTTTAAATTCATTTTGTGTTTGCGAACATATGAATTTTCGAATTTTGTTTCACTGGTAAATGTGTGATTATTTTTTGTTTTTTTTTTTTTGGTTTTATTTGTTTTGTCTGCTGTTTTTTTTTTTTTTTAGAGAATTTTAAGTCTTTAATTTCTTTAACACTTTTTTGTTTTAATTTATAAATTCTTAGTTTGTTTTTTTTTTTTTTTTAATATAATATTTTATAGATTGGATTTCACTTTTATCTATATATATATATATATATTTAATATTTCGTATAAAATTTCGCACTAATTTTTTAATGTTCATATGTATATTATGTATATATATATATATTTTTTATAAAGTTTTTTTTTTTTTGTATTAATTTATTAATTATTATTATTTTACAATGTAACTTTCAACGTTGTACAACGACATTTATAACGTCTTTATCGCGTATAATTTCTATTTATTTTTTGTTTTATTGGTTTATTAATATTTTATTAATTTGTATCTAATATTTTGTTTTTTTTTTTTTTATATTTTTTTTGTGTGTATCTGTTTAGTTTTTTATTATTTTTTTTAATTATTTTTTAGTATTTGTAAAGTTTCTAATTAATTGCATATTTAAAAAAGTATTGTTTTTTTTTTTTAAATATGTTTTTTAATATTATTTTTGTTTTATTTTTTACAATTAATATAATTTATCCTAAAGTTTAATCTATCCGCTCGCCCCACCCCTCACAATTAATGAATGCACGCAGAATGCAAAAAAAAAAATTTTATTTTTTTTTTTTGAATAATTTTTTTTTAAAAATTTTGAATTATTAATTTTTGTTAAATATAAATTTTATTTAAAAAAACTAAATAAAAAAAAAAAATTATAAATTAATATAAATATAAATAAAAAAAAAAATTAAAATAAATATTATTATTGATATTTTTATAAAATTAAATATTCAAAAGAAAACAAAAAGGTTAAATATCGTCGAAATTTTTATTTTTTTTAAGTATTTTATAAGTTACCTAACAGTTAATTTAATTTGGGGGAAAAAAATAATAATAAATTAAATTTAAAAATAATTATTAAATTCGTATCCCACTTTTAGTATATATATATATATTATAAGCTTTAAATTTTGTGTACGATAAAAATTTAATAAAAATATTGAAAAAAAAAAAGATTAATATAAAATAATATATTAATAAAATATATAAAGTATATAATATTAAAATATATTAAAAATATAAAGTATATATAACAATAAAAAAATAAATGAAAAAAAAAATAAAAAAATAAATAAATAAATATTGTGCAGATTTTTTTTTTTTATCAATAAGAAGCCTTAAATATCAGCATTGTTTTTTTTTTTGTTTTTTAATTTATGATATTATAATAATTATTTTATTAAATATATAAATTTATATTGGGCTATATAATATATTTTAAATAGATTTATATTTTGTTATATAAAGATAAGTATTTTTTTTTGGTTTTTGTTTTTTTTTTTTTTGTTTTTTTTTTTTTAGCTTTGATAATATTTTCAAGTAATTACATATCTTTGATCGTGTTTTGAATAATTTTGTTTGTTAAATATCTTTTTTCTTTTTAATTTTTTTTATATATGGAGGGTTTCAGTTACAATGTAATGCATTTTTTTTTTTTTTTTTTTTTTAAATTTTAGTTATATAAAATTTTGTTTTTGTTTTTTTTGTTGTTGCAATTAAATGAAAAATGAAAATGAGAGTAGTTATTAAATTAGCGTTAATTATTATTATTATAAATATTATTAATTATATATTCGTAGGCGTTAAATTTGAATGCTTTAAATTTTTTGTTTCTGTTTTTTTTTTTTTTTGTAGTATTATTATGTTAATTTGAATCTTTAATTAATTACTAAGCAATGCGCCGCAAATTTGATTATTAAATTCAATTATGTAATTCAAAAAAAAAAAAAAAAAATTATTTTAAAACCCTTTTTCAAAAATTTAAATTTGTGGTTTATGTTTTATGAAATTTTTAATATTTGAAATTTTTTAAATTGAAAGCAAATATTGATTAAGGGAAAATGGATCCGATTATGTATTTCATATATATATATATATAAATATATTGATATTTAATTAAGTTAATATATGATTAATTTGTTAAAATATCTTGTTTTAAAAGTTGAACTTGAGAATCTTCAGAAAAAGCTTAAAGATTTGTTTTATTTTCATGAAAATTCCTAATACATCCATGTCACATTTTAAACATTTTTTTTTTTTTTTTTTTTTTTCTTTTTTTGGACGGAGTATATAGAATTTTTGTTTTTGTTTTTAACTTATTAATATTTAAAAAGGAACGCTTTTGAATTTTTTTAGGCACCAATTTATATAATAAATAATTTAGAAAAAAAAAAGAAATAATTTTAATGCTATTTTTATGATGGAAATTTTAATTTATATTTGAGAAACAGCAAAAACAGGAAAGTTAATATGATGCAAGAAATTTAAAATTTAAATTCCTATTAATTAAAATAGAATACTATATGGAATCTAAATGTCCTTAAAAGGAGAATATAAAATCTGTTTTAACTAAAAGTTATTTTACTAATAATTGTATAATATATGGGTTATTTGAAATGTATATATGTATAAAACACACATTTTTGAAAAGTATATATTTAGCATTTTTTGAATTTAATAAAGAATAAATAATTTAGAGGATTATTTTGTTTAAAATGTTGCTTTAATAATTTTGAAAAGATATTGATTAGATTGTTCTTTTTTTTTTAAATTTCCTTTTTTTTTATTTTGTTATTTTTAAAGCCAATAAAAATTGCGTAATGTATGTAATTATTATTAATATTTTTTTTTTAACAGTTTATTGTCATGAATATATAAAGTGTCGATTAATGAAAAAAAAAATATTCTAATATATAAAATAAGAAAATGATTAATAATTAAAACTTACTTATAGAAATATAAATTAATAAAAAAACAAATGTATATAAATATGTTAATTTATATATACGTATGTAATGAAAATATATTTTGAAATTCGAATTTTAGCAAAATAAAATTTGCAAAGAAATTTTTAAGAAGCAAAAAAAAAAAAAATATATTTGTATATGAGAAAAACACGATTTTAATAATTTTATTTATTTATTATATTAATATTAATATTATATTAAATTAATATTATACTATATTGTATTACATATTATTTATTATATTAATATTATATTATATTAATATTATATTAAATTAATAATATATTATATTATATCATATTATATCATATTATATTATATTAATATTATATTATATTAATATTATATTATATTATATTATATTATATTATATTATATTATATTATATTACATTAATATTGTATTATATATTATATTATATTAATATTATATTATATTAATATTAATATTATATTAAATTAATGATATATTATATTATATTATATTTTATTATATTAATATTATATTACATTAATAATATATTATATTATATCATATTATATTATATTAATATTATATTATATTAATATTATATTATATTATATTATATTACATTAATATTATATTATATATTATATTATATTAATATTGTATTATATTAATATTAATATTATATTAAATTAATGATATATTATATTATATTAATATTATATTATATTAATATTAATATTATATTAAATTAATGATATATTATATTATATTATAATTTATTAAATTAATTTTATATTACAATAATATTATATTGTATATTATATTATATTAATATTATATTAAATTAATAATATATTATATTATATTAATATTATATTACATTAATATTACATTATATTAATATTATATTATATTAATATTATATTATATTTTATTTTATTATATTAATATTATATAATATTAATATTTATATTTTATTGTATTATATTATGTTAATATTATATTATATATTATATTATATTATATATTATATTTTATTATATTATATTATATTAATGTTATATTAATATTGTATTATATATTATATTAATATTAATATTATATTATACATGCAGTACATAAAATTACTATTAATATATTAATTATATGTGTTTTTCTTTAATTAAACATAAGTAGGATAAATTGACATTTAGTTATGAACAAGTTTTGTTTTTTTTTCTTTGTTGTTTTTAAAATTTTAAAACAAGTATGTATAGGTAAGTTTTTATTCAGTATATTATCATTTCCCTTCTTTTGGATTTTGGATTTATTTTTTATATTTTCACTTTAATTGTAACTTCTGTTAAATTTTGATTTTATTGTATGGGTTATTTTGAAATTTTCATTTTTATTGAATTGAATGTTGACAATCAATTTTAAAAATTGTATAATATAATTTATATTGAAATGATAGAAGGTATAATTTCGTCAAATTCAACAGTATTTAATTTGTAAGTGGGATTTCAATTTTTTTCATTTTGTATTTAACAATTTTTATTAGGATATTAAATTTTTCTCGACATTTTATAATAGTTTTTATTCAATTTTTCAATTTTTATTTGGCATTTCTTAGTTAGAAAACTTTAAAAACCTACAAACACTGAAGTTTTGATAATTTGTAATATTTGTAAATTTCACTTTTAATTTATATTTTTGATCGCATTTTATTTTAATTTTTTATCTTAATCAATTTCAGTCATTTTTAAATAATTTTTATTTATCTTATTATTTTTTTTCTTGATTTTAAATTAAATTAAATTTTAAAATTTTCTTTCTGTTCTGTTCTGTTTGTTTGTTTGTTTTTTTTTTTGGTTTTTATATAGATCACTCATTAAACAGTTGTTTTGGTTTTTCAATTATATAAATAAATTAAAAATTATTTAATAATTAATTTGTTCGCTGTTCTTTTTTGTCCTTTGATTTTAGCGTTTACAATAATTTTATATTTAATATATTTTTATTTTGATTATTAAATAGTTTTATTTTTTTTAAAATTTTTCGATTTTAAATTTGAAATTAAAGCAAGATTTATTTTTACATCAATATTAATTTATTAACAAAATTTCTGTAAAATATTATTAAATTAAATTTTTTTTTAAATATTTTTATTTTATAATTTTTAAATACTTGAATTTAGATTATGTTTTTTTTTTCAATATAGTTTCACTGTCAATTAATTATTTTATTTAATTTTTTTGAGTGTGTGATTTCCTAAATTATATTTGTTTTTTTATTTTATAATTTTTAAATTTTATTATTTTTCAAAATTATAAAAGATTACTTGTTTTTTTTTTTTGTTTTTATTTAAATATTATTATTCCGGTTTATTATTTGTGTCCATTTTTTTTATTTATTTATATTTTTTAAATTATAAACATTTTTTATTTTGGTTAACTTTTAAAAATTATGGATTGTGCACCCCAACTCCAAGATTTTCTGGTAATGTTAATAAGAAAAAATTACAAAAAAAAAAACTATTAATTTTTGCCGTTACTGTAGTTTTTTTTTTTTTTAATGTCATTAGACGTCATGATTTCCTTTCGGTAATCAGCTGTGTATTTTTTTTTTTTTTTGATTTTTTTTGATTTTATTAATTTTTGGTCAAAACTGCAGTATCTTACTTGAATGTTTTAATATTTTACTTTCTTTTCTTAATTTCTTTATCTATTTTTTATTTTTATATTTAATATATAATTATATTTGTATATATATATTTTTAATTATAACCTTTATATTTAGTTGAAAACTAAATTAGCTTCTATATATTGTTGTTGGTCTCACATTAAATTTCTAATTTTTTTAAATTGTTTTTTTTTCTATAAAAACATTACGCGAAATTCAGTTTTAGAGACTATAAGATATTCTTAAAAGTTATATTAAATATATGTTTACATCAATTAAACATTATTTTAAATTATTTTATTTAATTTTTTTATTTTTTTTTTATTTTTATATGGCAGTCGGCTTCCATTGTATTTTAAATGTTATAAAATTTTTTAATTAAATATAATAATATATATATATATATATATATATATATGTATATATGTTATAAACATACAAATATATGTATATTAATAATAATATTTATATACATATATGTATTTTTTGAATTTAGAAAGAATATTTAGGTGTTTGTTTGAGGACAGTTTAGCTGAAGAGAAGGCTTTGATTTGAAAAATTAAAAAATAATATTTATAGATTTTTCTTCTTGTTTTTTTTCGAATGTTAAAGAGTTTTAAATATATTTTGAATTTCTAGAATTGTTTTATTAAATAATTGTTTAATTTTTTATTGAAGTTTTTTAATAAAATCTTAAGTGAAAATTTTCAAAAAAACAAAAAAACTTAATTAATAATAAGTTATAGCTATTCTCAAATCTAAAATCAATGATTTCATAAAACTTCTTTCTAAATTTTTAATTTTCATATATATTAAATATTTATACATATATATATGTATGTACATATATATTATTATAAAACTTAAAATAATTATTTTTATTCAAATAAAATTATTTTATATTTTGTTTTTTATTATCTGCACCAATTAAAGGTTTTATTTGATATTTTAAATTAAATTATATTTTTGAAATGTTTTAATTTCACATTTCTTTTGATTTTCTTTAAAAAAAAAAAAAAAAAAAATAATAAATAAATACATTTTTCTTTAATTAATTTATAAATTCTACGAATTTTTACAATTATTTTTGTTTTCTTATTGACGATCTTTTTGAATTTTTCGTTTATAAAATAAATAAAAAAAAAAAAACAAATTGTTTGTTTTTTTTTTGGTCAAATATTTAACATAAATTTAAATTACTTTATATATACTAACTAAATTTTTAAATAGATATTTAACTAAAAATTATTTTTTTTTTCTATTTTAAATTAAAATATTAATTCTGTCGTGCTTCTTGGAGAGGGGGGCGAGGCCTGGCTCAGACATCTGCTGTTTTAGATGTTATACTTGGTGATCTTGAATGTATTACAACCTTATGACCGTTTTTTGTGATGTAACCATCACTTTCAACTAAGACTGCAGTTTGACGACCTTGTTGGTCACTACTACCCCCACTACCTGGACTTAGGGGTCCGTCAATATCTTTATGTTGTAATTCTGATGGGCTATTTACACCAGCGCTACCTATATTACTATTACTTTTTGATGGTATACCGCCACCGTTTTTTATATTACGTCCCATATTATTATCGTCATCGTCATCATCATCATCATCCTCGCCCCCACCATCTGTATAATCTGTATCGCCTTCATGACCATCATCTTTATGTAATTTATGTTTTCGCCACGCATTTTGTATTAATCTAGCACAATATTCTTCGCGTTGACGCCATAATGTTGATGATACCGGTTCATAACCGGCTTCTTCTGGTCTAGCAGCAATTTCACCAATTTCTCCAGTTTCTTCTATTGGATTACCTTTTCGTGCAAAGAAATCTTTGGTCAAAGCATCCAAAATATCAACACAAAACATAAGATCACCGCGACATATTGGTATATCCATTGATATTATTTTATATTTATTTGGTTTATGTATTTGTAAAGGCGTTTCGAGTACATCTAAAAATTCTGATAACTGATCATATCGTATATATTGTGTACCATCTGGATCAAATTGTTGCCATATTTCATAATACATGTCATAATCATCGTCAGTTAAACCTTCTTGTACATCTTCGGTAGCCTGACTGTAATTTTCAAGAATAACAGCAATGTACATGTTAATTACAATTAAGAAGCTTATAACTAAATATGACAGTAAAAAGGTGATTCCAACTGTTGCTGAACCGCAATTACCAGTTTGACCAATATCGGGTTTAGGAGGATCACATTCTTTTTCATTTATTATTGCATCTAATACACCATCCCATCCAGCTGAAGTAGACATCTAAATATTCGATATTATAATTTAGCATTTTTTAATTGTTTTTCTTTTATGTTTAAATAAATACAACAATTTACAAAAAAAAATTCATTATAATAATTAAAAACAATTTAATTTTATTAAAATAATTAATAATTCAATATTTGATAAAAAATTCTAAAAAATTTTTCTAAATTGTTGCATTTTACCATTTTTTTGTTTTTTGGATTCCTTAAGTTTTTTTTCAATATTATTAGATTTTATTAAATTTTATAATTTACCTGGAACAATATTATCATACTCTGTCCAAACGTTTCGAAATTATAAACATCATCTATACCACTTTTTCGTTTTACGTGCATAAAAAATGACATTCCAAATATTGCAAAGATGAACATTACAAGAAATAGCAATAGGCAAATATTAAATAAGGCTGGCAGAGACATGGCTAAGGCAAAAAGTAACGTTCGAATACCTTTCGCACCTTTAACCAAACGTAGAACACGGCCTACTTTAGCTACACGAACGACACGAAGCAATGTTGGTGATACAAAATATTTTTCGATAATGTCGCTAAGAACAAGACCTGTTGAATAAAATGTGGTGGTGTGTGTGTTTGTTTTTTTTTTTTGAGTGTGACATGAGGGAAAAATGGTGTGAAAATTACATGGTTAGGATTTATTAAGGAATTGAGGGTTTTTTTTTTTTTTTTAAATAATTGTAAGAAAAGGTTGTGCAATTAAAAGGGTGCAGGGTTTTTTTTATCAAAAATAATTAATAAAATAAAATAATATTAATTAGATAATACCCAAAATAAAAAATGAAAAAGAAAGAAATGAAGTGAAAAATTTATTATTAATTATATGAATTAATTTGCTTATAATGTAAGTAAGTACAACATCCATTTTTTCAACAATCGTTTATTTTTTTTAAATTATATAAAAAAAAAAATATAAATTTACTTAAAAAATAAAATATAAAAAAAATATATTTTAAAGGCTCTGATCATATTAAAGCCAAATAAAAATGTATTAAAAAAACTAAATTAAATAAAAAAAAATATATAATTAATAATTACGTTTTAAAAATATTTTAATAATTTTAAATTCATTAGAAGTTGACATTAATTAAATAATTTAAACTCTTCGTATATTTTTTAGAAGAATTCTTCGTGTATTATTTAATCGAATTTGGTTTGATTAAAGTTTAGGCAGTAATGCCATTTAAAAAACTGAAGTTTAAAATTAAAATTTCATTAGAAAGTGTTCAAGATGAAAAATATTCAAGGTAAATTTTCAATAGTTTTTAAATTTAACAGATATAGATTTTTAGTATAAAAATATTAGCTTGCACACTATTTTATAGGATTTGTAACACTTAAATAAATTTTTTCGTACCTTGAAAGCGAATATTGTATTATTATTTACAGAATTATTTTTAAAAAAAATGCACATTATATATTTAATTTATTTTCACTGTATATTAAAATATTTAAAACTGCTCCTTTAAGTATGCAATTATTTAATATATAGATTCATTTAGTGAATATACACACTTCCGTTATTAAAAAACAAAATCTTTCAATATGTCATAATTTCTAGATTTTGGTATTTTTCAGATTTTGAATTCAGAAAAAGAATTTGAATTTTTGACATCTTAAGGCTCACCAAATGAGGAGAGATACAATTATCGATCACCGATCACCCATTTCAAAATATTTAGATTACCAATTGAAATACAAATGGTTAAAGTTTTTGGAAAATATTGGTTTCATATATTAATGAAAATATATATATAAAATATTCAATTGCAAAGAGTTGTTCTATAAATTTAATTAACTCTGTATTTAAATATTTAATACTGCTCCTTTAAGTATGCAATTATTTAATATATAGATTCATTTAGTGAATATACACATTTCCGTTATTAAAAAACAAAATCTTTTAATATGTCCATAATTTAACGTATGTAATTATAATTATTATAATAATTATTAAATTAAAAAAAAACTCAAATTTAATATAAATTAAATGAAAAAAAAAAAAAAATTCAAATTATAAATAATTAAAATTAAAAAAAAAAAATTAAATATATTAAATAATTAAATAAAATATAATACTCATACTTTTTTTTTTTTTTTTTTAAATTTTTTATATGTAGTTGTACTGACCTAAGATGGATAATATGACGACTACAACATCAAATAAATTCCATGGCTCAACAAAATAATGATATCGCAATGCGAATATTTTGAGTAGACATTCTGCACTGAATATAACAACAAATATCGTGTTCAGATTGTTTAACACTTTATTATAATAATCCGATGCCTTATATTTATCGAGTGTCATTGTAAACATATTTAAGCCAATAAATAACATTATAACAATATCGAATTTTTTATCTGTTACTATTTCAAATACTATTGCTTGTGGTCGCCACTGTAAAAATAAAAAATTTTCGAAAAAAACAAAAAAAAATTTTTTTTTCGAAAATATGAAAAATTATAAAAACTAAATTTAATTTTGGCTTTTTTTTTTAAAAAAAATTTTTTAACTATTAATTTGACATTTAAGTTAGACAACATTTATACATATAATAATTTATATATATGTAATTAAATTTATTATAAGACATTTAAAATAAGACATTTATACTTATGAAAATTATACAGAAAAAAAAAACAATATACATTTAGCGAATTATATAGCATAAAAAAAAAAATTATAAATTAATTTCTATATATATATATAGATAAGTTTGTTTGATTATTTTTGGAAATTGTATACAGTACTATGTTTGATAGGCTTTATTTAAAATCATTTTTTATTTTAGCTATAAAATTATAAAAAATTTTTGCGTGATAGCGTATATAGAAAATACAACGGTAAAAAAATATTTTTAACTCTTTTTTTTATATTTTTTTTGGTTTTTTTTTTTGTATATATATTTTTTGAATAATAAAATATAGCATTTAAAATTTGATAACTTATATACCATTTTTAAGATTAGCAAATTAGAAAATGTCTTAAGAATCAATAGTTGTTAGCTTGTCGTATTGATTCATTATTTATGAAATTTTATATATGTATGTATATATACTTTTGGATCAGTTCAAAAAATGATTCAACTATATTTGAAAATAAAATAACGGTGATTCAAAAAAAAAAAAAAAAACAAAAAAAAAACAAAAAATAATAAGAATTTAAGTGTCAGTTTTTTTTTTATAAATTGCATATAACCAAAAAAAAAAACATGAATTTAAATGTCAATTATTATATTAAAAAAAAAAAAATATTAATAAAATTAAATAAATTAAATAAATGTGTAATGAAATAGTTAATCAAAAATATTAAATATTAAAATAAACTGAATCACATTTAAAAAAATAATAAAATAACGAGAAAATTGAAGATTTTGAATAAAAATTTACATTTTTTTTAGACATTTCGTAAATAGCTAATCAGTATAACGGTCTAAAAGTTTTAAAAAGAGCTTTTATAGCATTATATAAAACTTTTTGGTTAGCATATAAAAAGGTTTTTTGAAAATAAATTAATATTTTAATTTTTAAAAAAAATTTAGCTGCGGATTATTATTTTCTTTTTTTTTTGGATTTTTTAATTCCAATTTCAATTCAAGTGTTTTATAATTAATTAATTATAATATAAAACACTATGACTATAAACATTGAGCTTACGGAATTTTCGTTTATAATAATTTTGGTTTTTTTTTTTTCTAAAGCATGTTACATTTTTTCTTAAATGAAAGCATTTTAAATTTTTTTTTTTTTTTTGTATGTATTTGTAAATGAACTTTCTTAAGAAAATATATATGTATTTTGTTGTTTTTGTTTTGTTTTCTTTTAAAAATAAAATTCTGATCAAAACGGATCCCATTTTTTTCGTAGACAAACCACAATAATTAAAGATTTCGATCGTTTTCAGAATCAGAATAGATTGCAAGCAGGAACGGAGCTTTTTTTTTTATTTTAAATATGTACCAAAATAAATTACTGCGTATAGTAAATTAGTGTGTACGATGATTTTTTGAAATATGTATAGAGGAAATACAATTTTAATTGGAAATTAGAGCGATTTTTTACAAAACTTAATAATACCTGAATTTATATTAAAGATATGTTATATACCTAGATTTGTAAGATAATATTAATTACGAAAACATATAAAAACACCTATTATAAATTAACTGTAATTAAATTATATAAATTTCACAATGGATAGAACATTATTATTATTATATTAAAGCTGTTTTTTTTTTTTTAAATTTAAACAACAATTTTTTTTTTAACTTAATAAGTAACTAAAAAACAAAAAA